>JAQQZT010000023.1:26129344-26150150 GCA_030068275.1 Clarias platycephalus
TATGACAGCAATATGTGAACTAAAGCTTTTATGAGATGTTGTCTCTTTGCTATGGGTCAATTATATGAATGTGTGTATGCACAGGATAATCATGGGTGATGCTGGTGGTCATGATGCGTAATCATTATTAGGCTTGAGTACAGAACAGACACATGGCTGAAACTGAGTGCACCTTCTTGTTTTTTTTAAACAAGTGCTCCATCTTTCTTCACACGCACAAACAAGGCAGCTGTTCATCAGTTCAATGGTTTCTGCCCGGTTATTTTCCCAAATAGTCAAGGCTTTAGCTCTTAACCTTTGAGTTAAGGCGTAATGCAAAGCACTGAAGCTACAGAGTTGCTCCTAAAAGAAAAATCGTCTCCTAAGAAGATCTCTTTTTGCGCTCTGTTTTGTTAACTCATAGCTGCATGAAGGACCCCAAGGTGCCATGTTTCCCTTAGTTCTAGGACAGTCATACTGTATTTACCATGTTTTTATTTGGGAGAGGTTGTAGTTGTCACTCATGTTGACTTGTAAATACACCTCCAAATGACAACCAGTTCAGAGAAATACAAAGGTTTATTCCAAAACAGTGTCAGATTTTTTCCCCTGTTGTCCTTCTTATATTAATAATAAGGTTTAAAAATATACATATATATTACTTGTATACTATTATATGTTTAAACTTGGAACATACTTAATTACATCAGTTTAGACCATTTTAGACTTGGGCTCAGACTTAATCCACCATTTTAGACATGGGCTGTGTACATAGGTCAGGCCGTTTCGGGATGAAAATACTATTGGGGTGATGCCACATTTGGGTGCCACTGAAAATTTAAATCTTGTTTTTTTTTTTTCAAATGAGAAATACTTTTTATCAAAGGTTTAGCTGTTTCTAATGCTCTAATTGATTTAATAAAGTTAACATTTATTTATTAAAGTTACTTTCCAGTTATAGTTTTGTTTACAGGGTTGTACTAAAGTGACTTCCTTAGGCATAATCAGAATAACAATAAAACTTACTTTTCTTCTTCCTATGAGATTTAGAAAATTCAGATGATGTAGTTTCCTGTTGAGCATGTAACTTGTGGCTTTTATTTCAAAGGTTTCTATGCGTATGAATGTGTTTAAAAACTACGGAGCCCCTAAAGTCCCAAAAAGGGTGTCTGTGTGAAGGGACAAGTTATGATCTTGCTTCACAAAGCAAACTAACTGCTGGAATAAAGCAACGAAAGCCTTTTGTTACAACTATACTTTGGAAATTGTTCATGTAAATACAAATAATCCAGCTGTTTACATGACAAACCCTAGCATTCCTTATATACCTATATAGATAAATAACTTTTTTTTTTTTTTTTATCTATATAAGTATATAAGGAATGCTTGGGTTGCTATGGTGTATACACGAGTTTAAAAAAGAAAAAAAAACTGGAAAAAATACACATTTTGGGACTTAAGGTACTCTGCAGAAACAATGTATATTTGCAGTAAGTTATTTGCAGTATGGAAGATCCCATTACCTACACTACCATTCAAAAGTTTGGGGTCACTTTCTAACTCCATGATCGTTCCTGATTTTTATTTCTCTCTGAAATGGCAATAGGAATAAACCTTAAGAGGGACCGGACTCAACAGGGAACCCATCCTCATCTGGGTGATAACGGATAGCAGGGATTGATCTGCACTCATACTGTGTGTTAGGTGGCAGGCAGTTCAGTATAACAGTTGATGTTACTGTAATTGGTGTTAATATGGAGTCCAGGTAGTTATTGGAGGCTCAGGTAGACTCTTAGGAAATTCCAGTCCTGAACTATCTTTTACCTCAGAACAGAATCGTAACGCAGTTGTAAACTTGGGCAATTTGGGAACGCCATTCAACCTAATCGGTGTGTCTTTGGACTGTGGGAGGAAACCGGATTACCCCGTGGAAACCCACCAAGCACGGGGAGAGCATGCAAACTTTTTCTTTAGCAGATTCTAATAATATTCAGAGGCCATAGTGTTATTCCAGCCAGTGGTGAATATTGTAGAGCCAGTGTACTGTATTTCTGATTTGAAGAGTTACGCAATGTTCAACAGTACTTAATGTTGGCTTTCCCATGTTACTCTACTCTATAAATAGTGCGACGTTTCACACTCCTACACTGTCTGTCACTCAGTGAAAACGCTGACAGAATGAAGCCTCGGTTTCTTTCCGCGCTGCAGCGCAATGACGCCGACGATGTGGACGAAATCCTCCGCACCACCAACTTCGATATAGACACGGTGTTCGACGTGGAGGACCGAGGAAGAATCCTGGCGTCCTATAAACAAGGTAAATGCAGAGTAACCGATGAGCAGTGAATGAGGCCGACCAGAAGATGGCGCCACACTCAGTGCTGTAACGCTACACTGTTCGCGTGTTCTCAGTTTGTACAGCTATTTCCAAAATATTTTCAACAAAAAAAAATTTATGCAGTATAGTCATGAAAATTCGAGAAAATTACTGCTAAGTAACTTGAAATTATAATCCTCCTATCAAACCCAGACCGCCGTGTAGCCTGTTAGCTTACTGCATTCTGAGGCTAAAAATAAATGCCACCGACCTCATAACCACATATTTATTTCATGAACACTATTTAAATATGAGCAATAATATTTTGCCCATTTATTAAAGTGATAGATTTTTTTTTTATAGGCTACTAAATAAAGTCTGGGCTTTAATTCAAGATGTAAATTCAGTTAGTACAGTATAGACCAACATATTATTAAGGTTTTGATTAAACCCATTCAGTTGAAACAGACTAACAATTATAACACTTTGGAAATGGTGGGTTGTGTAATATCGCCAAACATACGGATCAATATGGATCGGTCCCACTTTTGCAGCTATAACAGCTTCCACTCTTCTTGGAAGGCTGTTCACAAGGTTTTGGAATGTTTCTGTGGGAACTCATGCCCATAAATTCTGTAGAACGTTTATATGGTCAGGCACCGATGTTGGACGAGAAGACCTGGCTCGCAATCTTCATTCCAGTTCATCCCAAAGGTGCTCGATAGGGTTGAGGTCAGGGCTCTGTCAAGTTCTTCCACACCGAACTCATCAAACCATGTCTTTATAGTCCTCGCTTTGTGCACTGGAGCACAGTCATGTTGGAATAGAAATGGGCCTCTGACAAACTGTTGCCACAAAGTTGGAAGTATAGCATTGTCCAATATGTCTTGGTGTATATAAGACCCACAATGAGAACCACTGACATAAACAATATAAACATGCAAAGATACCAGAATTAAGACAGAACTTTTGGTAAATAAATAAGACAGGCCTGATTAAAGAATTGTAATTAGGCTTATTAAAGAGATGATACACTCTCATGGGTCCTCCCTTATTAAGAAACACTGTGGCAGAAATGTGAACAAGTCATGTTGAAATCTTCTCATAAACATGAGTTTAAAAGCAGTAACTATTTATTTGAAACTTGTGTTTTGCTTTCCAAAAAAAAAGGAAGTAACAAAAGCTTATGAACAAACTGCATGCATCATCATACAGGTTTTCTTTAACATCTGCTTACATCTGCTTTCGTCTGGTTTTGACAAGATTGGGTCAATAACATATACTATTGTTTAAAAAAAATCTCAGTAGGCAAATGCACTTAAACCCAATTTTTTACACAAAACCTTACATTATTCTGAGTCAAGTTAATTTCTAATGCTGTGCTTTATTTATTGCATTATTGACTCTAGGTTACTGGCTACCAGACTATAAGCTGGAGTCTTCCTGGGCGATGGGCATTCACTTATGTATGCTGCACAATGCGGTGGAGAGTGCCTTGGTGCTTCTGCAGGGGGGAGCAGCTGTGAACAAAAAGCCCAATGGGAAAACACCCCTGCATGTGGCTTGTGAATTGTCTCATCCTGACTGCGTGGATCTACTCCTCAACTGGGGGGCAAAAATCAACAGCATGTCCCTGAGTGGACACACCCCACTGCACTACTGCATCACACAGGAGTCGGTGGAGTGTGCCAGACAGCTGATACTTAAAGGTTTACAAATAACCAGCAAAGTCAAACTTAATGTGTATAATTTGTTAAATAGTAAATTGTACTATAACAAAGAACAGACCACCACCAATGATGTATTAATTAAAATAGTGCTGATGGGGCTGCCAAGTGACCTCTGTTTATTTTATTTAGTTTTTAAATTAAAAGCTAATTGTTTTCAAATTAACAGTTTATGATTTTTTAACCCAATAAGTATAACTAGTTTATACTGGAGTTTGGTGCATTGCTATGGTTGGGTCTTCATGATGAATATGTAATATCACATTCACATCACAGTCATTTTATTGACAGGAGCAGATGTGAACAGACGGAGCCAGAACACAGACGAAGAAAGCCCACTACACATAGCTGCACGCCTCGGTATACCTGGGCTGGTTGGCCTTTACGCTGCGCACCGTGCTAATGTAAATGTTCCCAATGCCCATAAGGAGACCCCTTTAATCACTGCTGCATTCTGGGCTATGGATACCCGTGAACAGACGTATAGTGATGAGCATCATCTTGTGTGCCGCATGTTGCTGGACTATGGGGCTAAACCAAACATCCAAGACGAAGACAAAAAAACAGCCCTTCACAAAGCCTCATGGAACTGTGACCAAGCACTGATGCAGATTCTGCTTGAGGCCGGGGCTGATCCCAACATCATGGACATGAACGGTTGTGCAGCGATTCAGTACGTGCTAAATATGGGGCAGATGCGTCCTTACTGTGTACCATATCGCTGCTTCCAGCTCCTGCTTAACTATGGAGCACCTAAAGTCTACCCAAAACAATTCCACAAGGTACAAGGTACTAATTTAGGACTGAAAATGTTCTAATGTAGTATTTTAGCATTATTTGATTCAGAGTAACACTGTCCATTCTATTAACTAGGTGTTGCAGCTGAGCCATGATGACCCCAGGACAGTTGAGGTGATGGCAAATTCCTATGAGCATCTCACGAGTACCCCAAAATGGAGAGCAGCTATTCCTGAAACAACGTACAAGGTGTGTCACTAAGGCCTAAATGGTTTGGAATTGAGTATGTTTTGAAAGATTTTTTGTGTTGAGAGTTTAGTACAAAGCTGAGATATGGTCAAGATAACCTATATCTGGTCCACCAAAAATATCAGGAGAACTAGGGCTTCATTTATCACTCTACAGCATTCTATGATTTGTTCTTCTAAGAGGAACTTGTAAAAACAATGGATTTTTTTTCTAAAAGTTTCAAAAGCCTTTAGGAACTGAACCTGCTAACTATCCAAATATATAACAGATAACATTTTAAAATAGGGGTAAATATAGTAATATTTGAAATAGGAATGTAATTTTCTGAACAGAAAACGCACAAACAACCTGATTATGCATTATTATAAACATATACAGTACTTTATACTGTATACTTTATCATACATTATAAACCTTCTATTTCTCTCCTTCTTTTACTAAGAGCCACACAAGGTTTTATGACTCATTGTTTGCTGCCTGCACAAGTCCACGTTCTCTGCAACACCTGGCCAGATGTGCCATCCGCATGGCGATGTCCTGCTGCATTGAATCAGGCGTCAAAAGACTCAAACTGCCTCCATCAATCAAACGATACATTCTGCTCGAACCGGTGGGAATCATATACTAGTGACTGTATTGGGCAAAGGTGAAGTTACAACATGTTTATCTCAAGTACATCAACCTTGCTGGAATATGCAGTAAGAAAAATGTTGCAGTTTGCACTGAAGCTGATGTTTTGTGAACACACTATATTAGGACGAGACAGTTCTTTGCCCCTTGTTCATATGTCCTTATTACTTTCTGGCTGTTCAGACTTTCACCTCATTGGTTAGTTGAATCAAGCACATTATCTTTGGTAGTTCTCTTTGAACAGAATTTCACTTGCACTTAAATTTTATTATTAATAATAATAATAATAATAATAATCAACCTTATTCATGTCTGCTTTTCCTAGTCTGTCCTGTACTTCCTGTTGACATCATGACTGCTTGCGATGTCTTTCTGGCCAGCATAGGCTTCTTGTCCTTTTTGTGGGATTGGAAAGGGCCGCAAACGTGGGTGAGCCTTGAATGCCCATTATCCTCTCACCAGTTTGTTGGTGTATATTTGATGATCAATGATGTTCAGTTCACCTGGTGGTTTTGTAAATGCTCTGGATGATCGGTGTACTGTATATTGCTTTAAAAGGAATAATTAAAAAGTGAATTTCACATTAATGTTTAACAGTGTTTTGACAAAAATATGTGAACGTCAGAAAAGGCCAGACCATTAAACCTGCTAAAATGTTTATCCTTACAAATCAATACATTGTTAGTTAAAAGTCTTTGAACATGTGGGAATGTTAAAATTTAATTACAGTTCACACACTACTGGGGGAAAAAATGGAGGATAAATAAATAAGCAATCCATGAGTCAAAACATTGTTAATATATACACCAATCATGCATAGCATTAACAACAACACCACACCACACCAGGTGAACTGAACAACACTGATCACCAACTGTCCAACAGCAAACTGGTGACAGGATTATTGGCACCCAAGGTTCACCTATGTCTGCGGCCCTTTCCAATCCCATAGAAAAGACCAAAAAAGCAATGCTGGCCAGAATAGAAAGGCATTGAAACACCAAGTTCAAGACACCACAGCACAACCCCAGAGACCCTGTAGGGCCATGTCTGGAGGGGCCAGCACCACCATGGGCACATAAGGTGAACCCAAAACCCAGGTGGTTTTAATGTTAAGGTTTTAATGTTATGGCTGATCGGTGTATATTGTGGCCTTAATTTCTGGATCCGTAGGCATTTTATATTATAATTAATATTTTATATTTTTCTTATATCCTATTCTGTTTATACACAAGTGCTGTGAATTTATCATTTGGTGTAATTCATGTTGCCTGCTGGTCCAGACTTTTGAGTAATTCTGGACTGTATTTAGTCTGAGAACATAAGTGATAAACGTAACATTTGGCTTAGAAACTGCACCCATGATATAATGAAAATCACATTCTACATTTGTCTGACTTTAAACTGTTATGAGCCAAAACATTACAGTATAATGAATTAATAATAGCCCATTTCGTGCAAAATAAAAGGATAAACATTAGGCACCCTGCCAGTAGAGCTCTGTAGATGGTAGCTGAATAGGCGTTTAAACAACTAATCCTTTTAAGCTCTTTCTTAAGCTCTTTCTTCAACGTTGACATATAAACAACTTTCATAAATCAACACACTGATAATTAGCAAAGTTGAGTAGTAGAAATAGATTGGAATAGATTCATCTTTTAGCATGCCTACAAGTCAAAATTCTAAATAAAAGTATGATTTTCAAAAAGGCAATGTATTTTTGTTGACACTTTTTAATCATTATTGTTAGATCCACAGTGGATTTAAGTTGAAATTTGCATGCATTATTGTACATCAATCCACACCATTCACGCGATCACTGACCTCAGCAATCCTTTACTCGAGTATACTTATCAATCATTTACTCTGAGCTGATCTGTTCTTCAAGTTAACTTGAGTCACCTCCTGCTGCTTGCTGACTCTCACTACTCAGAGGTCAGAATTCTCTGTATGTGTGAGCTTAGAGCAAGGTGTAATCAATCAAGCACACAGTGTCATCTGGAAGTAATAACTTTCCTCAGTGCACATACTCTGTTTCCATTCAGAAAAGACAAGAGCCTCGTAACCAGCCATTAAGTTATAGACCGATGCATCAGATCAAAGAACAAATTTCTACTTGTAGCATGTAATCCATAAATACTCATCCGTGTGCATGCCTTGCCCTAATATTAACATTTACAGTAGTCAAAGCTAGTGGCATATTAGCAAATGACAGCTTGATGTTATTAAGTGAAAGTTCATGCAGTGATTCCAGAAAGAGCTGTGTGATTCCTGAATGAGATTGTGGTTTGGCCACATGAGTGTTAATGATGGGTATGGCAGGAGAACTGGAGAAAATAAAGAAAGATATTCCCGGTATGTGTCTGAGCTCCAGCACTACAGTATACGTACACTAGATCCATGCCAGAAAAACAGTTCTGTTTTCGAAACAGACAAGGAGGGGAAGGATGTGTGGAAGAATGACACAGCAAAAAAGTTTTACAGCAAACACACAGCATAACACTGGAACCATTCATATTACAACTTATAAATGGAAATATTGCAGTTAGGTGTTACTAGGTGAAAGGTCATGGAGTGACTCCAGGAAGAGCCCTGTGTGTTGTCTAAATGTGATTTTAATGCGGCAACATGAGTGTTCAAGATGGGTAGGGCAGAACTGTAGAAAATAAAGAACATACTGTTCTGGGTACGTGCCTGAGCTCCAGGACTATACTGTACACTGGCTCCATGCCAGGAAACCATCTCTGCTTTTGAAACAGGCATGAAGGGGACGGGATATATGGAAGGATGACACAGCAAAAAGTTTGAGAGAAAAAACATAACACTGAAACCATTAATAAAGACTATTGCTTATTATTTATTTCCATGCACATTGCATTTTATTTTATTTGTGTTCCTCTAGGCTTCACCAGTGGCATCTAGTGAAACAGGATGCTTTATCATTCTTGTCAGCTATGCAAGCAATGCAAAAAGCAGAAACAGAAGGACGTGAAATTAGGGTAAAATGAAGGTCACATTTCGGATACAACTATTATATCTTCAACCATTTCAACCATTGATTTCACCTCCTACAGCAAATCCATATAAATTACAGCATATACTGCAGCTTTTTGGTTAAATTTTAACACACAAATAAGATATCACAAGCATATTTTCTTCTTTAATTGTATGATTTAATATTTTCATTGACAAAAATGTTAACTTTAGCAAAGTCCAAAAGCACTGCATGTGCAAAATGTGGTCGAGTGGTTTACAGAACAGGAAGTAATCCTGTAGATAATTTGCTGTTGACAGTTACGGTCCCTGCCCCATGTCACATTCACATGACTATAAATAGCTCTGGTGAGGTAAAAGTAATGACACACTGTAGTGTGCAAAAATCTACTTCTGATGCTGAAAGCATCTACTGCGTACAAAAAGAAAAACAAGTAGCATGACAAACCAGCTGGACATTACAAAGCGAAATGTTTCCTGCTAACATTAAGTGATTACAGCAATTGAACTGGCTTGGGGGGGAAAACAGATAGTTCCTCTGCAAATGCTTTAAAATCACTAATGTCCCAATGTTTTCTACAGTAAAAGTTATACCCCTGTTTAAGCATACACATCACACTTGGAATTCAAAGAAATAAAAAGTAAAGCATACTTTCCTTTATCCTGAGATCATGCAATTAGAAACAAATGTTATTTATGAAAAAAATCCATATAAAAGAAAATAACATACAGGTACTTCAGTTGTTACAGTGTTAAAATTCACAAGTTTAATAAAAAGGACATAGAAAGTTATTCTTAGGGTGAAAGTTCTCAAAACCTGGTAAATTGAAATGGTATTATATATACAGTATTTGGTCACGGTGACCATGCAAGGCATTTATCAGCCACAACTTTTAAACACAAACTGTGGGGGGTTTGTGGAGGGTGTCTCTCTCTTTTTTTAATGTCTTAAGATTTTTTTCCCCCAGTGTGCTGGTAAAAGCAAATATTATGGGCATGTGGTATACTGTTATTCAGACTTGTTCTTTTTCTTAGATTGCATATACTGTGTATAAAGCATTCATTATGGCTTCTAAATTGTCACTGTACACGACTCATGGAACTTGTTTACGTCACATTTACAGCAATTTAATTCACATTACAAGCTTTATTGTTCCATTTAAATTTTCTCAGATCAGTCCAGATCCAATCTCTCTTCTTCACTGATTTACATTCATGTTGCTAAGTGTTGCATATCCGTCCTTAACATGAATAGACCTCAGCCCTCAAACTAGACGTATTTGCACATTTTCAAAATCAATGTCCTAAGCATTATACTAAGCAAGTACATCATGGAAAAATGCATACAGTATTTGTGATACAATATTCCCATGCAGTAGCGATTAAATAAATAAACATGCAACACAAGCCTTCAGTGCAAATATTATTTGCCCTGGAAATTTGCTTTAAAAAAAACAGATGGACAGCTGTTGAGGATCCCATAAAAAGGGCCAGAAAAAAGAAACAGCAATGTCAAAGCACAGTAAAGTCTGATGTAAAACAATTGGGGCTGTAAGACCCTGGCTAGTAAGAAGGGTTTTAAAATAGAGATTTTGCCATGCATTGTGTTTTATATTATTCCATTAATCCCGTTAAGCGAGAGCTCTAATTCTGACATATGCACTGTAACTGGTGGGAATGCGTGGTCAGGTTACAGCATCAAATGGAAGGAAAATAACCTACATGAAATCTGCTTTGGGTGCCAAATGTGATTTAAATAAAAGTTTGATCTCAGGTGCACGTTTGTTGTCTGGTTAGATTGTAGAAAATATGGCCAAAATAAACCAGGCAAAAAATATATTTTCCATTTGAATCTTGTAATGTGAACACAGTTCACAGTCATGTAATGGAGTGTTAAACAAAATCTAAAAGCATGTGTACCATTCTATTCACAAGGTAACATAACACCTGACACATTGCTATCATTTCTCATGAAATAAACCTCCTTAAAACAGTCTGCAACACTTCATTATTTTTTCAATGTTTTCTGCTTACATTCTTATCAAAATCTGATTTTCATCGTCTGGGGCTCTCATGACAGTTTTAGAATTTTAGAATTTGTCGGGATTTTTCAGTAGTTCCTATCAGCTTCAACTTACTGTGCATCCAACAGCACTTTGATGATGGAATCCAAAATTATTAATTTAGGTGATTTATAATTTAGGTGAAGACTTATAGACTGATCAAGACTGATACTGGTTCTAGTCAGGGACATGTCCTCGATGGTGATTGCTGATGGTGATTTGTTTTCAAGTAGCAGGGATCGAGGTGGCTATAACTTAAAAGTTTTAAGTTGTCACAGTTTATTGTTTATGTTCCCCACATATTAATTTTGGCACAAGGTTTTATATCAGATACTCTTCTAGATATAACCATTTTTATCCAGACTTGCCATACCGGCACAAAGAGTCTACTACTTGGGGTGTGAACCCCATTCCTTCTGCATTGGTAAGCAAGGAGCCTAATGCTAAGCCACCAATGCCCTATGGTTAACAAATATTATGATGTTATTTCTATTGCTTATTTTGAAGGCATTAGACAATGACATAGGATAAACTTGGACACACCTTAAAGAGAGTTTGCATGTCAGATGTCATAATTAGATTAGTCATAATTCTGAGTATTGTCCTACACAAATATCCCATATTACCAGGGAGGAACAACATTTATAAAATAAAATATTTTTTTCATTTTCATTACACTGAATAGATAATTTAAAGGAAATTAGCTTATATCCTGAAAATAGAGGAATAAAATGAGGCATAAGGTGAGGTTTAATAAAATGCCCTTTTCACTGTGTAATGTGAAACCAGCAATTCAAAAACTGAAATGCATATGAATGAAAATTATATCCTAAGGCAATTTTGTTAGCCCTTTGGGATATATCCTATTATATTCCATCATTTATTCTGGTTTCAGTTCTTACTTCTGGCTCACTGTAATCATACTTTCCCAGTTTTTTTGGTTCACTGCTCGGGATGCTCCAGTCGTCTGCTTCGATGCATGTCTGGTAATGTCTTAAGGCTGACTTGTTGAAAACCGGCAGTCTCTCCACAGATTCAGAAGATAATGCCTAGAAACCATGTAGAGTAGGACAGAAAGATGGATGGACAGAAAACAAAACAATTAAGTTTATTTTCGGGACAGTTGTCATCATACGGATACTACACCCTTCCATAAAACCAAGCACCACTACAAACTATTTTCATTTGGATTTAGGAGCAAATAATTCTAATCCCTTGTGAAGGCAATTGGATTGGATTTGGACCCCTTTGTCCTTGTTTTACAAAGCAAAAAGAAATAAAAAAAATCAAGAAAGACCACTGAATCAGAAGTTGTGTCCTAACTTTTGACTGGTACTGGACATATATTACATTAGCACAGAAGTACTAAGAGTTTAGTGTGTGTCAATGTAAAATGTATGTAATTACAATATACCTTCAAGTAAATGACAGCTGATGTGCCATATCCCTCCATCGAGTAAAGTTGGAGGTCTCCCTGGAAGTACCTGGCATAGAGCCGTGAGATGGGAAGGCCATAACCAAAGCCAGCCTGCACAAACCCAGACATTGAACCCAGTGTAAATGACTGACTGAACTGATTGTACCTTTGCTAAATTACAACCTAGCCAATGTCAATTAACACACAGTTTACACTTAGCGACTGTTTAGAACACAGTTAATCTGGTGGGTTTATACTGTATATGTGAAGCATTCGACAGTGCTTGAACTGTAACAAACAGATTTCTCAGCCAGTCAAAATAATTAAGTTTTTCTCATGCAAACCTTTGCACTCAACTGTAAAAATTCAGTATCATTCAAATGTAATCAAGCAATCGGCTCTGTCTTACCAGTGGTGCGTTGCGAGCATTGTCTGTCACAGGGCTTGGTGCTGTAGTATACATATAACTAAAAAGGCGTTCAATCTTCCTCAAAGGCACGCCTCCTCCTCTGTCCGACATCTATAATTATACCAATCAGGCTTGTTTCAAATCATGACTTTAAATTATGTAATTACCTACAGCATTCTTTAAACACACCAAGCAGAGGAGTAAGGGGGGAAAAACTTGCCTTTATGGTCAGGTCTTCATATCCAAGAGAAACTCGAACTTTAATTGGTGGAAGATACGTGCTGTTCTCATGGGTTTCTACAGTTGCTCTCATTGCATTCTGTTGAAGCAAATTCAAAAGGATGTAATGGTGTGAAAAGTAAACACGCTTAAAAATTGGTGGAAATTGCTAAATGAAAAGTAAACTCTATAATTCCTCACTATAATGTAAGTAGTAGGTTTAGGAGCAGACTATAACCCCTTGTGAAGGCAATTATATTCTTTAGCTTTCTCATCAGGGGTCAGACCAAAGGTGAATAAAATGACATACAATTTATATATCAAGAGAAATTTGTATTCTAAATTGACTTATCCTATTCACTAAGACAAGTAACTTAAATGCTGTTCGAATGGCCTCAACTGGTAATCCACTGATATACACAGATCAGGCATACCACCACCACCACCACATGGGCAAAAGAACCTGACCATGCAGCAATAGAAGGAAGTGGCCTTGTCTAATGAATCATGTTTACTTTTACATCGTGTGGATGTCCGTGTGAGTGTGTCGCTTATGTGAAAAACAGAATTTACAGAATTACCAGCTACTTAAAGATTACTGCAGAGCAAGTTCACCCCTTCATGGAAATTGTATTCCCTAATGGGATATGCTTCAAACTATTGACCTGGCCTCCAGGTATCTATGATGATGTGCTGGACAGACTAGTCTGATCCATGGAAGCCCCACCTTGCAACTTACAGAACATAAAAGTATCTGCTGCTAACCCTCTCTGTACGAGATACCACAGAACACCTTTAGAGGTCTTGTGGAGTCCATGTCTTGACAGGTCACAGCTTTTTTGTAAGTGCAAGTGGGACCAACACAATATCAAGCAGGTAGATTAAATGATATGGCTGTTTGGGGTAAAATGCTTGTAATCACACATGCCAGTAAGTTGGGGTTACTTTGATTGCTAGTAAATGAGACCAAGGACACACACTTGATGCTAAGAGAAAAATCTAAAAGTACTGTACCTTAAATAGCTCAAAGAGTATATGATAAAGATGAGACGGCACATAGACTATATTAATGGGTTCACTGGGGTTTTTAGCTGCAACGAAATAGAAACAGAAAGAAAATGTAAAAACTACAAACAATATATGCCATGCTGTGTGCATAAAAATGTAAACTCATCTGGATTCGATTGATTTATTTCCCAAGTTGTACACAAAAGATGTTTGTGTCTGCATCTCTGTACTTAGTCATAACTTAGGTATGGTGTCTAATTTGTAACCTATTAGTAGTAATGCTGACTGGCTTCTGGACATTCTGCCCTTTGAGCCTCAACCTTCTCGAAACACTTATGCTGTTTATTCTGTTAGGACAAGAGGGCTAAACTCTACTGATGGCAGATTGATGTATTTCTCAATACACACAAAGCAAAGGTTATTAAGGCTCTTCTTATCAAGCTGCATGACAGTGAGTTATTATGACTCATATTGACAGTGAGTTATTATGGCTCATATTAATAACCTAAAAATATGGAAATACAATGCTGTGAAAAAAAATCATCATGAAAAAAATTGTAAACCTCATAAACAAGAAGAAATATCCCATACAATGTGCCAGAAGTGACATTGTAAGTAGAAATGTCGTGTGCATCAGCCTCACTCTGTGCAGAAACTATGTTTACTAAATGTTAACAATCCATTCCAACCTGGGAGTATTCATCATGCACAGCACATAGAAAGAAAGACGGATGGAGAGAAACTCACAATTCACTTGTTCGATCTCCACTTCTGGAGACATCAGGTAATACTGATCACAAAGCATCCTGGAGCTTTCAAATGCATCTGCAATGTCAGAGAAATAAAACATGAAACCATTAAAACATTTAAAGTGAAATAAAAACATTTATAATGCAAATATTTAAATGTTAACAATAGTGTAATACAATTTGCACTATCCATTTTTAATATGCTTTAGCCACACCAATATTCATTGGTTATAAACTGTTAAAGTGTTTTTGTCTTTTTCCCGTTAAAAATTGTTTATTATTTCTTCTCAGATGAAGTGCAGTACAGAGTGACCCAATCTCCAGGTTGACCCAAAAGTCTGGTCTCATAGGTAAAAATTTATTTCAAAGTATAAATTACGGCAAATGCTCTCTTGACAGCCTCTGTCTTCTCAGTACTTGTATATGCTAAATAAGAAAAATTTATGAAAATTATCACATTTCATATAAGGTAAAATGTCTATGGATCCAGACTTTAAGGCCACCATATACACTGTTCAGCTATTATGGGTATTCGATTGGATTGGGATCAGGAGTTTGGAGGCTGGGTCCGTGGCTTTAGATTCTTTACCTGATGGACCCTGTGCGCGGCAGGCTGTGGTTCACTGGGTGTTCTGGTGCCTTTTCTACTGAGGCCAGCACTGACTTTTTTTTGCCTATTGGTACATAAGCATGGGGAGTCCATGATCTGCTTAACAGTTGGTTAGCAGTGTTAATGTTATGGCTGAAGGGGATTCTTAATATTTCATATACAAACATAATTTGTTTTGTGGTAAAATATTTTGTGTTTTGGATGTTTTAAATTTGTTTTATATTATTTTATATTTGCAGTACTCTTTCATAACATTTTAGCATTTATACTTATGACATAGAATATATGTTTCTAAAACTTCCTCTCGTTTGCTTTTGGATGCAAATTTTTTTCTTTCCTATGTGCTGCATTAAGTGTAATTATTTCTGTTTTTTTTCTCTCTTATGTTTTGTTTATATTTTTGCAGCACAACCACACCTATTTTTTTTATGTACAGTGGAACCTTGGATTATGAGCATAATTCGTTCTGGAAGCGGGCTCGTATTTCAAAATAAACCAAATTTAATTTTTCCATAATAAATAATGGAAACTCAAACAATTCGTTTCACGCTCCAAAAATAAATACATAAATATAATTAGCACAAAATATAAAATAAGAATAAAACAAATTAACCTGCACTATACTTTAAAAAAAAGTAAAAATAAATCCTGACAGATAAGTGTTTCCGTTTGTTGATTATACCAGTGAGAGACGCGCACTAAGACCCAGCAGGGGAGACGATTACCCACAATTCCGCAGCGCAAGAGAGAGAAAAACCGTTGGCTCAGTTGTGATCATGCAAAAAACAAGAAGCGCATGCGTGATACATATACATTTACGATACTCTGTACTCGTAAACAGATTTTATTTTTGTATTTTTTTTTTAATTAAAAATCTTTGCTCGTCTTGCGGAACGCTCGCAAACCTCGTTACTCACAATCCGAGGTTTCACTATATTATGTTCTTTTACATTTTTTTTCATGAATTGTAAATTATTTTTTTGTTTTCTATTACAAAACATTAATATGTGCCACATGCTACAATATCTATTTTGAAAACTCACTACTTACTCTTTTACTGGCACTTTTACTTTATTGCTGATGTCTTTATGAACTGCTCTCTTCTCTACAACAAATAACATACAGTAAATGTGGAACTCATATTTATGATTTTACAGCAGAATATGGCTCATTACCTTTTACCACCTCCACTACATCACAGTTTGGGTCAATACTGCCAATATGCTTTGGATGAGCTGGGTTTGTGCTCCCACTGAAGATAAGTGCTGTAAGTAAACAGACAATTTCATGTGTGTTGTTGACAAGGTCTTTAATATTGACACATTCTATGTAAACTGGTACAGAGCAAAGGACAGTAAAAAAGTGTTAGGGCCATGCATTTCTCATGATATTCCTAGACAGAGTAAGAAATGCTTATTGTTATAAATACACAGCTTCATTTATATATAATGAAGCTATGAAAACATTTTCTAAACACCGTTAAAATATTTTTTTACTACAATATATAGTTGTCAAAATGTACATCAACAATGTCTGGAAAATAAAGACTCAAGGAGCAATGTGTGGAGATCTAAAGCTTATACTTATTACTTACAATGTTGGTTAATAAGCATACGCGTTGAGATACGGCTCGTGTAGAAGCGGTCTAGGAAATACTGGACATTCTGATTGGTCACCGGATCCACGCCAAAAGCCTCTTTGTACTCCAGCACTCCTTGCGCCATGGTGGGCACCACATTATTGTGTCTATTCCTGACGTTGATCAGTGCCTCTGTGAACCTGATCATTGATGAGCATTCAGTCAGAAACAAGCTGTTACATCGTCACAGGGTGCTTTCGGTAAACTCTCATGCATCATTCCCAACAATGTTGTTTGCAACTCTTTGTGGGGAAACCAATTCAAAGCAAACAAACCATATTTATTGATTTCACTCTAACTGAGACTCAGCAAGTCAAACAAACTAATCAGTGTGAAAGCACCCACAGATTCCTGGTAAAAAAAAAAAAAACAATTGGAAAACACACAAACTCACTTTCCTAAAACGTTTTTATCTTCAGGATCTTTTTCCAGGAAGTCCACAAGCTCCATCAGACTCTGTGTATACCTGGTGTGAAAAGAACATCTGCTTAGTGAGAGAGTTTAAACAAACTACAGTGGAACCTTGGATTACGAGCATAATCCGTTCCGGGAGTGGGCTCGTATTCCAAAATACTCATAAATCTAAATTTTCCCATAAGAAATCATGGAAACTCAAATTATTCGTTCCACAGCCCCAAAAAATAAATACATAAAAATAATGAATAGAAAATATAAAGTAAAAATAAAACAAATTAACCTGCACTTTACCGTTAAAAAAAGTAAAAATAAATCCCGACAGATAAGTGTTTCCGTTTATGCGCGCAGACGCTGTGTGTATGTATGTGTGTGAATCTAAAGTAAGAGGAGAGGAGGAATCAGCCCCTCCCGTCTCCCCCTTCTTATCTTACAAAGTAAACCTTTCTCCTCTCTTATTTGAATTTCACATAAACACACACACACAAACACAAAGTAAAACAAACAAACAAATGAACCTGCACTTTACGTTTGAAAAGAATCGCGACAGAGCAGTGTTTCTGTGAAGAGAAACACTCGCAAACCGCGTTACTCGCAATCCGAGGTTTTACTGTATAAAGATTCCACCAACGTGCAAGTTAAAGCTTTGTGTGTGTGTGTGTGTGTGTGTGTGTGTGCGTGTGTGTGTGTGTGAAAATGTGTCATTTTAAATAATCAAAGTTTACATTCATCTTCAGTAAGCACTTTGTCCTCCATGGATCCAGAGACTGTTCTGGGAACTCTGGCTGTGATGTGGAAATACACTCTGGGCACCATGCACAAACGTTCATACCGATGTAGAGTCTGGTTCCACTCAAGGTTTCTTCCTATTGCCATCTCAAGGAGTTTTTCCTTGCCACCATGCAGACACCCTTGGCTTGCTCATCAGGGACAATCTCATTATTATTTAAACACATTTTTTCTCACACACTTCCATAAATTTTCTTTTCATTTTGAGAAGCTGCTTTGAGACAATGGCCACTGTTTAAAACTCTATATAAATAACATTTAATTGAATTTAATTGATTAAGGACTTGGCAACATATAAAATGGGTGTTTTTAAAAATGGACAGGATGTGTGGACAGGAAAACTGTGTTTCTGGCTTGTACAAACTGTTTGAGGTCAGAAAGTGATGAACTCGGTAAGAACATTTTTCAGGATTCCGATTAGCCAACAAGGCTTTATGGTTGGTGTCACTGTCTGTTGGTTTGGAATTCTCTTGACAGCATGCTTTTTGCAATATTTTTTTCTTTTTTAAGAATGAAGGGGAAAAAATACTGTTAAAAATATGTGTGTATGTGTGGACTAGGTCTCAAACATCAATCCACCTACAGTATCAGGATGCTTTTCTGGTATGAGATGAACCGGAGAACCTGGAAAAAACCCATGTGTACAATCAATCAAACTGTGGGCCCTGAATGCTACTGTATCTGCTGCACCAACATGCTGACTCACTAAAATGATGCAAAACATTGTCGTGCTCACGAAAAGCTACAAAAAATGCTTAGTAGCTTTTACGGTCATTACGGCCTTTACGGTCATTTATCTTGCTTCATACTTACTGTACAACGACCAGCAAATTCAGTTCGGTTTTATATATACCGTGGTACTTCGGCATACGAACAGCCCACCTTAATAATTAAAAAGAGAAAATTTGTCTCGGCATGCAAACCATTTTTCGCCATATGAGCGAAAATATCTCATATATAATACCTCCATACCTTGGAGGACTTGGGGCGCGCGCTTTGTCCTGCAGACGCTTCTGTAATCGCCATTGCGCAAGCGGCTGTGTATCGGTGTGTATCTTTGTGTATTTCTGCATCTTGTGGTCGCGCTCCTCAACCGAACAAAATTATGTGCATGTCTACGAAACGTTCAAAACTGGTACGCATCAGTGAGGCGTTTACATTTTTGGGGGTGGGTGGGGGAGGGGTTGGTGGGGGGGGTTTGAGGAGGTTTAGTTATAAGTGAAGACATTGCACCATGGGGGTCACAAGTTAAATGTGGGGGTCAAAATGTTAGCAAGGACAGCAGTAAAAATAACTTTCAGTTTCGTTTTTAAAGCAGCCAGTGCCAAAAGGAATCATAAATTAAGGTTAAGTTAGGTTTAATGTCTATTTATTTCATGTTTGACCCAATTTACATTTTTTTTTCTAAATGTTTTGATCATTTTTATATGCAAAAATATAATTATATTCTTGGAAATTGGTAATATTTTTTGAGTGGCTGGAACAGATTATCTGCATTTACATTATGTCCTATGGGAAAATGCTTTTTTACAGTGCAAAATTTCGCCTTAGGAACACGTCTCCGGAACAGTTTAAATTCATATGCCGAGATACGACAGTATAACGCCTTTAACAGGGGTCACTGTCTCGAAACAGCTTTACAGAATCAAAAAGAGAATTAGGGAAATGAGTTTGAAATGTGTGAGAAAATATGTATATATATATATAATCATCAGAATATATCTGCTGAGCAAGCCGTTATATAAGTTATCTGTGCATCAATGTAATATTCTCTGTTGCCAGGTTTGCTGGTGAGAAAACAGCTTAAGCTATGGCTTTTTACAGTTAGACTACTGTAAATTCCTGTCACGGCATCTGATGTACTGAATACTGGTCTGGACAAGGTACAGCAAAACTTTCCAGTCTCTTGTCTGTAAAAAGATCATACCACAATGACTTTCTTGCTATTACCATGAATGTTGTGCGCTTGCTAGCCTATATCGAAAACAAAACTCAGAACTTGCAGAATTTGCATATTACACAGGACCAAAGTAATAAAACAAATGACCTCTGTGTTTCTGTTGTTGTGTAGCGCTGCTGAGATTTTTTGTACAAAATGTTCCAAACATCATTAACTGACAAGGAAAAAGTAAATCTTTTTTATTGTAAATAAACTGTTTTAGATAACCAAAATTTTTTTTTTTTGGAAGAGCAGCAATATCAACAGAAACTGTAGGTTGTGTAACAAAAAAACCTGGCTTTGACTTCAGACAGTCCATAAATGGATTTTAATTTTGGGAAATCTGATTCAACGAAACAGACAAGCAAAACAACAGTCATGACATGGCACCCTTTCTTTGCCAAACCACGACATTCATGCTTCACTAAGCATTCCTGTTTCAGAGCTGGCGAGAACTCTTAACTGTTTTTTACTTAACGCTGAGTCCAAGCCATCTAAACCACAAGCATGAACTGTACCAAACTAAAGGCTTTCATTTTCATCTTCATCTTAAAAAGAACTTGCAAATTCTTTATGCTAAATTACTATATAATTTAAACCTTATTTATCCTTGTATTCTGGGTTAAATAATGGGTTCTGCAATAAAAAATGCCAAATTCTGTGCCTTTATCTTCTTTACTTTTATTCTTGAAAGCTTACATTAACCAACCAAAAGGCTACAAATGCAATTTTACGTTTATGGTAGGAAAACCACCCTGTGCAGAGATTTGCATGTTCACTACATGTCTGTAGGGCTGCAACTAACGATTATTTTGATAATCGATTAGTTGGGCGATCATTTTTTTCGATTAATCGGATAAAAGCTAAACGCTTCTTTAATTTGATGTTTTGCTCATAATTATATATAAAACCATAC
>JAQQZT010000023.1:26167944-26188314 GCA_030068275.1 Clarias platycephalus
GGGGAGACAAAGCAGCAGCTCAGTAATCCGTCGAGCCCGACCTTTCTCCCCTGGACTGAGGAGGCTCGGATGTGACAATGGCCATTGTATTTATATAGTATGCCCTTGCCCTATGTAATTACATTACATATGCAGGGCACAAAAGGCTGAATGGATAAGCAAATTTTTATGTATAAATTCAAAGTATAAATTAGAGCAATGACAAAAATTCTCAAATTGAACAAATCTGATTTGGCAGCATTATACACTAAATACAAGAATGTCAAACATTTCTTAATGTAGCAGAACTGATGTTGTTACGTGCAGGGGTGATTTCCTCTTCAGGCCCGATTCTGATAGAAAGAAAAAGTTTTTTGTTGACTAGTTTTATGTCTGGTTCTGTTCAGTCTTCTAATATTGTTACAGAACACAGCCCTGGAAAACCATAGCCCTGGAAGTGGCTGGTAAAGAAACATAACATGGACAGACCAAGAGCTGCAATTCTAAGCTACATACTGTAGGTTAACAACACAGACAGACAAGAGCATCAAATTACAGTACATTACTTTTACTTGTTGCCATTAAATCTTTAGGGGAGAACACACGCTCGCCTCACTGCTGTTCCTGCAGTTCAGTCTCATGTTGGCCAGAAAAATTGTTCATCTTTTTGCCAAAGTTTCCAACATTGACACTCGTTTTAACACGAGAGAGGATGCAGGAAGAGAACTTGCACAGTGAGAATCAGCTTTTACTGTAAGGTGCAATAGTATTGGAACAGATTTACAAGTACGAGTGCAATATCAAACTATTGCCTGATACTGTATTGGTGCACAACGACACCTGAGGCAGAATGTCACTTTACACTTTGCATAGGGGATATCCAGAGATTACTTTAGCAGCGATGATTTAAGAGGACATGGTCACTGAGGAGGAGCAGGTATTGATATAACCCAGCTTATTTGATTGATATTACTGAGTTTCTAACTGGTTAAGTGAATGAGTGATGATTATGGAGCAGAGAGCATGAAGCAACAAACATGAGAAAATCTCCTCTTTGACAGCATGAGGTTGAAGGACCTTTTTTGAGTTCTGTTCAGTTTTCTCAGTTCACTGAAGTGTCTCCTGGAGATGTGTGGTAAAGTGATGACTGATGTGGAGGTTTGAACTGGTTGTGCAGTGTTCACCAGACAGGCCTGTAATTAAGCCTGCACGACACATGATGGCTGTGCTCAGCCCTGTCACTGCTCTCTGTAGGGATCCAGCTTGTGCTCAGCATCGGTATGCTGCACTGGTGGATGGGAGCTTAAACCCATCTTTAGAGTACTTTATACTTCAGTAGAGACTGAACCATTGCAATCCATGTCCTCATATGTAACGGAGCGGTGTGTCGAGTCATTATGATGTGGATGAAAGGATAATGTAAGGATGTAACCGCAAGCTTTAAAAAACAAAACAAAAAAAAAACAAATCAGCAATATAATTAAATAAAAGTAATTATACACATGAGGTGGGCAGGGGTCAACCGATTAGGACAAAATACAAACATTTTGTATTTGAGGTAAAATATTACTACAGTAAACGTATTTGTCCTCCCTTACTTAAAGATTCGAAATTGCAAACACCTGATACATGATTGTTTCTCAGAAAAAAAGGCCAATGACGTAATTTGTATAATAGTCAATAGGTGGCGATATTACTTCTTGAAATGCTAAACACCTGTGTTATGTAATGCAATGTAGTGGAATAGAAAGTACAAATATTTGTTGTAGGATGTATTGGAGAAAAAGTAAAAAATATCCAGTAAAAATTAAAGAACAGATAAGTAAAACTGTAGTAAACTTAATGAGAGAGCTGTTTGTATAGCAAAAGCAGGTGAGAATAAAATATATGAGGCGCAGTCAGAAATAAGATGAAAGGGATTTTAAGTTGCGTGACTCTTGGTTCAGCACTGGATTTAAATTTGACACGAGCTAAATTAAAATTGTGATGCAATACTTACAGTATTTAGCAAGGAAATGGTCTCATATATACAGTACGACTGAACCATTTCCTTCCACTCGAGGTCAGGTGGCCTTAATATACTGTACCATACTGTATACAGTACATGCAGAGGCGAGAATAATCTAATTTTGCATTAGGATACAGTATGTGTGCTATTTTTGTAATCAAATTGCTCACTGCATCTGTGAGGGGGAAAAAAAACAGCAGTTTTGTGTGTTTCCCCAAGGTGACATACACCTGATGCCTGCTGTTGACTGCCTCAAACCTTGACTTCACAATTTCTTCTGCATGGATAGACTGGAGCCATTTAAAATAACGTGAATGACAATCCAGTCTCATCCCATAGTGCGTGTGTTTGACACTTCCTTTTGACTGGGCTTCTTGGAGTGAAGGAATAATCAGCATGCTCATGACTTGTACTGAAGGTTACTCAGAAGTTTAGAAGGTCACCACTCTGCTTTCACAACTTGTGTCCCTGTAGAGCCTTTGTGTAGTGCAGTCACTGACTAAAATGGCCTCAAGGACATAAGAAGATGCTGCTTAATCAGAGCCGGAGAACAAAACACTGTAACTAAAAACGGATAAAAGATACAAACACAAAGCATCTTAAAAGAATTTTGGACTGCAGAAAGATCTCTAAGCAAAGATACACTAAGAGAACATGAGCAGCGAGCAAGTCTTTAGTCTTTTTTCTGGCAGCCATAATAGTAGCCATGTGGCGGGATATGTTGAATAATAGCTAATGCTAACCCTAGGTATCCTTTAGAAGCTAGTTTGGTGTTTTTTATGGCTTCTAAAATTCTACCCATCACTCTAACTTCCAATGTATTACTGAAAGAGTCCCATAGCTGCAACATCAATGAGCTTTGCTGGCTAGCTAGCATTTTGCATTGTAGCTGGTATCTAGCTTTTTGACTAGCGAAAAAAAGAGAGAGTATGAGAAGTCATTCATGATTGTGTGAAATCTTTAAAACACTTAAGAAACATCTGGTAAAAATCTGCTAGCAACATATTCATGTTTATTTGGAGCATACAAAAGCATTAATAAAATGTATATTTTTTACATTTACATATAAATCAGTGACGTAAATACATATTTTAGGAAAATAGGAAGCGCTCATGCTTGTATACAGCTGTTTTCATATATGAAACTTTGCATTCATATATGTGCTGAGTATCTGTATATTTCTTTTTGTTCATCTTTCAGGAATGGCATAGAAATGTGAAAGATGGCAATCTCTCTAGCTTTTTTTGTCCTTTTTTTTTTTTTGCATAAATGCTTAAATCATATTCATCTACCATAGCACAGCACTGTCCAGATGCCTGTAGATGTACATTATAATAACACTGTCTACTTCTATTTATTTTACCCTTGCAGTCATGCTTAGTTTAATATATGTGATTACTCCTTCATGTACTGTTCATCTTATATAAACTGCAGGGTACATGTACCTGTATACCCTTCTTTGCAATGAGTGGGATTTGGGTAAACATTTTCTGCCAAAAGTCACTGTATTTTTGTTTAGAAATTGTTCAGAATTGTAATTTTATAAATCACAAATCCATATTCAAATGGAGACCTCTGTATATAATAATGAATGAATCAATAATGAATCCACCTACAGTCTAAAGACATGCAGATTAGGCTGATTGGTGTTTCCAAATTCCTTGTAGTGTGTGAGCAAGTGGGCTTGCGTGCCCTGTGATGGATTGGTACACAATCCAGTTTGTATGCCAAATAGTGCCCCAAGTCCCTTGGGATTTGCTCCATGCCTCCCAAGACCAAGATAAATGGATAAAGAATGAGTGAGTTAGTGGTCACAAACAGTAAAAAAAAAAATTAACAAAAAGCTCTTTCTTTCTTTCTTTCTTTCTTTCTTTCTTTCTTTCTTTCTTTCGAGTTTTTCACTGGAAATTGAATATTAATAATAATAATAATAATAATAATAATAAGTATTATAATAAGCTCTACAAGAAAATGTTTAATATCTCAGTGTAAATGATTATTAAAAGAGGATTAAATACACTAGTCAGCGCAGACATAGTGACAGTTTGATCAGCAGTTAAAAATATTAGCCATGTGGAATCTATAATGCACAGTTTCTATAATGCACATCAGAAAAGCAATTTGTAAAAAGTGCTACACTAAATACTGTATGTAGAGTGTCATGTTTCTTACAGTTTATCTGAGTGACTGTTCATCACTTTCATCGGTATTTGCAGTTCTGATTTTGTAGAATATAGTCTCTGTTGCAGATTTACAAATCACACTATGGATTTGTGGTTTAAAAATGACAGTCTAATTGTGGATTATTTTTCACAGGAGAATAATTTGATATTCCTGTGACTCTCAGTTTTGTGGACCTGCATGTTGTGCGACTTTGTGCTTAGTGTGATGGTGTGTAATAGAGGCTAATCGTGCATGTTTTCTCCCTCTTTGGTCCCTGTGCGGCGCCCCCTGCTGCTCACTCCAGGACCCTGCAGTGGGACACTGACCCCTCTGTTCTCCAGCTGCAGGCTGATTCTGAGCTCGGGTATTTCCTCCCTCCTCTTTCTTTTTGCTGTTCCTTATCCACAATAGTTTCTCCCCCCTTGTTCATCTTTTTTTTCTGTGCTTGTTTTCTGTTATTTTTCAGTGCTCAATGCTGTGTCTCTCAATCTTTCCCTGTCTGGCCTTTTATTTACCTTCCTTTGTCTGTCACTTACTTGGCCCTCCCACTCTCATTCTCTTTCTTTTTAAGTTTGTCGGGCTTAAATGCTTTCAGCTGGTTACTTTCCAGCTGTTTGCCAGAGGCTGTGGATGACATTGATTGATTTAACCTAACCAGTACAGGTGCAGAACTTTTTTTTTTTTTTTTTTAGTTTAGATTTTTTTTTCATTTTGTCATATTTGTATGTTTACAACACATTTACAAGTCTCCTCTTGCAGTGATTTATTTTAAAATGCAACCAAATTTGTCTATAAATGAAACAATGTACTTATGCCATACTTTTTAGCTGGGATGCATCAACACTATGCTTTTTGTGTGTGTGTGTGTGTGTGTGTGTGTGTGTGTGTGTGTGTGTATATATGTATATAATGTTTTTCTGTACTTAGTGTTTATCCATTAGGCATCATGGGAATGGAATTGTTTTATTTAGCTGTGTTTATGGCTTCCCTTGTTTGCATAGTCGACGTTAAAAACTAAACATATTTATTGTCATGCTCTTAAACTACTAGGGTAGTGCTTTATAAATGTATCTAGTTGAAGTACATTAGCACTTTTTGAGATCGAAAAAGGATAGGTTTTGCTTCACTTTTGAAAAAGCACTTTTGTACCGCTCCAAAGTATGTTTCATTGTCTTCATTGTGTTGGGATTTCTCATTGTCAGTGACTGATCATGAAGAACAATATACTGGGAACAAGCTGTTATTTTCACTCACCTAGAGTTGCCTGTAGGCATTTTTTTGTTGTTGTTTTTTTGCCGCCATTGGCTGCTGACATGTGCTGCTTGCAATTAACTGTTCATGATGTGTTTTATGTTTAAGATGTTATGGCTTTGGCATGAAGCACACCCTGACTTGAGAACAATGTGTAGACAATATGTCTTTTCACCTCTATGTTTATGAATACCTTTATGTGTGTGTCGGTGCAATCCGTGGCACCTTGTGCACATTTTTAATGACCATCATCGCTAATATTGCTTCGCACACTTAATTGAGCCGTCCTTTTTTTCTCTATATATGGTACAGTTTATGAGGTTACTTGTATTAAAGAAAGATCCTGTAATAGGTCTTCTTAATATTTTTACAGAGCAGAGTTTGCTACCGGCTTTGATTGCTATCATTAAATATTTCCAAACCAAAGTTTTTAATAGGGTGACAGTGTACACTATGTTTATGTAAAACAGTATCACAAGTTATTGGTTTTTGGTATCAGAGCTTTTTTTCATAAATAGGCGTAGATGAATACAGTACCGGATTTATATACAGTACTGTAAACGCCAATATCAGTAGTGATGCATCCCTAGGTTTTAGTTTTCAATATAAATATGAGATCAAATTGGAGAAATTGATCCGACAAAGCAAATGTGTTTTATGTACGTGGATGTGTTTTTGTGTCTATGTGTGTTCACAGGCGCAGGATGCACAGATTAGGAGCTTCCAAGATAACCCAGGTGGATTTCTTACCCAAAGAGGTGGTTTCCTACTCGAAAGAGACACAGACTCCTCTAGCAGCACATCAGTCAGAAGGTACTCACTGACATTTTGCAAATCTGCTAGCTGCAACATGCAACACTGTTATTACTAGTCATAGCAGTCCACCAGTCTGTGGATTATTAGCGGTTTTATTTTGACATCAACTGCTATTACGGAAAAATAAAATAAATAAAACCACTATAGGCTGTTTCACACTGTCACCTCTTTTTAAGCTACTGTATATCACCCTGTGATTCTTTTGGAAACACATGAAACATATTTTTATGTTAAGACAATCTTGTGTCTCCTTTTTTTCTATTTTAAATTGAAAGTGTCTTGCCGGGGAAGTGCTTTGATTTTCATAACTGTCAGATGCGCTGTCATTTCAGCTGTCTGGGTTCATTCGGGAGCTTGAACCTAGATGGATTAAGATTCATTTGACCAGCAGTGGCCTCCATTTCCTGAGAGAAAAGCCAGGGGAATGACTCTTTGAAAAGAGATGCCTGCCCATCAGTGGCTCTGCTTGGAATACAGAACAGTAAGGGCATTGAGAGGGCTGTTAAGTGGATGCAGACTGGGGTAATTTAAGATGTCTTCTATCATCAGAACATCACCTGAAATTGTGCCGGCCTCCCTGAGGAGGGCCACTGGTTTACTTGTACATCTTGCCGAGATCATCTCTTGTACTGTATATCAGTTAAGGTGCTGGGTAACTTCAAGGCTTTTGTATTATATAGCGTGTAGAAAATAGAAATTGTGGTAAAGTGCCTTATCACATCCAATTTGCTGTTTTAAAAAAAAATTATTTATAATAGTGGATTTGATGTGTTATTAGTTAAGACACGGCTCCTACTTACTTCATTTGTATAAAGTACATAATATAGAAGCTAGGATTTGACCATCAATTTTCCAGTACTCGATCCTGATGTAATCATACTTTGTCCTTAACATACACTTCAATTATACATCTAAACCAAATCATATTTCAAGCATTGTATTTCAATTGTTTTTTCCAATTTATGACCTGGTTATAACGAAGCATGCATACAGCTCAGCTAATTTGATTGCATCCTCCCGACTCGGGAGCCAGGCCTGGTATAAAACACAGATGTTTTTTTTTTTTTAAGTTCTTTAAACAACTCCATATGGATGGTACCCCATAACAGGCTTCGGCTGAGTTTTTTTTTTTTTTGCATACCATTGTTGGTAGATATAATGCAAAGGCATGTAGTTTTGCTCTTGTGCTTGTACTTTCTCATTCCTTCTACACTGTAATGGGCGATTCATTAAGCAATGCATGTTAAAATGGAGTTTTGCCAAAACTAGCGCTGTCTTCTCCTTTCCCTCAGACTCTTCCCGCTTCCTTTTTTCCCATCATGTCTTTTGTACTAGATTCCCCACCATCTTCTCATGGCTCCTTGATCCCTGCATTGGCAACAGCTGCTTGCCATGTGATTGGAGACTTCCTGTCATTATAATTGATGTGTTTTTATTCTTTCCACTTCCTTGAAGCCTGATCAGAATTAAAATTGCTGGTGGAATTTCCTGTCAGGGCGAGCCATTTATTCAGCAAGTGCAACCACTGACAAGGCTTTGATTGGCCACTGCCATTACTGATGTTCATGATCAGTGCAGTTTGTTTGTTTTTACCTCCTCCTCTTATCTGCTTTCGTCTGGATGCAGCGTCGGCTCGGGAGTAGAGTCTGCCACCTGGCGAGAGCTACATGACTGTCAGCAGGTGACCCTGACTCAAAAAAAAAAGAAGAACAAGAAGGTGGAGTGTACTGTATATGAGAGAAAGAGAATGAGTGAGAGAGAGAGAGAGAGAGAGAGGTTGATGTGTCACGTCACCCCCTGCTTGTAGTCTGTTTGTTCAGGCTATTCAACTCATTGTTGAACCTAAACAGATCCTATATGTGTCGGGCGGCAGCAGCTCCTCTTTTTTCCCCGGCAAATTCTAGTTAAAGCCAGGTGCTATAATACCCGGAGATGTTGGCGTTCAGATTTATTAATTACAACAATACCTACAGTGACAGTTGTGTAAAGCAGAGTTCGGTTTCTGCTTGCCAAGATCATCTGTGTATGTTTGAAGTTTTCCCAAAGGCAGTGTTGGGGATTAGCCAAGTAATGTGCTGTTGAAATGTTGATTTCTGCTTAGATTTTGGTCCTGGAACTCAGCAAATTGACATCATAATTCATGGAAGATGCTTTATATTCTCTGTTTTCCTTCTGTTATCTAAAGTTGTGTTTTTGTATGAGTAATAGGTTCTATATATGAACTATAGTTAAGTAGTAAAGGCCCACACAGATTGTTAGCAACATCCAACAGAGTTGGAGTTTTTCAAACTTTTTCATTTGGATGGCTTGACATTCCAACTTTTTTTCGTGTGCCAAATTGTTTGCACGTGTAAGCTTTACTCAGTTGGTCAGGACTTTGGTAGGGTGTGTTTTGATGTTGTTGATTGTTTAACTTTAGTTGATCATGCATATTTTTTGGACATCATTTTTTCCCCGTTCCCCTTATGGGTCACCACAGTTGAACGTTTATGATCTGTGCGTTTGATTTGGCACAGGTTTTTACATTGTATGCTTTTGCTGATACAACACTGGCATTTGTTCCTGGCTTGGCAACGGCAAGCTGTGTATGTGAACCAGGCCAGGCAAGAAGCCTCCTACTATTTCACCAGTTCTTTTAAGCCTGTACCAGTACCTCTGCCTGTACCTCTATAGATTAATATTATGTAGTAAATAAAAGTATATTTAATTGGTAATTCACAGTAAATAATATACCGGTATTTCCATTAGCAGGAACCTGAACCATGGGTTGCTTTGACAAGGATGGCTGCTTAATTATGCAATGATCTACAATAAAAAAGAAAAAAAACTTGGATCACTAAAGTAAAATAAACACAGTAAACAGACTGTAGCAGCTACAGTAGTACAGATTTGCAGCAGTGTGACTAAGGAGAATGATGATAACTTGATGAGACTGTTGTACTGGTATTCTCAGTGAACGTGCATCTAAACAGCCCTCCTTGTTCTGTCGGGCCGCACATTTCAGTGTGGGTGCATTTATTTCTGACTATGCAAATATCACCTGGTTGCAAGAAAGATTGGATTGCATCCAACCAAATCATTAAACATGCCTGATATACAGTATAACACTATGTTGTGGTTTTACATTATGCTGTATCATGGATGGAGCATATCATGATGAATCCATTTTTTTTGTCATAAGTCTCATATTTTGCATATGAAGAAATTTCCGACCGGGTTCAAAGTCGAACCCATTGTAGAGCAATGAACAAAACAATAGGTGTTGAAATGTCATAAACCTTAAACTGTGCATTTTAAATAATATTTCAGGTATTGTTTACAGTACGTGTACAACCATCCACATTATTTATCGAAACCAGACCTGTCATATCGAGGACCACCAATGGTTACAAACAATTAGTTTGTTTAAAGTGGTTGCTGAAAGAAAAAGAAAAAAAAACTAAACCACAAAAACTCCTCAGAGTGTTCTTGGGGGTTTGACCCATCTGAACTTTTGACTTGAGCTAAGGCTGTTGCATCACACAACGTTTGCACGTGACTTTAATTATCTAATGGAATAATGTTTTATTTCCGCCACATCATTACTGTAATGATTATTTGAGTGGTGTTAGCCGTGAGCAGGTTCCTGTGTGCTGGTAGGTCAGAGATAAATCACTGCTTAGTATGCATTGTCTACAGTGAATCAGATTAACCAGCGGTCACTGGCAATATAAACATGGCTTTAGCACCTACTGCCGATTAGGATTATCATGAAGAACAGGTTTATCATTTCTGAAGATGTTGTAGAGGCAGAGACATGGTTAATATTAATAGATAGACAGAACATAAAAAGGTTATGCATTAATTTTTTTCCCTTTGCTATATTTATATAGTGTTTTAAATGATCTTCTATTTTAAATTTGCCATCTTTAAATGAGGTGAGTCTTATTAACTGCATAAGGATTGCATTTTTTTTTTAAAAGTCATGCTTTTAAGAAATAGCTGAGGTTTCTTTTAAAGATTTCCACATGCATTTTCTGAAGTCGTGTTTTTTTTTTAAACAGTTAAGTGGCCAAATCACCAAAGCATGGCCAAAACCAGTGGACCTTGGCATTGTGGGTAAACCAGACTGCTGACATTGTGTTACGAGTCTCTCCATCAGATATCAGTGATAAGTATCATTGATTCTGCTCAAAGATTTCTCCGAAAAAGAAATCGTTTCAGCTGAGCAAGGATGTGTCGAGCCTCACTAAGTCTGGCACCGGCTCGGGATGAAAAGCGCGCCGCCGTACTGTAGCTAAGTCTGGGTTTCCGAAATGAGACTCGGTCTTAAAGAACCCTTCAATGAGCCGTGCTGGAAACATGGCCGAGGAGCTGCCGTTCTGTGTGCAGGGGAATGCCTGTTGTGATAACGTAGCTGCAATTAATGTTAGTGAACCGCAAACGGCTCTTAGTCAGTCTTACAGTTTTTGCATTTCCCCACCCTGGAATTCAGCACAAATAAGGTTAAGGGTTCACACGGTCATGGAAGCTATTTTTTTCTTTGTTAATCTTAGTGTGTGGTGTGTTTGTGGTGTGTGTGTGTCTCTGTGTGTGTTTGCTGGCATATTTCTGGATCATTAGTTATAAGGTCTCCACTGGGAGTATGTATAATTCACAGACAGTTTTTTTTTGTTGTTTTTTTTTAAACATTTTACCCCCCTGCACTTCTGTTTTAACTGGTGGTGGGCCTTAATGTTTCCTAATTACCAGCAAACTGAGTTTGAACTAGTTAGTCTGTAAAGCATTATAGAATGTTGACCGAGGGCACGTCATTCCTCATAATAAAGCAGTTAAGGAATGAAATAGCAAACTATGAAATGCAAATGGACATGCATTCATTTAGTGCTTCTATAATATATCGAAATGGATAATGATCAGACTGAGGCTAAAACTGAGGCTCCATAAGCATGTCAACAGTTGCAACCACCGAAAAAAATTCACCAACAAATACAAGAAGCCCAAAAATCAGTTTTATCTCCAAAGGTGCTGAATCCAGGTGTTACAGGATGATCATTCCTTAGCTCTTCTACTGTATGTGGCTGTCATAGAGGCTCACTCCATCTCCACAGCCAGCAGCGGAGTATTGACCCTGGCTCATGGTTTTCTGGGACCGCAGCTGAGCCATGCACCCGGGTCACATATGGAAGTGTTTGGTGCTGCTGTGTTGTTTCAGCTCTCTCATGCGAGAGAAAAGCTTTGGGTGTCAGCATTCACAAAACTAAAGGTTAGCGCCAAAATTCCCCCTTTCATGCTCGCAGCCTGTTTCTCCTCCCAGAGCTCAGTCTGTAGGTGCAGGACAAGTCATATTGAATTTAGATGCTGTTACATTTACGTTCTTTTTGATCCATATTGGCAGAATTAATTGGTGACATCAGAGCCGGCAGTTCCTTACCTCCATGCTCCGCAGTGTATCCAGTTAGAGTGCGAATTACATTCACGGCTCCGGTTTCATGGCGAATAGAAACCCTAAATGGTCCGGATTGAAATAGGATGCCAGTCAAATCCGAGTGAACAAAAAATTATATCAGATGAAATGATGTGTTTCACAGTCTGTGGAGCGTGCCAAGTGGGACCCAGATGCAATTTTTTCTTTCATAGCACCACATATAATAAGATACATGAAACTGTTCTCTGCTAAGAAAAGCAGCTGCTGTCCACTGAGCATCTGTAATAATTTTTGCCATCTGATGTGTGTTGGAAATCGAATGGGAATATGTTTTCATTCCTTAGAATAGTTGCCCTTTTTCCATGTACCGAATTGAACTTTTTAAGTTTCCATGGTCTTTGTGGAGTCCCTCCAGGATTAATGTCGACTTCTTCTTTTATTTAATGTCACTCATACTTACCCTATGTCTACAAAGCAATATCAGATCACCAAGCAGTTTGATTGGACTACAGATCTAAAATATTTCAAGCATTCCTCTGAAAACCTCTTGTCCTTCAACAGAAGGAAAATTGTCCTGGATAGAGTAACACCAGAAATAACTTGATTTTCTGTACACATGAACTGCACATATCTATAAAAGATACACTACCACACATGGCCATCAGGGAGCACTCTTAGCACACGGGACACTGCTGCTAGTTCCGAAGCAAGAATTAGGAGACAAGAGGGAATAATGCATTAAAGAGATTTCTTTGTTACATTTTATTTGTAATTTAAAAAAAAAACCTTAATACTTTGTCACGTATGACTTGTATAAAATGTAAGGCCTTCTAAGATGATAAATGAAAATATACTGGGTTTATTTTCATAACGGACCAGGCATGGATAATATATGTGAAAAATTTCTCTCTCTCTCTTTTTTTTAATAGTCTTAATCAAAACACACATCTCTGTAGACACATTTTGTATACCGTACTGTTCGATATATCATCACTTCACCCATTTACCAAAACCCTTAATGAAACTGTCCTTTCTTATGCGACTTGGTGAAAAGTGAGTTCAGCTCATTGCCCTGGTTGAGTGGCTCACTTTGACAGGCCAGTGTTTGGAAAGTTTGAAGTCATGAGGTTTAATCATGCTCTGCGGCCAGCCTGTGCATGGCATGGCATGATGGCTCTCTTAAAGATGTGGTTCTGGGAGCACGCCAGCTTCACTGGCACCACGGTTTCAGGCCGCAGAACCGACGCAGCTTAGAGCCTCGGTAGTTCAAAGTCAAAAAGCTGCGCAATAGGAGAAGCTTAGTGTGGAGCTCAAAGTTTGTGTTTACCGTCATGGTGGTGTATTTAGAACATTCATTTTTAAAAGAAAAAAAAAAATCTCTCTCTTTTTTTTTTAAATCTTCGATTTATTTAAACATTTCTGTCTGATCCTTAAATAAATGGTTTGGGTTGGTTGAGGTTATTTCTAAAATACAAGCTATCACTCTAAACCTAGACAGTTTCAGTAGTTTTTGTTTTGTATTAGATTATGTGGTTTTAGTTTTAGAAGTGTAATTGCACTGAAATGTTTAGCTACCTTTACTTGTGTAAGAAATTAAGAAATATGATTGACTTAAAAGAAACAAAAAATTGTGCCATAATTATCTGTTAAAGAAATGTTGGGAAAGGTTTTTATAATTTTTTTTAAGCCACCATCAGCAGTGAGATTCCAATACAGAGAGAAATATTGTTGGATTCAATATTTTGTTGTATTTGCTACAAGTCGGTAAAATTCAGTGGTGTAGATATATAAATAATTTGCACATTAATGGGTTTCATATAGTAGCGTTAGGCAATATGACAAAAATAATATCAATACTTTATGTTAAACTGCTAACAAAAGAGCAGTGATCCATTTCAAAAAATGTGAAAATTATATTTATGATACAGGTATGCCTACGAAATGTATTTTAAACTATTACTTTTTGCGAAAAATAGTTCAAAACTTTTTTTTCTGAAAAAAAATTGTGAACTAAATCTATTTGTTTCTATTTCAATGAAATTTGAAATAATTAGTTAAAAAACATTTAAACATTTACATTTAAAAAACATTCTAACAACTATATCTCAGAAAATTGTCCTGTGATGTAATTTATGACGGTAACAATATCATGTTATAATGTTGGCGAGTCCTGCTGTTTAGTTTTGTAAAACCAGTAAAGACAAGTGAATGTTAAAATTATCATCTATATTTTATGCAAAACGTTATGTTGCCATACCAATACACACTTATGCCTACTAGCTATTATAAAAAAAAAAATTTTTATCATCTATGTAAACTTTTTTTTTTTTATTATGATATTTTAAAACTAAAACATTAAATCCCAACATTCCATATAGTTTAGTCTGGAATTGCCCACATTGTATATTAAAATAATGAGAGCTTTCAAATACTGATTGTAATTAATCTAATGTCAAACTTGCTTATTCAGCTCTCTTGTGTTTTTTTTTTCTTCCTCTCCAAATCAGACAAGGCCTGAAAAATCCCTCAATCTGGAACATTTCCTGCAAGCGTTAGTGGAGGTTTGGAGTAGTTATCTGTGTTCAAAGTGACTCGTTTGTTTATCTCTGTTGCCCTGAATATTTCCAGACCCTAGAGCACTGACTCGGAGGGAGAGGCAGATTTGTGCCAGGAGATAAAGGTTCGATAGCGCTGCTATAAAAGGCACAGCGGGTTTGATCTGAGAAGTTTGTCATGATGACAAATGAAAATAAGGATGCAGAATGGCACTGAGAGGCCAAGCCCAAAATCTGTGCTTTCCAGTAAATTGTTTTTAAAAGTGCTGAAGTTCTAAAGAACTTTCAAAAAGGGCAGATATGAAGGAGAATGACTTGCACACATTATTTGATAGTTTTTTATTATTTTTTTTTTTTTTATTATTTGGTTTATTTTAAAATACTCTTTGTAATTATTATGATTTGTTTAAATGATATTATTATTATTATTATTATTATTATTTAAAGCCCTGCTTTATACTACATGGTTCTATGTTTACTGCTTGTCATAAAACATTTTTATCACTTCATTTATTTGTTTATTAAATTTCCATAATTAACTGTATTGTGCATTTTCAACCCTTAAAACCTTACGAAGATGTAAACTGTCTTTTTATCTTATGAAGCATTACAACATGTCAGCTTTTTGGCAGAATTCTTGATTTTGCATTATCTGCGATTTACAGAATACAGTATGTCTCTCAGAATGTACATGCTCCTCCTGTACGAGTGCTATAAGAGTTAATTAATCATGTTTACACCATATTATTACATTAAATATTAGGTGCTCTTTTAATAATTACATTTATAAGTAAATGCTTTTATTGCTCTGATTCCGCAATTCTGTTTGATGCTTAATAGCTTGATAGTGAACCATTTGATCTTTTACATATTTTATCTTTTAAGTTAGTAGATCAATCAAAGTAAGCATCAGTCCCAGTTCGACAGTTTAGATGGTGGCTATGCGTCTGTGTGTGACCGTGAGAGGGGGCACAGGGCACTTTTAGCCCACGAGTGCACAGCTGCAGGAGGCCTGAGGGGGAAGAGTGGCTCTGAGTCAATTAAAGGCTTGCCGTCTTTCTCTGAGCTCAGCATATCTATTCCTCACTCTATAGTGCCCATTTGATGAGCACGGCCCGGAGAGAGGAAGCATGCTTTCCCCCACTGCTTGACTTCAGAAAGTCTGACAGTCTCACATGGAGTCTTATTTGAAATGTGAGGAAAAGAGAGGGATCTTTTGTTGTCTAGAAGTGGATGAGTCATGGTGCAGAGACTGCATCACGACCATCAGCATGCTTAGCAGGAAGTGCTGAGGTAATGTTAAGAAGTGAATTAACAAACTCTGCCATTTTACTGCATATGGTTAATTCTTGGTCGGCAGTAGCTTAAATTTCATCAACAATGCATTCAGACGTTGTTATTATTATAATAATTATTATTATTTAATTAATTGTTGTTGTTTTTTTGGTCAAATATCTTATAAAGTTTTGCAAGCAGTTCTCAGGTGTTGAGCTCTTCTAGGAGTATTTAGAAGCTTGATTTAACTTCGTGTTCTATGCATTGATAGTGTTTATGTCATGCTTGGGGTGGCGTGCCAGTGCCACATTAGAGACTTCTTTCATATCCGCATTGCTGCCGCCTCCTCCTCTGCTCTCTGCTCTCTGCCTTTTTTGTGGTCTGTAGGCTGCTTGACACCCAACGTCTGAGGCGCAAATTGTGACTGTGTGTCTGTGTTGGCTCACAACGGAGAAGATATGCAGTACATGGTTCATAGCCAGAACCAGGGTCTTCCCCCTCTTTTGCCATCTCTCACACCCCCACACAGAAATACCCCTTATGCTCTTTCTATTCTATTTTCCTCTGTGTGGAGAAGAAGGCCTGGTGAGGAACAGCAGCCTCCCCCTTCTTGGCACTGCACATTAGAAGGAAAACTCCCCGCTTGTCAGATGAGGGGGAATTTTTTTGATTGTGTAATGAGCTCCATATCCCAAATGGGAGGCCTGGAGTTGCACAGCTTGGCCCAATAAAAGGCTGGATAAAAAGCTGGGTTGCATCCTCCTGCCGTTTAATGGATAGGATCCCATCCTGTGCGTGTATTTTTTTTTTTTTCCACTACCTGTGCCGCTTTGCACCATACCTTTCGACTTTTATAAAAGTGCTTCATGTCAACCTCTATCTATCAGCAACAGTACTGGCACCGGCCCTTATACTGGATGTCGTCCAATTCACACAGACAAAATGCCAAGCTTAACATTGCCACTGTCACACACATTTCTTGTTTCACCTTTGCTTTAATGGGAGATTTGAAGGGTAAAATCTTTGATATTCTAGTACCTGTTAAAAAAAGTTCACATCATTGTGACAACTCTTAATAACATTGGGCTATGATCTTTCATTCCTGGAATAATTACATATGCTCTCCTATGTATAATCACTCTGTACGTACACCTTGGTCGATGATATATGGATAAAGAAAGTGATCACGCAGCGTACTGTCAGCGGACTGATGGCCATCATCATCATCACGTCTAGTTGAATGATGCATAGGCAAGCTGAGCTACTGGCTTAAGATCTTCATCCTCTGAGAACACTGTGCCCCAGTGTGGATTTGAATTGACACTAGCAGCATGAGAAAGCTGAAGAAAGATTGAACAGCTATGAGATGCGGAGGATGTCATTACCATGCCACATAGGCCCAGAGTTTCATCAAACTGGCAGGCAGGGAGGATAGAGCTTAATACGCTGACCCACAGAGCTGGCTGGTATTACGCGGCAGGTGGAAGGGAAAGTATCTTGTGACTGAAGATTACATGCCCACTGGATAGACTTAGAGTGACTGTGTTAAAGCTCCCCCCTTCTCATTTCTTGTATCTCAGAGAGTTTTGGTTAATACCCTGACACTCGGGGGGTAGGTATTTCAATACCATTTGAAATGGTATGTAGAGATTAACTACTTTTAAATGCAACTGTTAACACAGTATGGATTTATGTCACTTTTTATTTTGCTCCAACTCTTTCGCATATTATGTTTTTCACCCTTGTGAATGTCACACAAACAGTCATTTTTAATGTTCTGCAGTTGCTGATTTTTATGATTGGGTCATAAAAACGCATAACTGTAGCTTAGACAGCAAACCACAAGGACTTATGGCATGTCTCTATCACGTTGCTTGTGAACCTATGGCCTTGCAGCCGCAATCATGAATCAAGACCAGCTTACGTTGTCCCAGTCTCTGTGGTTAGTGATTGTTCTTAGCCTGACCACTTCACGTTGTCCAGCCTCTCAGATTTCTCTTGTTTCCCCTGGACTATACCACATCATCCACCCCCAAAACCTGGTCAATTCAGGTCAGGTTCAGCCCAGATTTCTTGCTGTTCCACAGTGGTCCCTCAGGTTCAAGCCATGCAGTGCTCTTGAAATATCCTCCCTCTTCCCATTTATACATTATTTCTGTCCGGGCCTGGAAGAACAGTCAGAAAATCCTAGAATGGAGAGAGTGAGTCGTGCTGCTTATGCAAACAGCATCACCTCGAGCCCAGAAGAGTACAAGAGAAAAACAGATGGAGAAAGGATCTGGTGGAGAAGTGTGGTGTGGTGTAGTGTGGTATGGTCTGGGTTCCTTGGCTGGCTGCCTGTCTGGGCCTGAGGACTCCTCGGTTCTCCGCTGGTCTCTGGCTCAGAGGTCTGGTCACATTCAGCAGCTAAACCACATTTGTCTCAGGCCCAAATTGCACTCACATCACTGATCCACATTCACCAGAATATTCTTGGGAAGAATCCCAGCACTGATACAGGCTTATTAAACCTCCCAGTCAAGATTTCAATTCACCAAAGCTACCCTGCCAGAAGCCACAGGAGTTTCATGTTTCAGATTATTCCCCACCACCTAGATTGCATCCTCTGGTGTTAGGGATTCAGGGAATATTTTAGTCTGATAAAGATAAACACAAGAAAAATATTATTGAATGAGATAAAGCTATAAATGCTTTAAACACACCAAGTCTATTACATTATAAGAGCAGACGTAACCCAGTAGTGTTAGAGTCCAAATTCTTGTAGTTCTGACACTCAATTGTCGAGCAAGCCCTGAAGCGTTTTGTTCCGTCTCAGGGGGGTGTGAACACAAACACCCTGGTATTGGCCGTATGAGCCATGCCATGTCTGGTGCGATGGGATCACTTCCTCCTCAGAACTGGGCGCCTACTGTCAGCATGACCTATGCCTGTTAACCTCTGCCACACAGGGTCAACAAGAAAACAATCCCACAGAGCCCCGTGTGTGTGTTAGAATGCGGCTGTGGAGGCAGGCTCTTATCCACAGGTGTCCAGTGGGTGTTAAGCTACTTGGCGCCCCTTTAGCATGTGCAGCCGTAGGTCATAGGGGTGGGGAGGGTTAGGAACACATGCCCAGCATGGTGGGTTGCACAGGGGGTTGGGCATGGAAGCAGGTGCCTGTTGGAGATGAGCACCAGACTGCTTCATTGGCTGGGGTGATTGGGTTAATTGTGGGGTGAGTCGTCAAGGCCCCAAGGCACAGTGCAGCTGAGGGGGGTCAGGAGAGAGCACAGAGGAGGCACGCCACTCAACAGTCTTGTTTCCGGGTGGGTATCTGTACTTCTCCTCCCAGCAGACATCTTGATTTACTCACAGACACACACACACACACACACACACACACACACACACACACACACACACACACACACACACACACATGTATGGCACACATGGTTATCAGAACTTAGAAGTTTTCTTTTATCTCACTATCTTTGGCTCGAATTTGTTAAAATGCAGCTGTACAAATCCTCAAGAAATCCTTTATAAATACGGCATGTTGATCCAAAACAAGTTGAGACTGTGATTATAATTGGAGGTCATGATTTGTGTGCTGTTACATTAGTGAAGAGTCTGGGCTGTTTGCAAACTTGTACAGGAGATCTGTAAGCGATTAGTGTGAATGCAGCCAGGGCTTGGGTTCAAGATGGGTCACTGGAGGGGCGGGAGCGAAGCTTTGGCAGATGACACAGATTTTTCTTTGTCTCTATACAGAGGATGAAGAAGAGGATGAAGATAATACAGAACCCAAAGCAGGCCTGGAGTCAGACCAAAAGGAGGATGAAGAGAGCAAGGACACAAAAGAAGGTAAAACGAGGTTGCTTTGTGTATGTACAGTATATGTGAAAATGTTCTTTCTTCATGGAAGGATGAACACACTGAATGGAACTGGTTCAGGTAATAAGAATAATGTTGCTTGGCAACCAGGAAACACTGAAGAGCAGCGCAGCTAGCTAGGGACCGAGTCTATTTTACAGATAAACATTATATCTCTTATGCCGAGGTAAAGGCAGAATGATCATAAAACAGACAAAACTGTCACGAATAGTAAAATGTCCTTAGGTGAGCTGTTTAATTACTAAGAAAGGAGTCTAGATCACTCAAATGACACTGCTAACTGCACTTTCTCGGAATGCGGCATATTGGAATAAGATGAAAAACTTGAACTCTACTTCTGAAGTTGTAAATTACATGCTGAGCTTCAAATTCCACAAGAATGGCAAATATTTACAGAATCCTATTTACAAAAGCTCCAGGATTTTTTCTCCCGCCTGCCCCAATAATGCCCTAATTAAAGTAGTATTACATCTTGATTCATATGATATAAACAATATTGCCTCCTGTACGTTTATTCTTAAATATTTATGAGCTGTTTTTTCCTAGTATGCTGTTAAAGATATATATTAATATATATATATATATATATATCAGATACCCAACACCCTAATACCATTAACGGTGTGTGTCTTTCATTGGGAGATGAAGAAGAACATGTTAGATAGAGGCCGGGGGAGGAATCAGTGTTGGCAACTTAGCGACTAGATTTAGCGACTTTTCAGACCCCCTTGACGACTTTTTTTCAAAAAAGCACCTCGTGACAAATCTAGCGACTTTTGGACAAACCTTAGCAACTTTCCAAATGTCGCCACTACTGTCCTGTAAGCGCGAGGTCTTTTTTTTCTTTTTGGAAATATGCACATAGTTCGTTTGTGAATTTACAAATAGCCCTAATTCAACCAAAGGTTTATCCACTATGGGTCAGATTATCCTAATCATTCCTGAATATCATACGCTGTGTGCGAGAATAAGGAAAGCATTCTGTGGCATAAATTATATCTATTTTCATTTTACTTGTAAATATAACTGATAATATCACA
>JAQQZT010000023.1:26188414-26200415 GCA_030068275.1 Clarias platycephalus
TTAGGGAAAACACGCAGAATGCAAATACGACGTAATTACGTCATCAATATGCAAATATACGCATGACGTCATCTAGCAACATTTGGCGACTTTTCGAGCAGACTTTAGCTACTTTCCATTGAAAATAGTTGGCAACACTGGAAGGAATGCCTGTTGGCAATTAATATTATGTAAGTGATAACAGGGACTAACACATTTCAGGGGCTAGCCGCATACACCAAACTATAAATAGATAAAAAAGCCAAATGCTTAAATATTTTCAACTATTAAATTAAAATGCAGTTGTTTGTAATGAGCAAATCGATGCAGTGTCAGGAAAAAAAACATTGTTGATTTTCTTTTTCTATTACCGCATTCCCCCAAGAGTTTTACAGTATGCCTTAAATATTCACTGATCAGCCAAAACATACCACCTAGATTTTGGGTTCCCCTTATGTCACAGGGTCAGCTCTGGCTCCTCATGATATGACATTGCAAGGCCTCTGGGGGTGTGCTGTAACATCTGGCATGAGAACTTTAGTGGCAGATTCACATTGGGTGCTATGGGTTTCAAGGTGGCGCCTCTATGAATTGGACTTGTTTGACCAACGCATCCCACGAGTACTCGATTAAACTGGGACCTGGGGAGTTTAGAGGCTGGGTCGGCGGCCTTGGGCAGTTTGCCTGCTGAGCCCCATGCGCAGTGGGCTGTGGTGCACTGCTGTTCTAATGCTTTTACACCGTGGCCTACATTGTTTTTTTTTGGTTTGTGCTACAATGACTTTTCTGTGGGATTGGACTAGACGGGCTGGCCTTTGGACCCCGTGGGTATGGGTGAGGGCTGGGTGCCCATGATCCATATAGTTGGTGATCAGTGTTGGTCAGTTCACCTGGCGGTAGTCATCATGTTATGGCTGATTGGTGTTTGTATGTAAAATAGACATGGATGTCAACATAGTAAATATTTTTTACCAATTTCTTTTTGTAAGAGCAGATGTGAACTTAATGTAAAAGTAGAGAACGATAATTATACTAATTTCTATTTAACAAGGTCTTATTTTAGTGGTATTGTCAGATCCTGACCTGTTCTTTCTATATGGTGGACATGTTTTCCATTGAGACAACCTCGTCTGTAAGCCGCTATGGTTAAAGGCTTTTGCCAAATGCTATAAATGTAACATAAATCTTTAGTGCAGTTTAGTCTGATTCATCCTGTCGGTGTTAAGAGGGAACAGTAGAAACATAACTTAAATGAATTAAAGCATGTTAATCGACATTTCCATACTTAACAAACTGCTAACATTTTTAATGTATGTTTCATCTACATATGTCAGCTTGAGCAGAGTGTCTCACAAGTTAGGAATCTCTCAGTCACCAAACAGGCCCATTGGAGCGTTGCGTGGCTATTCGCGTGTGACCCCCGCCGCCGTATCAGATACCAATCTCTGTGGTCAGGGGTCCCGCTTATCAGCCCTCAGCATTGTGGGTCATGCCCGATTCAAAATTAATGTCACTTGACCCCAGCAAGTGGACTTCAAAGGCTGCACAGAGTGCATTCTTTGTACGTGTGTATTGAGTAAATAAGTGTAGCAGGCTAAGGAGAGGCCTTGTCGGGGCTGTGCCGCGAGAGCGCATGGGTGCTTTGACTCCGCTGGGACTTTGATCAGGCTTTCGTCTTCCTTATGAGTCGTCAAAAAAGAGAGCTATGAGAATCAAGTGGTCCAAGATCAAAGTGAAGGGCCTCTAATGGTCTGGGAGAAAATGGAGGAACCCAATAACATCAAAAAAAAGGGAGAAAAGTGACCACATAGTCATTATGGAGAAATGGGCTAGAGGATTTTGGATGTGCGTTGATATATTTATTTTTTTATTCACTTATTTGCGTGTGCTTATTTCTGTTCATTGTGGTTCCTTCTGTAGGATGTTGTCTTCGCTGTATCTGCGTAACCAACGAGATTGCACTTACTGTACAGTGTTAAAAAATGTCTGTATTGCAAGTGTTATAAGATTCAGCTCTTCTTATTACATATATCTTTTTTTTTTATATATATCTTATTGTTTTTCATTTTATATGTGTGCTTTGATTTCTATAGTCTAAATTCGTTTATGTTGTTAAGGAAGGAAGCTATAAACACCATTTTCCATATCCATGTCTCTCTAATTTGTGTAAATGCATTGCCTTTCCTGTTTATTTACACTGAAAGTCTGTTTATTTTGCATGTGCATTTGTAAACACACACACACACACACACACACACACATATATATATATATATACTGTATATATATATATACTGTATATACATATATATATATATATATATATATACTGTATATATATATATACTGTATATACATATATATATATATATATATATATAGTATGCATATATACAGTATGTGTTTGTGTGTGTGTGTGTGTGTGTGTTAGGCCACCCACGGGAGCTGACGGAAGAGGAGAAGCAGCAGGTTCTGCACTCTGAGGAGTTCGTGATCTTCTTTGACCGCAGCATTCGTGTGATGGAGCGAGCTCTTGCTGAAGACTCCAACATCTTTTTTGATTACAGTGGACGAGATCTCGAGGATAAAGAAGGGTAAAGCAGGGCGTGTGTGTGCATTCATGTGTTCACAAGTGCGCGCGTGTGTAACCGATGACTCATCAGTGTGGACCCTTGCATTGTGCTTCTGTTTTCTTCAAAGAAGCGCTCTTATTCATGTACAGCCTTTTATTCACTTTGAATGATGAAAATGCGTCTGCAGATAGCACAGTAAATTGCACGCTGAGCTTCGGGAGTACTTCAAATTCCCGGTTATTATGTGGTATGGAACTGTAGATTTTGAAATTAGTGAAACCTTCTAGTTGAGGTGGCTATTCGGATGAACTAGTTACATGTCTATCATTCTCGCTATCTCTCTTTCCGTCACAGAGACCTGCAGGGAGGGTCAATTCTGTCCTTTAATCGTCTGTTCTACGATGAGCACTGGTCTAAGCATCGGGTCATCACCTGTCTGGATTGGTCCCCTCAGGTAGACTCACCTCACCCCCTGACCTATCATACCTGTCAGCACTTTTTCATTTCATCTAACAGGGGCATCTTCCCTCTCATCTGCACATGCTCCTGCTTTTATTTTATTTTCTGATTTTACTGCCATATCACCATTTTTTTCTTTCTTTCTTTTGCGTCTTTGTACCTGATCTTCTCTAGTGTACAGTATGTGTGATAATCACAGACAAGAAGTTTGACATGTTTCTCTGTACTGGGAAAAAAAAACATTAATTATACTGGAAGTCGCTTCATTTTGTTAAACACGGAAACAAACACAGTTCTCCAGATGTGGACTTACTGGACCAAAAAAAAAAAAAAAAAAAAATCTGCAGCAGAGCATTTAATGTATGAAAGAAAACAGGCTGAAGCAAGTACATGCATGAACCAGCATGGCTTCTGTTACAGATCCTACATTGCGGTTTATCCAAGCACATGGATTTATGTAAATAATTTAGCTGAAGGCAGCTCTTCAGAGCAGAGAATAGTTAAGTGGCTAAAGACATTAGCTCGGAAGGGGTAGCAAGTTTATAGACTTGTTCACTGTGTTAACATCTCCAGTACGAATAAAGAAAAAAAAAGAAAAGAAGACATACAGTAGCCGCCACTTAAAGATAAATATGAGTTGCATAAGTACAAAGTTCATGATGTGAGTCAAAAGTGGTGACATGATGCACCAGTGTGAAATAACTTTAACCTTATCAACTACTGTTTGTTGCTCATCCAATACTTTGTAAAAAGGGAATTTTATGAAACTCGGGCCTTAACATGTTTTAGCTGAATAATCAATTAATCAATCAATAAAATAAAATAAAACTGTTACAAATTAATATTTTGGGGTAAGAAAATTTTGACATATTAGTCATAATTAATGATAATATGATTCACTTAGGTCACTTGATGATGATTTGTTATTTTAATTACCCAGGTATTTTTCTCCTGATGATCAAAAGGATGAAAGAATAAAAAATGGACAATAAATCTTGAAAGTCTTGTAAATCTTGTAAAACTTATTCCACTTTAAATGATCAGCTCGGTTAACTTTGAGGTTCCAGAGTTGAATCCCAAACCGCGTTAAATGGAAACCTAGTGGTTTGTACAGTCCATTGTCTCACACCAATGGTGATCAGAAATAGTCGTAACATAAAAGAACTCAGATGTGATTCAGAATGACTTAACATTATCGGATGTGTTTTCTTGCTGAAAGTGCTTCTGTGACTAGTTTTGAATATGTTTTTTCGACAGGCCGTTGCTCTCTCCTCAGTAAGGTGGACCGTCTAGACCTACTTTCACCCAGGCTGGAAACGAACAGTTAGTGAAAATAATGATTGTACAACACCTGGGACACAGAGTGATACAAACAGTTTAATAAATCCCTTAAAACCCAAGCGACACAGATATGTGCTGGCAACCCGGCATAGGTCAATGACGATTTAAAAAATATATGTGCTTATAGGAGGAGTGGGAGCTCAGGTGGCTAAGGCTCTAGGTTGTAGGTTAAAGCGAATCTGAGGATCCAGGTTCGAGCCCCGCCATCGGTGGTTGCCACACCACATACTACTGCATGCAGTGCTGGTACCAAGCCTGGATAAAAATGGGAGGGTTGCATCCGGAATCCAACGTGTTGTGGATTCATGGTCCGCTGTGACGACCCCTCGACAGGAGCAGCCGAAAGACTAAAAACAATATAGTAACCTTTCTAGAGTGTGTAAACAGGGAGGCTGTGTATTTGGGTTTTTGGATATGTCAGGTCGAACAAATGTTTTTATTAGTTTTATAAAGGGTAAATTTTACCACTACCAGAGTATGTGAATGAAGTTGCAAAAATGTAGAACTCATACAATGAGTATATTATTTTTATTTATCTATTTATTTTTTTGGGTCATAGAAACAACCCGAAAACAACTATAGAAACTCATGATTGTATGTATTTGTGCTATTACTTTACGTTTGTGACCCAGTTTCAAATTTTTTGCTCAGTTGTGTCTGGGGAAGATGGTTAAAATGAACTAAAATTCAGTTCATTATATTACCTATTTTGTGCTGAAAAAAATATATATGTCACTCTATACTGCACGATCCTGAGCTCTATATATGTTTATTAAAAAAACAGGCAAAAAATAATGGCTAAAATGTTCTAAGCTTTAAGGGGTCTACTGGTGACAATGTCAATTATTATCACTCGTGGAATGCTTCTCGTCCAATCAGATGGCTCGGTCGGAACTAACTGTTGTATGATACACGTTTTTACACATTTATTCAATTTTCCAGCACAGGAACAGTTCATTAAAAATCAATTACAGCTGCTTATGTACTTTTGGATATACTTTAACCTGGACAATGCATATTACAGATTTTCCACAAAAACCTGTGAGTTAAAACCTGACTACTTATACCATCTGCTTATACCACCTACTGTATTCATATTAGAGCTTATTATTCATAAAGACTTTAAGACACCAAAGCCCTTAAGAAGGGTATGTGAATTAAAGGGTAAGGAGTAGTCTGGAAAAGAGAGGATAATATGCTGACATCTTCAAGTGAAGAATTTATAATGGCATTCCTAAAAAAAAAAAAAAAAAATCTCATAAACTTTTATTGATGTCCCAACAAGTTCCTTTGTAAAGTTCCCTGAAGTAAACAGGTTGTCTGTTCTTTTCTCAGTACACGGAAATGTGTCGACATGATTGTCTATGGTAATTGTACATTTGTGTGGCAGTCTAGGAAAAAATGTCTGTGGTGGAATCTTGGCAAGCAGCCAGATGAAAAAAATTTAGGTTTTGTCCAAAATTAGGTTTTTCTGCCTATAACATATTTTGACAGCTAACTTTTTTTTTTTTTTTTTAAGCTTGCTTAGGCTTCCTCTAAAGGTCATGTTGGGTACTCAGGCATTTTAACAAGCATGGTGGTAAAATATTTTTTCTTTCACACAGTGAATACTAGAACACTGCTTATGGTTGAGACACAAAAAATTTGGAAAGCGTGTATATTTCAGAACTATATTTAGAAGCATTTCCCAGGTGACCACACAAATATTTAGCTATGCAATGTATGATTGCAATGTCCTTTCTCTCTCTCTCTCTCTCTCTCTCTCTGTCCAGTACCAAGAACTGCTGGTGGCCTCATATAACAACAACGAAGATGCTCCTCATGAGCCAGACGGTGTGGCTTTAGTTTGGAATATGAAATTTAAAAAGACCACGCCTGAGTACATCTACCACTGCCAGGTAAATGTAACTCCCGTTCTACCATCACATGCAAATCTGTTACAGTGTGGCCTGCTAAATAAACAGAATTGCCAAAAATATAGCAACGCTGAAAGTAATGTGAACAGTATGTCCGACAGTATGTCTTACCTTGGCTCTTACAACTACTTCTGGATATTAGAATAGTTTTTATATAAAAAAAAAAAAGAAGAAAAGAAAAAAGGGGGGTACAAACTTATGCGCTTGCCTTTACAATGGCTATTTAATAATGCCTTTGGATCATGGCTCTTTAAATTGCAACATGAATAAGCGAAATACAAAGGAAAGTGAAACTTAATGGCTCCTAGTGCTTTGGAGAGGAGCAGCTGAGCAGAACGCGACATCCTGGAAAATGTCCAATTCATTCGGAACAAAAAAGTACTACAATCAGAGTGTGAAAAGCATTGGGTAGGTTTTGACGCTAATTATAAAAGAAACCAGATGAAGTGCGAGAGACGACCGAGTAAGCAAGTCTGCGAGGCGACAGCCTGGTGCGAGGCTCTCCACACTCCTACGAGAGCCAGATATTATAGGGATATTTCTGTATAAAAAGATGTGGCCTACCACTTCCTAATCCTGCCAGCCACATATGTTTGCCCACCCACATGGACTGCCGTCACGTGTGCCTGCTCCGTTTCCTACACCCGGTGTGCCTAACTGACACATCACACATGTGTAAACACACACAGAGTACTACACACTCCTGTAAGCGCCCGTGTAACGTTTTTTAGCCATCGTAAAAATATGCCTGGTCTCATTTTCAGGAAGGGATTTTAATTAGTTGCAGCAGTAGTTTTCACATGTTATCACATCTCACTGCATTATTTCATGGACATGCTTTCGCTGTAATTAAGTGCAACCCCGTTTTCGGAAAAATGCTTACGGTTTTATAAAAAGGCTTTACTGTTACATTATCTGAGCTGGCATTTTATGGTTTCGGAGCAGCTGTGTTTAAAATCAAAACCAGTATTCTTTTTGAATTACTGTTTCGGCCTGGAATGATCACACCAGAGGAAGTTTCAGTGTGGTGAGTATGGCTCAGTGAGAGTTTGAGTGATGATGATCATAAAGGTCTGATCTGTACATCTCTGTGGTCACTAACTGGTGTGTCTGCACCTCACTTTCAATCTGACCGCTCGCTGTGATGGCAGAGGCGAGGCGAGGCGAGGGGAGAATGGGGGAAGAAAGGAAACTTAACACAGTTTCACCTCTGTCACTGTGGCCTGGGCCTCCGCCAGACGGGTTCTGTGCAGGAGACAGAAATAAAGAATCGTGAGGGAGAGAACTGAAAAGGAGGGGTGGGAGGTTGTGGGATGGGAGATGATTTCAATTTCCAGTCGCTCGGTACACGAGGCAACGGCGTTCCGCTGTGTGGCTGAGGATGAAAGGGCTTGGGGTGATTTGCACAAACACCGCTTTCCTCCATGGGCTGGACTCTTCACCAGAGGCGTTTGGTGCTCGTTAGACAGGAATCAGATGGAGCTTAATGTGTGAGCATGTTCTGCTGTTAAACCCACCGAAACCACACTATTCATCCCCTCCTCCCCGAGGAGCAGCCTGAAAAAGCCACACACTCATCTTCAACCTCTCTTCAATCCATTTCACCTCTGCCTGTCATGGCTTTCCTCACTAATGACGAGCCCCAATGCGAAATGGGGTGGTAAGAGTGACCAAAAACCTCACTTGAGTAAAAATACTTCTACTTCTAAAAAAATAGAAGTGTGTATTTTTGTCATCATAGCACAAGCACTAAAATAAGGCATAAAATTATAGCATTATAGCATTATATGTTCTCGATATTTTTTTTTTTCATGAACATCTGTGCAGGCGGTAACGTAATGGGAAATACGATCAAGTGCACCGTCAGCCAGTCATTGCAATGAGATTTTCATAACAACATAGGATTTGATTGCATGTCAAAAATAATAAATAGATCCAAGTGCATAAACGAGAAAATGACCAAGCATGATGACCAGGCTTGAGCATCATTATTATACAAACAGACTGCACACATAACATGGTAGATATCTTTATATAAAATTGGTTATTTCTTGTACTAATGGGGTCACAACAGGACAGTAACATAATCTCAATTTTAAACTGAAGTGGGTTAGAAACTACCATTGTGCAATCAGATTTTCAGAGTTTTCACCACCAGAGCTGTATAGAATGTACCTGGTTTTATATATGCAGTGAAATCTGTTAACACAACAGTTCAGATCACTGCACACACAGGATAAACGGTACGTGATCAACAGGTGTGAGTTGAATTGAAGGCCTAAGGTTAATATTTTCAGAGAGACAGATGTGTGTGTATAGATGAGTGATGTTTGCATGGATTTTTAATGCTAAATAAGACCTGAATTTCAGTATAACGCAAGTGTAGTTAATTTTGACCATGAAAATTGCAACTGAGCAGAAATGGGAAAAAAAAAGTATTATTCTGCCCAACTAAATGTGAAATGTAATGACATCATGTCAGCAAATTAAGCTTGTGTAAATGACTCATGTGAAAGTGAAGCTAGTCATCCAAAAACTCTGCAAGAGTAAAACTGAACTGTACTGAAACTTTTACTCGAGCGGTGGGTTACGTCTTATAGAGGGTAGGATATCTAATTCAGAACAAGCAGTAATGATGATAGTGATAGTCATGGAAGCACAATAAAAAGAATTCAAAACTGTTCAATGTACATAAATCAATACAAAAAATGTGAACTTGTGCTGTAAAAGAAGTTTAAGTAACTCTCTGGCCAATACAATGTTGGGCTTTTATAAGAGTCAATTTTTTTTTGGCCTGTGTCGAGCAAAAAAAACAATAAATTTACTGGAATTAGATTAAGAACTGTCCAACATGTTATTAAAACCTGGAAGCGTAGTGTTGAACTGTCAATTTAGCGGAAGAAAAATGGACAGGAAAAAAAATTATTAACGGCCATGATCGAAATCATCATAAAGAAAAATCACCTTTAAAAATCACAACTGAATTATATACAGTAGTTCAACTAAGAGCATTTCCAAACACAGTGCAACGAGACCTCAAAGGATTGGGTCTAAACAGCTGAGTCGCCATAAGAAAACCCACTTGTTAATAAGACTAATCGGAGGTAAGGCTTCAATTTTCTAGGGAGCATAAAGAGTAGATTTTGGAGCAGTGGAAAAAGGTCAAGTGGTCTGATGAGTTCGGATTGAGTCAGGTTAAGAAGGGAAGCACATACGTACCAATACCAATCATGCAAAGTGCCCACTTGTGCTAGCCTCTGGAGGCAGTGTTATGAGGCAGTGTCCAGGCTCAGCAATGTTATGTGGCAATAAAATGAAGTCAGCTGATAACCTGAATGTAAAGAATGACCAGGTTATCACATCAATAGATGTTTCCTTCCATAATGGCACAGGCATATTCCAGGTCGCAAACTGTGTAAGTTACATATGAAGTGATCATCACATTGTGGACCGTAATCAAATCTAAAGGCAGCAGAATTAAATATTAACACAACACATATAAAAGAAAACCATGCATTCATTAGGTTTTAGGAAGCTTTTTATGGTCAGAGAAATTGTGAAGTTGAAAATACAATCTATGTATATGGAACACCAGTCAACTGCAGTGCAGATTTTTTTTTTTTTTTTTACAGTATAGCACTATACAGTAGCCAGCCAGGAAGAAACCCACATGGACACAGTCAAAGAATCCTGAACATTCGAAACACAGACAATACCCGTAGCTCAGGATTGAACCAGGTTGAACGAGGTAGCAATGCTGCATGCTGTGCCACTGTACCGCCCTTAATTCCCACAATTATTCTTTGTAAATTACTCACTAAAGGCTGACTATTTATTATGTTTTTATCCCATTGTACAAACAAATTAACCCTCATTATACTGTATTATATTGGATGTTAGTAAAATCAGCGTCATAGTAAGGCAGAATCTGAGTGTGCTCATATTTGGTACACGTGAGCATAATATAATTTCCATCCAGCTTAGAGCAGATGAAGGTTAATGTCCTGGCTCAACAGTGGAAGCTTGGTGGAACTAGAATTAACCCTCTTGCAACCTTCAGATCAGTAGTCCAGAGCCACCTCCACAACAGCATATCCATGATGCTGTTGTAAAACCCATGTATACCATTTGAGGTTTAGCCATTGAATAAAATCAAATGCAACAAAGCATACTTTTTGCCTTTAAATGTATATGGTTAATAGTAACATGTATGTCTGCTGTAAATGTACTGTAATGTAAAGCTGATGCTTCTGTCATGCTTTCTGTTTATTCATTTGTTTAATGTCTCCTCCTTCAAGGGTCTCCTCACCTTAACTTGTCTAATTGTCTTCCTCTCTTTAATGCTTAAGTCTCCCTCTCTGGTGTTGGTGTGTTGTTGACTTGTTTAAGGCAGTGTTCGGGTCACTTTGGCACCTATCTGCACTGGTTTTGGACTGGTCATGGAGTATTTCTGAAGGACTTTTGCTGGATTCAGGACTGGCTGTGCTGTGCAGGACTGTGGTCTAGTGTAGTGGGTCTCTCTTCTCTTTCCATGGCTCTCTTGGGCCCTTCACCATGGCGGCTCTCCAGTAACATCACATGGCCCTCTCAAGTGGGCTGCCACCAGCCACATCAAGAGTACACCCTGAAAATCACTGGTCCTGCTGCAGATACTGCTCTCCCCCACCACACTGTTTTTATTGCTATCTTTCATGTCTTTTGCCCAGGATGACTCAGGGTGAAGCTCTGCTGGATGCCAGAGGCTTTGGGGAAGGGTGCCTGGCTAACAGGGAGACGTATTCGTAGGAGTTGGGAGAGTGGCCTGCTGTATAATGCCAGAGTATAGAGCCACATTTGGCTCACAATGAGCAGTATGGAAATGCCTCAAAACCACACATACTGTAGCTCACAGAATGGAAGGGCAGAGACCTCCACTCTGTCATCTGTTTATTACACACCCATATAGCTTGATCTAGGCGTTTCTGCTGGCCAGTGTGCCTGTTGGTAGGGATTATAAGAATAAGACATACTCTGGTGACAAAATTTGACCCTTTAGAGAGAACTGCATATCTCTAAAAGTCCTATTTTTTTACATTACTACTTATAGATTCAAATATTTTTATCTTTGAATTTACCTGATGTTAACCTTGTACAGTATGTCATTTGCTTTTTTAAAAGGGTCATTGAAAACCCCTTTTTTGCTAATTCGAACCTCATTAATGACCTCATTAGCTACTGAAATCAGTTGCTTGTTGAGAACACAATTTGTCATGCTTTGTCAGCTTTAGAGGTGGCATATGCTCCTGTCGGCAACACTAGCCAATTGAAAATCCCATTCCAAATGTATTCCTCTGATTGCTGTTATAAAATTTTATTCTTCCTGGAAAGACTTTGCACTATATTTTGGTGTGCGACGGTGGGGATTTGTCAATATAGCCACAAGAGCATTAATAAAGGCACATTTCTGGTAAAAAGGAAGCATTTCAATTAATCCCATACAGTATGTATTTAGTGGAGTGAGTGCTCTGTACAGGACACTCAAGATCTTTCACTCCAACCTTGGAAAACCCTGTCTTTTTTGGCAAGGTCTTGCACACATGAGTTTGAGTCTCTTAAATCTAATGAAGGGAAATGATAATCCTCCAGCATACTGTATATTCTGTATATACTATATATACTGATGATCAGATATTCCATACAATTATCTGCATCCATTTGTGGCAATACTTAAGGAACCCCCCCCCCTCCCCCCCC
>JAQQZT010000023.1:26208829-26220878 GCA_030068275.1 Clarias platycephalus
CTCTTTGGTCTTGGCCATAGTGGAGTTTGGAGTGTGACTGTTTGAGGTTGTGGACAGGTGTCTTTTATACTGATAATAGATGCCATTAATACAGGTTAACTAGTGGAGGACAGAGGACCCTCTTAAAGAAGAAGTTACAGGTCTGTGAGAGCCAGAAATCTTGCTTGTTTGCAGGTGACTAAATACTTATTTTCCACCTAAATTTAAAAAATAAATTCTTTAAAAATCCTACAATGTGATTTTCTTGATTTTTTTATTTTTTATTTTGTCTCTCATACTTGTGGTATACCTATGATGAAAATAACAGGCCTCTTCCATCTTTTTAAGTGGGAGAACTTATTGGTGCACAATTACAGCACAATACAGCACAATTGGTGGCTGACTAAATACTTTTTTGCCCCACTGTAATGTCTTCCAATATTTTTTTGTGTGGTTTGAACATTTGTATGCTCTTTAATGATGTAGCATCCAGTATACTGTGTCAATGTGGTGGGAACCCAGAATGCCAACAACTTGATCACAGTGTCCACAGATGGCCGGATGTGCTCCTGGAGCCTGGATATGCTCTCCCAACCACAGGTAAGTCCTGTGTCAGTTTGCACTCCTTCCACCAACTAAAGCCTCTCTGTAGCAGGATTTGGATCGCTGAGAGTTTCAGTGAGCTTTTACAGTCTTTCCTTTTACTGCGAGAAATTACTTTATGTTTTTTTCATTTCTGCCGATTTTGTGCAATTTTACAGAAATGGCTGAAGATTAGATGAGATAGGATTTTTCAAAATAATCTTTTTTTTTTTCTTTTTTTTTATTCTTCTGGATCTTGCGGGACATACTATAGAGTCAAAAAAAGGTATCCGCAGTGCTCTGGTGTTACTCGGTCAATCCATGTCTGCGACATTGCTTCTCGAAGATCATGTACAGAAGACTGTACTGTTAGATGTTACAAACTTTCATGATATCTCTATTACTTAGCTAACAATTTCCAGCAGCCAATTTACTGTGGCTAAATATTGTATACATCACCATTATGCTAAATCCTTTAAAGTGGTGGCCAAAAGTATTAAGACAACATATGCCATGTATTAGTTCTCCCTGTGCACAAAAAAGTTTTTTTTTAAATTTAACTGAAAAACTTGTGAAACACTGGCTATTTGACAATATTATTCAGCTCCTGGAGCTGACCCAGGCCATTGTTTCATTTGCTCCATTTGAGTGCGCTCAGTTGTGTAAGCATTTCACATAGCATTTTTCTATCTACATCAATGTTGCCAATCTACAGACTGTATCTATGGGTTAGGGTTAGCCTAACGCTAGGTTAGCTACTGGATGAGCTAATTACTCATTTACAAATTTGTTGATATCAAAGTAATATAAACAGACATCTGGGTTAGTTTAATGAGTTTTCCAAAGGCTGGCTTTTACTGTATGTTGCAGGAGAGCATGGAACTGGTTTATAATAAGTCAAAACCAGTAGCAGTGACTGGGATGGCCTTTCCTGCTGGGGACGTCAATAATTTTGTGGTGGGCAGTGAGGAGGGAACGGTGTACACAGCCTCCAGGCATGGCAGGTTAGTGGAGCATGCACACACACGGAAATATTTTAGAAATTTAAAGTACAATTCATCCATATATAATACACCAAGACAACTTTTATGGTCAGTTCATCTCTTTTAATTTATACATTTGTTGATATGCTTGCTCAGTTTATCCACATAGTGATAAACACTGTCTGGTTAAAAAAAAAAAAAAAAAGCCATTTGTTTTTATATAAGCAAATATGAGCCTTAAGAGCCTTAAACTTTGATAGGATAATTACATCAGTGATTAGTATGGTTCAACAATTCTTTCACCCCTATAGCTGATGCCGTGTGCAACCATATTAAACAACCATGTCAGAAGACGTGTATTCCATGATTATGAAAAAGATTTTACTGCTTTTCAGAAGATTGTTCAAGTTACTCAAATGGGGTCAAGAACAGCCCAACACAATATAATGCTGAACTGTCAACTTTATTATAATAATAATAATAATAATAATAATAATAATAATAATAATAAACATGAAATGAAATAACAGCGACGTTTAATAGTGCAAGTAAGAGGATTTCCACACACACACACACACACACACACACACACGCACACACGTGCATAATGCTGAGCGAACTCACAAAATTTGGACTAAACAACTGTGTGGCTATAAGAAAACCACTTGTCACTGAAACTAATCAGAAAAAAATGCTTCAGTTTGCTATAGAGAAAAAAAATTGGATTTCTGTACTGGAAAATGTCCTGTGGTCTGATGAGTCCAGATTTACCCTATTTCAAAATGGGGCGTGTCAAAGTACGGTCAAAAGTAAAAGTTAGTCCCCCTTCTTTTAATTCTATGTTTGTTTTGTGTCAAAACATAATAAAAATCATCTGATCATAGTGGGTCTTAGTACAGTACAATACAATGTTTTTACACACACAAAAAAAAACCATAGAATTAAAGAGACAGCACTAATTTTACACGACTGTACATACTTGACTTTATGGATTGGTTCAAACTCTGGTCATTAATACAGGATCTCAGCCCAAAATGAAGGCAACTCTGGATGAAAATTAATGTTGTGATGTTGCATGAGGCTGTCAAAACAATGCCACAGCGAAAACACACCGTAATTAAAGCTAAAGGCGTTCCAATGAAGTATTAGAATATGCATTTTATGTTTTATTATATATTTCTATAAAACATATAATTAATATAGTTTATTATAATATTTAATTATATAATTTTAAAACCCATTTTCAGATTTTTATGCTAATTTCTAGCTTAAAAACCTCTTATTCTATTGATTGTTTAAGGTGGTTATTTCTATAAAGAAGCTAAATTATGAGTCATTAGACAAAAATTTGAAGTAGCAAATATGTCTAGAAATTGGTGTAATGATCTTATATTTGTCAAATAATCATCTTATAATAAGAAATATTATATACATTTTTAAAATTCATTTGTACATTTTTTTTTTTTTGGGACAGTAGTGGTTAGCACTGTCGCCTTGCACCTCCGGGGTCCGGGTTCGATTCCTGAGTTTCGAGTTTGCATGTTTCCCCTGTGCTTGATGGGTTTCCTCCGGTTTCCTCCCAAAGTCCAAAGATATGCAGGTTAAGCTAATTGACATTCCCAAATTGCCCATAGTGTGTGACTGAGTGTGTGTATGTGTGTGTGCCCTGTCCAGGGTGTACCCTAAGCCTCCTGGGATAGGCTCCAGGCCCCCTGCGACCCTGAATACAGGATAAAGCGGAATAGATCACCTTGTGATGACAAATTTTTATCCTGATGAGAATAGTCTTTTCCAGGCTCTTCCATGACTCTGACCCCACTCAGGAGACAAGGGCTCACTGTATAATTTGATACCCCTCTGTAATTATGTGGCAGCGAAGACATATTTCAACATTTAACATAGAGAGTGATTTAAGTTATGCATATGCATAACATTCTGGTCCAATAAGCTCTATCCTAATAGCAGATTTATTACTGTATCATGCCCGGGTGCTGAGCTATGGCCAGGTAGATTTTATTTTACTAGCAGGGGCTTGACACATTTGAAATACCATTGAAACCCGCTTATATTCTAATTTTGACACCAGAATGTCCCTGCTACCTCTAAAAATAACTTCGCCAGCAGCATGGATTTATAACGAACAAATGTGTGTATTTCTATGACAACTGGAGTTTGGATATTGTTCATTAAAGTACTTTAAAACAATGGGTGAATAAAGCTTTCTCAATTCTGTTGAAGAATCAGGAAGATAACATATATTAAATGATCTTTGACGAAATTAAACATTTCATACATTTGATGTACTGTAAATTATTGGCCAATTAGACTGTGGGACTTAATGTATGACTTGATATGACGGACCACATATGCAAAAGGCATACGTACCTTACTGTATGTACACGCAATATAGCAAAAAATACAGTTGACTCTGTACAATGTCAATGACAATGTTGTGTCGGCTTGCAGTAAAGCTGGTATCTGTGAGATGTTTGAGGGCCATCAGGGACCAGTAACTGGCATCAGCTGTCACAGCGCCGTGGGTCCAGTAGATTTCTCCCACCTGTTCGTCACCTCATCTTTTGACTGGACTGTCAAACTCTGGAGCACAAAGGTAAGAATAGGAACATCTGCCCAGCTTTTAAACAACACTGCCAATATATACAGTATTGTCCTAGCTAATTTTTCATTACCATTCATATAAAATATGAATAAGTTTATAATAAGGCAAATAAATCCTGGGTCCTGTGGAATATTGTAGGAACTTCTAAAATATTGAATGAGCAATGTTGGGCAACATCCTCCTGATATTAGCTAAAATGCCCCCTTGCCACATATTGGACTAGCTGCATTAATTATTTTATTATATCCAAATGATCATATAACCAAAATACACTTATTTAATATTAGACCTTTTTAGTCACTGCAACTAGACTTGACCATCAGATACAGTATACTGTACCTTGCACTTTCTGACACACGAAAACATTCCAGGGATGCTCGGAATGCATTTTTTCTTCTTCTCCAGACCCAGGGTGGGTTTTGGGGTGGAATTCCCTTTGCCTTTGACGACAGCCGCAGGAATGCTAACTGCCTCCCAGGCCTGTGTGCCTGTGTCTTGGGCCACTTACAGTTTATTTATCTAACGCCACCTGAACACCATGAGTCACATTTGAGTCATTTCCTCATGCTGATGTGAAAAGAGGGCGACTCATTAAAATTATATATTAAAAATCATTTGGGAACAAAACTGATTGTTTGTTTTGAGGAATTGGGTCAGTTCCTGGCAGGTTCCTTGATTATTTAAGAACATTATTCACATGTAATTGGCTTCATACTCTACTTTCCTCAGTCTGGATGTTGAATAACCAATAGAGTCATCTCCTTTTGTCATTACTACCTTTTATTAGTGCCCTCATAAAGGATAAGAAAGAAAATAAAAGTGCTCCTCACCAGTCCCCCATTCTCTAGCTAAGAAACTTTCACAGTGGCCTGATTTGAACCGATGTCCCACTGTGGCCATGGCACACAAGCTACTAATGATTATTCTGTCTGTGGGGCATTCCTCAGCCAGAGCTCAGATGGAGACAGCATTCTTTCTTGGAGGCATATCTACAGTATAAGAAATAGCTCTACACAATTAAACCTCCAGAAATATTATGGCTTGAGAAGTACAATATAGATGCAGAAAGTTACATCATCAGGTAAATTTATAAAGAGTGTGATATAGAGGTAAAAGGTAAAGATAGGTTTTTATTAATCCAAGTTAACGGATCATAGATCTTAGATAGAAGAACTCTATTACATTTGTAATAGTTGCATTTTATTGTTTAATTCCTCTGACACGGAGGAGGTTTAGCGAAAGGCTGAAGACGAACCAACGTGGATGATGTGCCAGCTAATCAAAGGGCACAAACACACACTGAATTACACACTAGTTCATACACTATTGGCAATTTAGAAATGCCACTCAGCCTACAACGGATGTCTTTGGGATTTCACCAGAGGAAACACAAAAAGCACAGAGAGAATATGCAAAATCCATGCACACAGACAGGAGGCGAGATTCAGACCCCCAATCCTGAAGGTGCTAGGCAACCAGTCTACCATCTACATCTTTTGTATTCCTCACAGGGTGTGAACTTTTTTTATACTGTAGTTAGCTGTACTGTATGTATACGTATTAGAAAGCTAAAGTCTGGAGGTTGATCTGTGGAGGCACGACTACATCAATGCTGGCGCCTGCAGGATTTGGCTGTGGTGATGCGGATTAGATCTGGTTAAACGTGCTGGTTTGCTCTTATTGCTTGTGGAATACAGCAGTGCTGTGCTGGTATCCTTATCCATCCATCATTTTTACTGCTTTTATTTAAAATCGGATGTAGCTCAAACTAACAAGATCTGTGCAGCTCAGTGTCAATGAGTTTGCATTTAGAGAGTAAAATCTGCTAATACCTGGGTGAAAATAAAATGAAGTACTAAAGTTACGTTTGTGTAAGTTCTAATACAGTTGGTACTTTTAACAACAGACTTTGTTTAAGTCGGGAAATCAAAGGTGCCTGTTGGAGGCAAAACCTATTGGGAAGTTTTCGAGAAGTCCAAGTGACATCACTTACCCAGAGCAGTATGGTGATTAATACACATGCTAGATACAATGAACATGTAAAGAAGCTTTAATCTGTAAATGTTACCATCATTGTAATAGCTTCTGACAAAAGCTGTGTCTCAAATCGTGTAGTTTTACTTTGTACTAGGAGAAAGGGTAGGAGTTTTGCATGTTCTCTCAGTGTGAGTTTCCTGTCACCATCCAGCACTAACTATGAATGTGTGTACAAGCATCACATCCAGTGTGTTTTCATGCCTTGTACCCAGTATTTCTGTCATGCTCCTATCATTGATCCATGCCATGTGGTAGGTGGGTAAAGAGCTTTTTATTTTTAATACCAACATAAATAATTTGTAGGGAAACGTACATTCAAAATTCATCAACAATAATTTATCAGTGACCAGTCTGCTGAAATCAGCTAACGAAGTTGCTACACACACCCAGTGTGTCACCCACAAGCCAATCAAGGCAGCCATTTTGCACGTGTGCTTGAACTGCTACAAGTATGACACTCGCTTAAGGGCTGATTCATAATGTTGTGTCTATGAGTTAATAATCTTGCAGACATGTATTCATTTATTCTTTCATTCACTTGTTCATTCATTCATTCGTTTGTTTGTTCATTTATTAATTTTTATCTCAGAAGCACTAGGTGCAAATCCATCAAGTACAACATGGATTCCACATCAGTCTGTTACAGGGTTTTTAATACAAGAACATGAAAAATAAGAAGTCATGTGATTCACAGTCATGGAGAACAGACAGCAGGTGCTGGTTTCCAGAATTAATAATGAACAATTCAGCTGTCTACACCCTACACTGTATATTACATTGCTTTAATTTTAATGCCATATTCTACTATTGTTTCTCATTTCTTCCATCCTTTCAGTAATTCTGCATCACTGCTGACTTTGTAATGTTTTTAGACCAAGTTGTACCTTTAACTTTGCATTGCTTATGCTAACCGATCCTTGAACTTTGCATTTATGCTTTTTTGGTCAAGTGTTTGTTCGAATCTTGGCCCAACCCCAGCACTGTGTAATACGCTTCCCCTGGTCATCCAGTCAACCTTGGCTTGATCCACAGCACCACTGAGTCTGAGATTCTGGACGTGCCCATGTTGCCTTCGCTTTGAGCTTGACTTAACCATAAGCTCCTTATCTAGGTCTTGGCACATGTGCATCTTTGCAGAAGTACAAACACTTAGATTGCATGGATACACTGCACCCCACCCCTCTGTGAAGGGGTTCATTATCGTGTTGTGGTCGGAGAACTGAGCGAGACACTGACTGCATTCCTCCTACCCAACTGTCTGCCCTGTACCTGTTCGGCATGCATGTGGCCATCCTCAGGAATTCTCTCTCGCTCGCTCTCTCTCTCTCTCTCTCTCTCTCTCTCTTATCTTTTCACTTGTTTTCATTCTGTTTTCTTTTTGTCTTTTCCCTAGACAGCTGTTACACTAAGGTTACAGTACACCTTTGGAGTGACTTTCATCTCATGTTTTTATGACACTGCGTGAGTGTGCAGAGGTTTTAATTAGCCCGTTCCCAGACAGCCCCAAGGCTGCAGCAGCGCCACTGAGTCTACTCTCATTTTCTCTCTGTCTCTCTCTCTTTCTCTCTGTCTCTCCCTCCTGAAACCTTCACATTTCTGTCTTTTTTTTTTCCCCTGCACTGCTTTTCTCTTTTCTCTCTGTCTGTCTTTCTTTCCCGCCCTCTCTTTATACTCTTTCTCATCCTCCTCCCAGCACAACAAGCCGCTGTACTCTTTTGAGGACAATGCTGACTATGTGTACGATGTCATGTGGTCTCCAGTGCATCCCGCGCTCTTCGCTGCAGTGGACGGGATGGGCCGTCTCGATCTGTGGAACCTAAACAATGACACTGAGGTGGGGCCGCACACACACACACACACACACACACACACACACACACACACACACACACACACACACACACACACACACAAACATTTTGCACACACATTCACCAGCTTCAGGCTATCCCAGCCCAAGTTTCAGGCCACACCACTAACACCTCCTATATAGACGCATGCATGCATGCACACACACACTCACACACACAAATTTTATACTAGGCCATAGCCAGATCAAAACATCAACAGCCTCCTCTCTGCGTGGGTGTCTTCCCACAGGCTGCCCTTAAATCAGCCCTCCAACTGCTCATGCCAAACACACACACACACACACACACTGAGAGAGAGAGAGAGAGAGAGAGAGTAAAATCACTTCGGTATGTGTGTGGATTTCTTTTTCCCCAGTCATCCAGAGTCACTAATTTCCCATGGGCAGCGTCCCAGCTCAGTGGTTTAATCTGGTCCTCTGGGGTCACTGTGCTTTAAGACGTCCAACAACTGCACTAAACGTCTGATCCATTCAGCCACCGATCCCCACGGCTGCAGTCATATGAGACTGTTCCTGCTTACTGTTTATCCTCGTCTGTCACACGTGGTTGAACTCATTAATGCCTTGTTAATTACACAATTACATGAATCAGGTGTGTTGGAGTAGAACACTGTGGACTGTTTTTTGTGTGTTTTTTCTTTTTTCTTTGCTAAATTAGAAATTAGTAAAGATGCATGATAAAAGAAGTGTTTAAAAAAAATGAAAAAAAAAAGACAGTAGAAATAACATCTCTGTTGAATAGTGAAAGTAAAAGCTTTTCCACATGCACAATGTGACATGAACTCACAGAATTGAAACTAAACAGCTGTGTGGCCAATGAGACTAATTAGGGAAAAAAGAACTATGGAATGAAAAAAGGTCATGTGGTATGATGAGTTTAGATCGACCCTGTACCAGAGCGATGGGTACATCAGGGTAAGAAGGGAAGTGTATGAAGCAATGTGCCCATCATGTGTGCATAGGGCGTTCTGTGCAAGCCATTACATTTTTCCATTGCTCTAAAGTCCAATCCTTATGCTCCCTAGCAAACTAAAAACTGTTTTTATTAGTCCTACTAAGGCCTGTGTGTGGCTTTGTGGTTAGTACTGTCGCCTTGCAGCTCCAGGTTCCAGGTCCGGTTCCTGCCTCCAGTTGGCATGCTCTCTCTGTGCTTGGTGGGTTTCCATTGGGTATTCCTTCAGCATTGTGTGTATGAGTGCCCTGTGATGGATTGGCACCCTGTCCAGTGTGTACCTCGCCTCGCACCATGAGTCCCCTGGGATAGACTCCAGGCCCCTTGTGACCCTGTAAACAGGATAAAGCGATATGCACAGTGAGAGAGAGTGAGTAGTCTCACCAACAAATGATTTTCTTATGGCCACATAGATATTTATTCTCTAGTTCTTGTCTCATTGTGAATGTGAAAATGCTCTTACATTCACTTTAAAACATGGCATTTCTGTTGTTGAGTTTTTACACTGCAACTTCACTAAGCATTTAAGTGAACTCTGAAAAAAACAATCATTCATAATTTTTTTTTTTTTTTTTACGGTTCAGCAGTATCCTTCCATGTGCTGGACAGATCTTAACCCAATTCCAGCCATAACAACAAAGCATATTGTTTAAATGACTGGAATTAGCTGACACACCCTTACATACTGTATGTACAGTATATGCAGTACATCAGTTCTAATCTATCATAATTTATTGTAAAAATGTGGGTTTTAAAATGGTATTTATATGTGGAATTAGCAAATTCCAATGTATTTTTTCATAGCAATTTACTGTAACAACAGTGTTTCTTCAAGAAAATAAGTAATTTCCATTGCACTCTCAAGTACTGGTTGTAACATCTCTGGAAACATAGTTTGAATCACTTTTGCTTTGTTTTAATAGCTGTGTTTGGACTGGATTTTGACTCCTCTTTAAGATGCCTTGAATGAGGCCAGTGTCTGTCAGATACAGATCAAATACAGATCTTTTGATTGTGTGTGCAGGTGCCCACAGCCAGCGTGACCATCGAGGGTGCTCCTGCCCTGAACCGAGTGCGATGGGCTTCAGGAGGCAAGGAGGTGGCTGTTGGAGACTCAGAGGGCCGGCTCTGGATTTATGATGTTGGAGAGGTAGGAGGGGGATGTGACTATTGGTTATTAAGCTTATTCCCCTCCAAAAACAGGATTAGATCTGAATACTCACATTCATTACTTATTTAAAGATTAATGTTAGCCTGTTGCACAACCAGCTTTGATGTCTGTTTGGAGTCACTGTCATGTGTTGGAACTCTCAATTTTGCTGTCCAAATGTCAGCAATCTAGCTGATAATTTGAGGTTACCCTGAATAATTTGGAGGTAGCCCTCATTCTTCATTATTCCATTGGCTTCATACAATGTACCAGGTCTACTGCCAGCAAAACAGCTCCAAAGCATGAAGTAAAGTAACCACCATGGTTAACAGCTGGGTTGAATGCCTCATCTTCACACTTTGAAAGACATCAGTTCAAAGCTTTCCTCCAGAAAGCCTTTCCTTTGTCCACATGGTCATTAGCCAACTTTAGTCAAGTCTGAAGGTCTCAGTTTTTTTGACCAGGGGCTTCTTTCTTGCACAGCAGCCTGTTAGTCCAGGGTGATGTAAAACCAGCTTGTCCATAGACAGTGTTACTGCTGTCCCAGCAGCTTCCAGCTCATGGCATCCCTGTGCCTTGGTGGTTCCTGCATTGTTTATGACCATCTGAACGAATTTCCTCTCAGCTAACCTTAACAGTTTGGGTCTTCTTGCAGCCCTCGACAAAGTGGCTATGTCTTTCAATAACCTGTACTTATGTACAGTTGTTTAAACTGATCTAGGAATCTGTAGTTGTTCAGAAAAAGCTCCAAGAGGCTTTCTTGACTTGTGTAAATCTGTCAGCCCCTTTGCAGATCTGCGCTGATTTCCTTGGAATTTCCCATTATACTATGTGTTGGTCAGTCCAATGAGTGCTGTCAAAGAAATGCTTTTTATGTTGGCACAGAGAAGCTTCTAGCTGTACTCATTCATCATAACTGACAGAAAGCTGAGGGGCCATGGAATTTGAAAATTCAAAGACATTTTAGAACTTTCAGCATCACTATTCAATATAATGATAATAATAATCATATTATTATTGTTATTAATAATAATAACCATAATATTATTATTATTAATAATAATCATAATCATAATAATAGTGGTGTTTGTATATTTTAACCCTGTGTTGTTATTGGAAAACCCCAATTCACTTACATTTATTACACATGAATTGTCTTGCGGGTTTCTTCTATTAATTATCTACAGGCATTGGACAATGAAAATTAAACACTGGCCAATTTAGTATTGGAGGTTTCATGGCTAAATTTGATCAGCCTGGTGGCCAATCTTCATTGATTGCACATTCCACCAGTAAGAGCAGAGTGTGAAGGTTTAATTATCAGAGTAATACCAGAGTTTTGCATAAAATATTGCAATGCACACAACATTATGGGTGACATATCAGAGTTCGAAATAGCGAAATTATTGGTGCACATCTCGCTGGCGCATCTGTGACCAAGACAGCAAGTCTTTGGGATGTATCAAGAGCCACGGTATCAAGGGTAATGTCAGCGTACCACCAAGAAGGACGAACCACATCCAACAAGAGTAACTGTAGACACAAGAGGAAGCTGTCTGAAAGGGATGTCCGGGTGCTATCCAAAAAACATAAAACCACAGCTGCCCAACTGACTGCAGAATTCGATATGCACCTCAACTCTCCTCTTTCCACCAAAACTGTTTGTCGGGAGCTCTATAGGCTCAATGTACTGTACATGGCCGTACCGCTATAGCCAAACCTTTGGTCACTCGTGCCAATGCCAAACATCGGTTTCAATGGTGCCAGCAGCGAAAATCTTGGGCTGTGGATAATGTGACATGTGAAACATGTATTGTTCTCTGATGAGTCCACCTTCACTGTCTTTCCCACATCCGAGAGAGTTATGGTGTGGAGA
>JAQQZT010000023.1:26248402-26261772 GCA_030068275.1 Clarias platycephalus
GGTGTGTATATGTATGTATCTGTGTGTGTATAGGTGTGTATGTGTTATTGTTATTATTTACGTATTTATTTTTATTTTTTATTTTTATTTATTTATTTATTTATTTTTATTCTTTATATGGGCAGATCTCGGGCTTTACTGTACAAAGTTATAAACCAAAAAAGTTTCATAAATAAAGAATAAAAAAAAAAAAAAAAGACAGGCTGTAATTGGTGTCAAAGGGGCTTCAACAAAGTATTAAGCAAAGGCTGTAAATATTTATGTACTGTACAGGTAAATTTTTCATTTTAAATTTTTAATAGATTTGCAAAGATCCCAAACAAACTTTTTTGACGTTGTCATTATGGGGTATTGTTTGTAGAATTTTGAGGAAAATAATGAATTTAATTCATTTTGGAATAAGGCTGTAACATAACAAAATGTGGAAAAAGTGAAGCGCTGTGAATACTTTCCAGTACATAGTTTGCTAAATATAGTCTATCATTTAAATCTTTTGAATGCACTATTTCAGTTTCTTTTAAACAAGCATAATGTGAGAATTCCTTTTTTTCCTGAATTTTATGAGGGTTTATTTAAAATGATGCTGTTCAAACACATACTGTACATTAATTAAACACCTGCAGCGTAATTTACTGCAGCTTGAAAGGTTTTTTTCTAAAGAAAATAATGCCACCCAAGGACAGGTATTATATTTGGAAAAGTACATTTCTTATAATGAGAAAATAGCCATAATCTTATTAAGCCATGATCTAACTAAAATTTCGAGATTTTTTTCCAGTCGCATTAAAACAGCCAATATATATATTTATATATTTACATTTACTGCTATTGTATGAAGTACATCATTTTTAATAGGCATTGAAAATGACTAGTTTCAGTTTAAAGTTTTTTTGAGATTGTCTTTGGGACTCTCAAAGGGGCAACCTCCATTTTTGAAAATTCCTAGGTCCTAGGTGGAACTTCCAGCTGGCTCCAAAAGTGCATCAATCCCCATAGACCCCCCCCCATGGTAAAATGTTCACCTTTACAACCGAAATAAATGTGTTTGCTGCCTGGTATGAAAAAATTGGTTTTGGTCTTTATAGCTAGATTACCCATTCATGACAACTTTGTTGGAGTATGTTTTTATGCCACTCATCAGTTGAAATTACATTAAACCATAAAATGATGCATAATTAGGGTTGTAGCCAATTTTAGTGAAGGCTGCATTGCATGTGCATATAATTTAAGATGAACTAACACAGTGTTTTAGGTAAGTTAAAGCTAAACTAGTTAGCTTGTCGTAGCTGAGAAAAATAGGCATATTTCAACCAATAGCCAGGCACTGCTCACTCCGCCCATTTGCCCGATTATGAATTAACCGGGATTTAGGTGGAGTCAGCTCCTGCCAAGGTGGTTGGACCAGAGTTCCCACAGTTGAGCTTCAAAACCACACTTCAGAAAACCTATAGAGGGTTTTTGTTATATTTTTTCCACCTTCTACTTTGTTTTAGATGCCATTTTTACCAATTTTTCTTTGTAAACCCTTCAAGAGTTGATCAGATTGTGCTCATATTTGTGCTCTTTATTACTTTTTACTTCTTATTAATTTTTGTTCTTTAATAGGGAACTAAACCAAGGGAACTAATTTATCATGAAACAAATATAAATGTATAATATAAGTGAGAAATGCAAGATTGTCAGGTCTTTTCAAGTACGACTTTGCTGTTCCTCTTGTGGTGAAAGTCACTGTGTATCAGGCAAAGAGAGTGGACTATTACAATTGTGACATGCCATCTTCAAAATAGAAGCTTTGGTTTAAAAAAAAAACAGCAACGTGTTTCCTATATCTCTCTCACCACTTTCATAGCAGAACAAAAATGTAAAACAATGATCTACAGCAAGTACGGCTTATTACCATAATAAAACATTGGCTAGAGAGCAATTGGCATGGTGTGGAGAAGTAATGTATGGTTCAAAATGCACACTTACAGAAAAGTCACATGATGGCCATTTGTAACTTACACATGGTTTCATTTTGCACATGTAATGAACTCTTTATGATTAGCACATGTGCTTTTATTTTCATGTGTGATATTTGCAAATGATTTACATAATCATTTTTCTTTATATTTGTAGGGCATGTGATTTTCTCACATGAAATCTTTTGTACATGTGCTCACATTGGAAATATTTAGAAAATGCATCAAGCTGATGGCACGTCATTTGAAAGTTGGATTTAAGGCCTTTTATATTTACAGGGAAATGGAGGACCCTCCACAAAATCTAAATCTAGCAATAAACATATAAAATGTGCTTTTATTTAAAGAAATCCATCTTATAGCGAATCTATCTGTAATGAGATACGATGATCAAATCAAACAGGGACTTGTGATAAATTTTTTTGGAAGGAAGGCATAGAACTGATTGACATTTACAGAACACTTCAAGCACAGTATCGTAATGAGACTCTTACCCCGCAGTAAACATTTGAATGGTGCAAATGTTTTAAAGAAGAACCTATCTCCGTCCGTGAATGATGATCCCGGCTGAGGTGACTCGTAGTCTGCTTCAGTTGCTCCTGTGAACATTCAGTGAGTGGAACACCTGATCCTTAAAAAATCAATGGATAACTTGCCACTAACTTGCGGAAGAGGCGCATACAGTAGGTCTGTGGGAACTGTACACACAATCATTCACCAACACCACTTGCGGGAACTTGGCTGGGAGTTTTTGCCACACCCTCCCTATAGTCCTGATTTCATTCCAAAAGATTTCCACAATCGTTTGGGCCATTAAAGGAGTTCCTGGGGGGCCAGTGTTTCAGACATGAAGCAGGCAGTCCAATCATAACTCTAGAGTACTGAGATAACTTTCTACATTAATGATACCCGAGCACTAGTGAAACACTGGGATAAGTGCTTATAAGTGGATTATATAGAGAAATAAAGGTAGTTTTTACTCACATAACTGTGTTCTGTTATCAGAGCTCCCATTGTAGCTTGTATTTAGTTTATTACATTAATGGAATAAGTCTTCTGAGTCGGTTCTCTGTAATTCTTTTATGAAAATGTTCAGGTTTTTTGTTTTTTGAAAAAAAAAATCTTTGGGGGCTTATTAACATTAAAAGAGAGAGAAAGTTTAGTGAAAGAATGACTTTATATCTGTTGTAACAAAAGTAGCAGAAAGAAAAATGATTCACAGAAAAAACTTTCAATTTTGTGGAATTTATGTGGTACAAAAAGTATTTAAAAAACTTTAGGGTTGTAATTTATCACATAACCCCATCTTCAATTTATTTTTATTTTATTCTTTTTTATGACATCCTGTCCTGCTTTGTTCCTTACATAATTTATACAGCATAATTTAAATGAAATAAAAATGAGACTTAGGGGTGGGGTTAGCATGTAACATTTATAACCATCATTTATAAGGGCTCAGATGGAGAGAGCAAAATGATTAAATTATTATTATGTAGTGTGATTATGTAGTAGATGATATGTAAGTGAAGTGATAAGAAGTCTCTTAACAGCATGTAGAACGTGAGAACAAAAAATACATACAGTTCACACAGGCTCCTTGTTGCAGGTTTTTTTTTTTTTTTTTTTGAAAATGATAAGTGTCAAGTGGACCCTGGGGGAGGACATGGTTCAGAGTGTGCTCAAACTTGAGATTAAGTCATACAGTGTTATGGACATTGATCATGAGGCACTAGCTCAGTCACAACAGGCATGCCGACTCACCTACGTGGATCAGACAGGTCAGCCAGGTGGAACAAAACATCTACCCCCAGGAGAATCACCTGACAAAAATCAGCAGTAATAAACTTCTAAGAAAGCAAGACCAACTTACTAACCAGAGAGACCCGGACCACTGCTTGCATAATTACATAAATGTCCTTTAAGCTTTTAATCATCCTACTGACCATAACTTCCTGCCCTAGTTCATTCATTACACTGCATTTTCTAACCGAGAGCCTGGATTTTGTTTTGAATGAGACAGAGGGAAGTTGTATTGAATGCCAGTGCGGTGTGAAGGTTAAGTGCTGGGTGGTAATGAGCAGGATGAGGTAGGCTACTTTACAGTGCAATTCCCACTGCACTGGTATAGAGTGACTGCTCTTAAAAGGACAGCATGTGTTCTTACACAGAGCCCTATTCAATGAAGGCTAGCTCAGCTTACCCCTGCCTTTAAACATGCTGTGGAGTGTGAAGAGGGCCACACTCACAGATTGCATGGCCACCTGACTCTTGACATGTCTCTCATACACACACAGTCTGCTAATGGGTGTCACTGTGATGTTACACTCTGATGAACCTTTTCATGATTTATGGTTATATTGACCATTAAGAAGTAAAAATTATTAGCCTCAAGCTACATTTTTTGGTTCGACCGATTCTGTAGTTGTAAAGTACAGAATAATCACAGATTTTCATTTATTATCAGAGTTGGGCTGTCGTGTTTGGACCAGCATTTAGAACGCAACATCATCAACACACCTGCCTCCTCCAAAACCTCAGTGTGCAAGCAGCACAGAATGAAATCTCTGTGTAAATGCAGCACATACCTCTGAATGAAGAAGTAAGGCACACGAGAGGGTCACTCTTTCCATCTTTTTTTTTTTTTTTCGAAATAAGAAATATAAGGCATGAAGATTGTCTTCTTCTTTTATTGTGATATTGACGAACCAACTGGGTGCACACCGCCAACTACTGCTTTGGAGAGTGTAAATATGCAAGTGGACTCGGGTACATGATAATCTTACTAATGTGAAAACCAGCCAGCTGGAGAGAAGGGAGGAGGGAGCAATCATACTCGCGCATGGTAAAAATGAATCGCGCCCAGTGTGAAACCAGCCTTAATTTGACTGCATATTTTTAGGCAGTTTAAACTTTCAGTTTCATGCATCAAATAAAAATAAAAAAGCATTAAAATGTTGACGGTTTTCAAATTTAGGCTCATTAATGAGACTTATCCTAGTAATCCAGTGTAAGGATCTATCAATGATGGAAACTTTAAAGCACTTTTTAAGTCGCTCTGGATATGTACAGTAATGTAATATGTATATTATATTATAGCTATACCAAAGGTCTATTGTGGTGGCACAGTGGCTTAGTGATTAACATAGACGCCTTGCACCACCAGGTCCTGAGTTCAATTCACGTCAAGGCTGTGTGCAATGAAGTTTACAATTTCTCCCTGTGCTTGGTGGGTTTCCTCCGGGTATTACGGTTTCCATCCACAGTCCAAAATCATGCAGTTAGTCTAATCTGTTGGAGGAAAACGGAGTACCCAGAGTAAACCCACCTAGCATGGGTAGAAAATGCAAACTCCATGCACACAGAGACAGGAATCGGCCTGACCGGAAATCGAACCCAGGCGCTGGAGGTGCATGGCGACAGTGCTAACTACTACACGCCTGGAATATGTTTTAGTTATAATTTAAAACTTACACCAATTCCCTAGAAGTGGGCCAACTGAATCTTTTAAGTATGTCAACTGAATATTTGGAATAAAGTGCTATCTACAGTACCCTCTTTAAAATACATGCCCTCATTGACCCCTGTGATTGGCTAGTATTGGTCTAATTAACAGAGGAACAGTATGACATTCCTCCCACCCATAGAGTAGAGCCTATTGTGCACTCCTGACTTCCTGCCTTGAATTGGTGTAGTATTATCGGGACCAAATCTCAATAAGTGGTTAAGTATCCACTATACATTGCGACTTATTTTCAGCTGAAAGCATTCTTCTACCTATTAGTGTTTACATACAGTAAATGTTAAATAATTGTTTATGAGATTCATTCAATGCTGCTTCAATATCCTGAGCTCTATAGCTTTTTTTAATCTGATAAAAACATTACTGAATGTTGTAGGAATTTTCTTAGCTAGCTGGGCAGGACCATGTGCTCATTGACTTGGGGCATGGTGGTATACAGCAGTGGATGTGATGTTTTGGCAGAATTTAAGCTGTGCCACATGTGAAACTAATGAGCCGAGAGTCATTTTGATAGACATGGACGTGTGCACATACAGGTCCCTGTGCTACCTAATGGCAGCCATCAACCTCTGTGAGAACAGCACGATACACACGGCCCCAATCCCTAAGGCCCTTTCTAGGCCTGATAGCATCGAAGACAGGGTGTGTTCTGGAAAGAGTGTGTCCAAGAAGGAGAGGTGCACCATGGCCAAGCCGATAGAAAGGTCAGGAGCTGGCCACAGAGTAAGAGCCACAGAAAGCAGGTTCATGTCGCAAAAGTTTTCTCTAATGCTTTCTCTCATTAGTTGCATTAGTCTTCATTAGTCATGAATATAATACAAGGAGAAACATACGGTATATTCAGATTTGGCCAGTTGTCGAATACATGCAGATTTGGCCAAATCAGAAAGTAGAAACGTGAAGTCATAAACCCAAGTTTACTTACAGTAAGTTTCTCTTTCTCCACGTTTGTCATTACTTCATTTTCACATTGGAAAGTTTTTGAGAAAACCATATTGTTTGTCATGTGAATAAAATGCTGTTCTTTTATGTTATGAAAACTGTTGAGCTCGACGCTATCTAAAGCATTTATACAAAAGAAAAACTTTGCTTCTGACCATGCTATCCATCACCATGAGGAAAAACAAAGAGCCTACATCACAAAATAGATGCATTCAACTAATGTCAAGACTAGTCAAGGCTATAGACCTCTGTGTGCATCCTATGGGTGCTCGATCACATTGGGATCTGGCGAATTTGGATGCAGAGTCAGCAACCTTGGGCTTCTGGCCTGTTGGGACTCTGGCACACTGTTCTGGTGTTTATTTATTTATTTATTTATTTATTTATTTATTTTTATCATGGCCAGGGTTGGGTTTTTTGTGGTTTGTGTAGCATTTGCTTTTCTGTGTGATTAGATTGGAAGGGCTAGCTATTGGTCCCCACAGGCATGGGTGAGCTTTGGGTGCACATGATCCTGTTTCCAGTAATTTTATTGCTGATCAGTCTATATTAAAAATTGTATACACAAAATATATTTTTAACTACATAATCTGATCCATAAGATTCTGGAACATTTACAAATTTAACAGGTATTGTTTTTTTATTTCTGAATTTATTTGTGAATTCCCCCAAGGGGACGAATAAAGTATCTATTTATCCATCAATCTATCAATCTATCAATCTATCTATCTATCTATCTATCTATCTATCTATCTATCTATCTAGGTAATAAATGCATGATTGCTAAAAAAAAAAATAGTTGGAGGACACAAACATATTTTTGGTTTTCCAATAAATATCCTGCGTTCTACAAGTGCTTTAAAATATTCCCCTGCATCGTTGGACATTACAGAAAGACTTTCCATTACTTTCATTTGCTCCAGGAGAAGTCAGACCTAATCATATGCAGTGTTTTTAAATCTGCAAACAAAAATAAGGATATCCTCCTGGTGTATTTATATATATATTTGTTATCAGTGTAGTGAAGGGTGTCATTCACAGCCTGACACAATTATAGATTACAGAGTGCTTACTCACAGTCTTTATTACTTTTTCTACACAAAACTTAACTGACTTTTCTTGCAGTGTCCTTTGTCCTAATGATGTAAATGTTGTTAAGCAGAGAAGAGAACCCAGTGAACTATAATAAACTTTATTGGTGTCATGTGCTCTGTCTCTCTCTCTCTCACACACACACTCTTTTATTTTATTATTTTATGAGGGATAAATGCTGAAAATACTTCTGAAAGATTCGCAGAATGCGTGAAGCTCCACGTGTGTTTATTTAGCGCTCGGTGGGGTGAGCTAGTTACACTGCCATGGAGTTCCACAGAGAGAAGTGGTTGTAATTTAATAAGAACCAAGGCTTGAGGGCCACTTTAATTAAGTTGTTTATGAGAAGAGGCACATATAAAGTGGAAAATATAGCATGAGGTAAGTCTTTTAATAGCTTCTGTAAAAAAAAAAAAGAGAAATTTAAAATAAAAAAAAAGGGTATGCTTGTGCAGCACAGATTCATGTTCACAGGGAAATCCAGATAATCCAAATTTCTTACATTGTCTTCTGGGTTTTAAATATGAATGAAGGGACAAATAAAAAAATATATATTTTTTTATGAAGATAGTTTATAGTATTATATTATTTCAAATGTACTGACAATAGTGCCTTTAGTACTCAATAATTTACAAGAATAAAATGTATCATTGCTGTTACTTTAATACTCAATTATTATAGCTGGAAAGAACTTAAAATGCAAAACAGGGATTGTAATAACTATAGAAAAGTACATCAGTAGGAATAATTCCATTACAACTCAAATATATCTTCTACATATACATACACAGTACATACAGTATACATATACATACTCGAAATTTTGTCAGATTTAAGGACACCAAATTTATCAATACAAATTATAGATTTAAAAAGCTGCTGAATACAAATGTTTTTTCCTGGTTTGAGAGTAAATGTCAGTTTTTTGCTCGGAGAGAGGACACAAATATTTGATTTCGACTATAACGGGGGGAGGGGAGCACGCACAAATTCAGTCCCCCTCTCTCACTAGATGGAGCTGTGTGCTTGGAGACATAGTGATGTTCAACTCCAAACACCAAAAAAAAAAAAAAAAAGCACAACCAGAAGCTCTTTTGTACATGCCTGACATGTAGGTGCTCTGAAACAGTTAAAGCTAGTCAGCAGATGACATGTGTGGAATCCAGAGATGGGTGGACTCACAAAATAATGCAAGGAAAAAAAAAATATTTAGGCTTCAAATCTCATTCATCTTTCACAGCATGTGAATTACAGGCGCGTGCATGGGGACCGTGTTTATGCAGACATTGCCTTTAATTTCTTTCTAATGGCTTTGAAAGTGTGTGTTTACAAACATATAGCAGAACCCTGAGGTTTATAAGGCACATACTGTGGAGAAAATGACAGACTCCACGGAGCGTTTACGAAACGTGCTACAACACACACACGCACACACACACACACACACAAATGCAAATATACTTCTGTACATGGCACATGTTTCAACCACACATGTTTTAAATGCATGCTGGAAAATCTTTGAAGCAAGGCTTCATCCTTAAATAGCACGCCTGCTTGGTTAGTCCTGCGCAAATGCCTGCACCGACAGACACAAACAAGGAAATAATCACAGAGAGCTGACTTACTGCCACCAAATACTCCTCCACAAACAGCATGTGAGGTCGGACAGTGACCGAGACGCCCCTCAAGTTCAGAGCACCGAAGAGTCTGGCCTACTGTCTTCACACACACACAGACACACACAAACAAACATACAGACACATACTGTGTATATACTGGATACTGTATATACCGGATATACACATATACATACAATTATAGTCTATTGCCCTATGATTTGCACCCTGTCCAGAGTGTACCCTACCTTGTGCCCTAAATCTCCTGGGATAGGCTCCAGGCCCCACGCAACCCTGTATACAGTATAAAGCGGTATAGATGATGGGTGAGTACACTTGCATCCATCCATCTCAAGGTTCTTGTTTGTTTTTGTCTTCTCTGACCTGTTCAACAAGGTGTTTTACTTGCACACTTGCCGCTCACTGGATTTTATTATTTTTTTTTTTAATCTGGCTTTTTTTTAAGCCTGTGACCTGCAGTTGTAAAGGTGTTCCTATTAAAGTGACAGGTGTACTGTATGTGTGGTACTGATACACAACATACAGTACATGGTAGGTATGCATTATAAACCCAGTAATTTGTAAGAGCATTGATTTTATAATGTGGCTGTTATGACTGTTTACATTATATTATTATTATAATGTTATACTAAGAAATCAACTGTAACTATGTAATAACACTATAATAACCTATAAATCCATCCACACTTATGGTGTTTAAGGAAATTAGATTAATCCCATTAAACATTTTCAATAGAAGGAATAAGTGTAATTTACAAAGTGTAAAGAAGGAGAGTAAATGCCAGAACGGGAGCTGGTTTGCCTTTTACAGAGGTACGTCCACCACCACATGGGACTGTATAACAGCCATGACTCAGAGCCTTTCTGTTTACAAATTTATCCTCTTAAAACCTTAACTTATTGCAATTGTGACTGAGAAACATGTTTTTTATTTCTTTCTGGCATGTCGAACTCTCTGAAAGCCAACACTGAAACCACCTTCGTATTTATTGGTGGTTTAATTGTCCTTGGATTCCAATAAAACCTTTGTTTGGAAAAGTTCAATTCAAGCGCCACCTCCGTTTGGATTATTTAAATTTGAGTCCTAATTGAATTCACATTCAAACTATTCACATTCAAACAATAAAATTTCTGCTTTAAAAAATATACTTTGTGGTTTTCTGGACCTCATTGACACTATACAGGTTAAATACCATGTGTAAGAGTATCACTGAATGTTAGCTCTGACTTTTATACTGGTCTTGACTGAGCCAGATTGCTGTCATGGTGTGATGTGTTACCGCAGAGTTTGCCAATATTCTGATATAACCAACACAAACAGAAGATTGCAGTCAGCCTTCAACTGTAGCTGTTTATAAAAAGAAGAATTTCAGGGGTTCACCGAGGGTAAATTGGGTTAAAGTCATAATGAGACATTTTCACGGCACTCCCTCACTATCATTCGATCACCTCTCATCATACATAAACTTGTTTTTGTGCTAATGAAAGGTAAGCTTATATGCAAAATCTAGATTTAAGATCCATACTCCACAAGCTACTATCTCCGAGGTTTGTAGGAAAATGTTAAGCATTCCGTGCATTATTTTGATTAATGTATTAAACAGAATATGAATGAGACACAGCTTGCAAACTAGCTATTGGTTGGTTGTCATTTTAGCTATGTCATTCAACTCATCTTGCTTTGAATAAATAAATAAAAAAGACCAGTTTTTATGGTTATCATTCATGCCAAGAACACATGTGGAAAAATCTCTCACAGAATTAGAGTAAATAAAAATGAAAGAGCAAGCTATCAAGCGAGGCCAGCCAATATTAGAAGATATTAGCACCATATATTTAAGCTACACCACTCAGGATACATCAATTACATCAAATGAGTGGTAAATTAATTCATGATGCAGTTAACACATTTACAAGACTACAGCAATAAAGATTTAACAGAGTCCAAGGGTGTTTGTAAGAACATAATTTTGTCTTTCTAATATAGCTGAGAAAAATATTTGGAAATTTTTCTATTCAAATAGTTTATTAGAAATCCATAGAAGTTATGCGTTTACTTTATAGGCATCTAATATTATAATATTATTAACACATAAAAGGTAATAAGTACCTGACAACACAAATCATAGCAATTGTATGTTTTACTTTAAATGTGATTTTTAAATACCCATATCTGATTATAATCTGGTGGATAGTGTGCCATAATGAGCTCAACATGGATATCAGCATGGACAGTAGATGATCAGGTCAGTGGATTTTAATTTTAAACAAAACAGAAAGTTTCCATAGATATTCTAAGCCCCTTTATCTAGGAGTCATGTAGTTATAGAAACAACAGGTCATGTCCTGAAGACAACTTTCAGTCTGTCTTTGGCTACAAAACACAAAATCAGTGTGTTTTCACAGTATGTTTTCCCCAAACCCATCTGGATGAAATTAGGTGCAATATAAAAACCTCATTCAGATATAGCGAGTGTAGATGCAAACTTGGCGTCGTTTAGCTTTACTCTCCCACTGCCACTTTCAGGTCTAGACATTATATTGCAAAATGGCTCAAATGCAGCAAATACAAAAAACTGCAGGCACACCAATGATACCATCATTTCAAGAAGGAAAAAAATGCCTACCTGGTTGGAGGAATTGGTGCACTGTATTACGCCTAGGTTACGTCACCTAATGAGAAACAAATGCTGGCACTGGAATATACTGTATCTCCAGTGTTTCATTATTAACTAACTAGGTCAATATGGGCTTTTGTGCAAAAGGAAATGGTGCCCACAACACCACACTCACTGTCAAACCCAGCAAGTCTACGCCACACACTAAAAATGTGGACTCCTGCCATCCAAGCAAAGGCTATCATGGTAATGATGACTGGACTGAAAAAATGGACTGACCTAATATCTTAACCAGCTACATTGGCTGGGGAAAGAGAGCCAGAAACCAAATCAGAGAGAGAAAATGTGAGATAGAGATGAAATGAGAAAGAGAGAAAGAGCAATCACAAGTGAGGAACTGAGGTGGGTTTTTTTTGTTAGTTTTTTTTTTTTTTTGCCAGAATGAAGTAGAGCAAATTCCATGTCCCAACTGAAGAAATAGACAACCACTTGTTTCATATCCTCTGCAACACACACGTATAGACAGAGATCCCATATTCCATTTCAATATTTCAACATGTTTAAAAAATGTTCTGAATTAGTTTTACATTAAAAATTAAACTAAATGAAGATTGCCCTAATTAACATAAAGTAACCTGTAAATCACCAGTGATTTTGGACAGTGTCCAAAATTGCATTTTTATGTAACAATTTCAAATTCAATATTTGTGATGAAGCACATTAATGAAACCTTTACTCACTTATAATGTATATTATATATACAAACATGAAAGTTAACAAAAATCATGGGTTGAACAAGTCATTTAATCTGAGTCAATTAAATTAATCAATTAAAAAGCATCTCTTCAAATGTATAATGTTCACTTCAAGTGAACATAACTAATTCACTGAATTTCTGTATACCCCATGTTTTATGTATGTTTTATCGGTAGAATTTGATTGTAATTTATGTTGTGTTGTTTTGTAAAAAACCACTAGGGACGAGCATTGCAAATTAGCTTTGGCTATAAGTGCTATAGTATGAACATGTTAAGTGTTCCTACTTGTCCCTATTAAATAAATAAATAAATAAATAAATAAATAAATGTAATGAAATACCTTTTGTTTCTTTTGCAACAAGTTTTTTTCTCTTTGGTTATGGTTTTGTTGATTGTATATTTTCTTTAAACTGGAATGTAGTAGTAGTTTAAACAGACAGACTATGCGTAATTGGTGATGCCACAAACAAATCATCAACGTGCAGTCATATCCTTTATCTCTGGTGGTGTGATATGGAGCTGGAAATCCTAGGATTTTTGTAAGATAATTGTTTATTCCTTGCACACCAAAATTTAATTGTTGATAAATATAAATTAATCATTCAATATTAACAAAAAAAGATGGTGCAAAGAGGTTATTTTTAGGTGTGGAGCCGAATAAATGGATTATTAAGCCTTGACATACAGTACTGCCCAACTTTCTACAAGAGTGAGAGGTTAATGATCCCGGAGGATTCTGGGTGTGGATGCGGTCGCGTTATTCCGTTAGTCCTGACGCGTAGCTTCGTTTCAGATTCTCCAAGCACGACACGAAGTCAGATTAATTCTTTGTCTCTGGTATT
>JAQQZT010000023.1:26268350-26287824 GCA_030068275.1 Clarias platycephalus
TCTCTCACACACACACACACACACACACACACACACACACACACACACACACACACACACACACACAAACACACAAATACCGCTCATCAAACAATCCATTTGAACATTCATGGGAAACCCTGGGGACTGTGCAATCTAGTCTTTATTTAAGCTAAGTTCAAAGTTGCTTCAATTCCGTTATGAATTTCACAAATGGATACAGTAATTACACGAGGTCAGCACTAATGAGCAGTCCCCAACGCGTGCATCTCTAATTTATTTCAATTTCCAGGGAGCAATGATTACATTTTCGTGGCCACTCTAATTAATTTCGTTACTGATGAAATCCAAAGAAACTGAGAACTTACACGCCTCCAGAATGCAAAATCAGGCATATCAAGCAGTCAAGAGGAATTGCTTTATTAACTAAGTTGATGTTTGAGAACAGAAGCATGCTGCTTTAGAGTGGGTGGCAGACCACAATGCACTTTGCTAAGCCCAGTGGATAAATTCTCTGCTTAAAAAAAAAAAACCCTACTCAAATTTTGCCTAAAAACTGGAACCATTTGTAACATTGCACAGTAGTGCTACACTTGTAATGATCCTGAAATTATATAAACTGCATTATAATGGCCAGCTGTATTTAATAAAGGATACATCTGAAGTGAGTTTTGCAAGAACATGTCCATTTCAACGTCTCTCCCAGGACAAACAGAGAAGGCCCTGTAAGAGGATGAGGCTTATGATGGTTGGTTAGCAATGCTCTGCCTCTATAAAACTGCTACACAGAAAAGAGAGCTACCAATGACATACAGGGCGTCTGCAGCAAAACTTAAATAATCAAATCAACGCAGAACATCCTCCAACCATCAACTATTATGGCACTGACCCAGCACATTCAGCCATCTGTCTCTGCAGGTATAACATCCTGAAACTCTTAGATAGTGCAATGAAAATCAGAAGGTGGAAATTTCTTTTTTTAAGCACTTTTTTTTGCCAGTACCTTAATAAATAAGCGTAACAGGATTTATTACTTAGTGCTTCATCAGATAATGAACAGTACTTTGCAAAAGTCTTAGGTACCCTATGTTCTTTAGTACAAACTTTGTGATAGATTGTTTTATATATATATAGTGACTATTATTGTCAGTATGAAATTTCCTTTCTAATTTTCAAACGTCAGTATTCCACAACAAAATCAAAAGTTACAGAAAAATATTTGCTGTAACTTTTGAAACAAAGCCAGAAAACAAAGCAGCATATTATATAAGTGAACACTATTTGGACAGAAAAAAAACCTAAATGGAAGTTGCTTCTGCTTCTTGCAAAAAATTAAGCAGGTGCATCAGTTAAAGTCTTAAGAAGAAGAACGATATGTGGTTCTGCAAGATGCTCAGTGAAACCTATAGATTAAAGATATAATTTTTTACACATCTTTTATCTTTACTAATTATACTTTTCACAAAAACGTACTTATAAAACTGCAAAAATTGTACCCACAAATTCCTACAAGTGTTGTCACAGTAAATAATGATTTTGTTTACTGTTGTTTAAAAAAAAAAAAAATTTTTTTTAGGGCATCGTTGCTCTACAGCATTTATTTGCAACATCTTTTGCAAACTACTATAACTTATAAACTCTGTTTTTCCTCTATTATATACATTTTGCAGCTGTTAAATTCTCAAATCTGATTGGTCTGAAGGTATTTATTGGTTTTCTACAGCCACAGCTCTGACAACAATGGCAGCTGCCCAGTGAATCTCATTGGTTTGCAGCAATATGTGATCATTTCTATGGTAACACTGAATCCACAAGGACTCTGTGAATGGTGAACACTTCATATATTCTTAGATTAACATTAAGCAAATTTATTAAAAAATAAATTAAAAAAGAGGAAAAGAGGGGGAGGGAATGGCTTTGCTATAACATAAGTAAACATTTTACACATATGTTCAATGACAAAAAAAAAGATTTTAAAAATGATGTGTCATTCTTTAATCCATTATAAAACAGTTGTTTGAGCATTGCTGTGATGCAGGGGGAATACTGTAGTAGAAATGTAATCAACTTTATGTCAACCAACGGTTAATTATTTCTCTATAATATCCAGGAATTAGACTTCCAGGGCTAATGTGTGAGCAAAAACCAAATTAAAGAAATGAAAGTATTCATTTTCAGTAATATCCTGGTGTAGAAACACAATCCACTTACTTTCTGTATGTGAAATCTTGTATGGGTTTGGGTGAGTGACCTGCATCCATGAGGCTTCTTAAACAGAAAGGAGGCTTTTATCCTGTGCTGGTAAACACTGTCACTACAAGATAGCAGAAAAACACTATTTACAGATTTATTACTGGCGTAGCTTAGGGTAACTGTCTTTATCCATGATAGGTGAGAAGAGAGAGCACCTTCAATAAGCTCTGGGCCTGTCATTGTCACTGACAACGCCACAGAAAAGACTGTTTTAATTTTCTCTGAGTGCACAACTCAGTCCAGGCTGAATGCACACAGGCATGGCCTACTATTTTCCCAGCATGCAATCTTTACAAAGTTTTAACCCCATGAGACTATAGAGTGTCACACTTCAAGAATTCTTTTTTTATTATTTTTTTTTATCAAAAATGGAGAGGGTGGTCCGATATTCAAGGCAGCAGGGATATCGTCATATGAGGATTGACTGATTTTAAAGCATTGGTGCAATGGCTCTCAAACACAAGGCGAATGAAGGGGAAGTGACTTAGTCCCTGACAAGCTGACATCTCTACATCAGAGTTCCTAAACTCCAGAAGGGAAAAGAAAATACAACGAACCACTCACGTCCAGCAAACAATAAGAGATGCAATACTGTTTTTTAAATTAAAGTATAAACATGAAGTCCTTGTTATCATAGGTAGCTGATATATACTGTATATATAAATATACATGACATAAATAGTTTACAAAAACCTAATATTTGCATGCATGTCACTATGAAATGATTGTAATCTTTATCACTGGTATGTACTGTATCCAACAGTTACACAGCCATTAATCTCTTTTTGTGTTAACCGCCTGCTACAAACACAACATGCAATAAGACTAATTGTACGATACAATACAAAATGCTAGTTTTTTTCATCCTGCTCCCTGTAAACATGAAATATATATTTTCTCTTTCCTTGTTTGACTTAATCCAACAATCTTCCTATTATTATTCGAACCCCTGCAAACAACCAAATGAGGTTCAGATAAGATGCTGGAGCCACAATTCTCTAATAGTTATCCCTTAATAGCTGCAATGCAGCTATTCATCCAAGACCAGAATCACATGAAGCACAGCAGCTGAATGGCACAGGCAATTACAGAGCGCATGTGCCTCTCTGTGTTTAAAGCAGCCTCAATAATGTGTGCAGCATGACCACGTGCACCCTGCACACCATAGCCCAGGTGGTTGCCGTGGCAACTCCAGTCTTTTTTGACTTACCCCAACATTTCAGTAGCCATCATTACGTATCATTAAAAACATACATATTAATGTAAAAGGGGCGGAATCAGTCTGCTGCTCCTGAGTGCAGTGCTGTGCATTAAGATTTCTGACCCTTTATTCTGGTACAGGGCTTTAAAAAAAAAAGGAAGAAACTCCTGCATTATCCTGAAATCATCAGACTGCAAAAGCTCTGTTCCTAATGCTGTGTTATAAAATAAGTAAATTATCCTGAGGAGCGTTCAGGCTTCTATCTTTTTGTGCTTAAATTAAAATAGCATTTACACATAAGAAAACTTATGTAATGGGAGCAATTTTATAATTTTCACTGATTACCTAACACAAAAAAGTGCAAATACAAACAAATGAATCAAATGCACAATCAAATAAATTAAGAGATTTTTACTGAATAAAACTAATCTGTTTTTGAAATCAAACATGCTTGGTGCTATAGCTACAGTTCAGTCTTTAAATTAATATTACTGTTTGCACCAGAAGCCACCCAACATCATTGATCAGAATGTAGCATTCTGCCACGGACATTAAGAATTGGAAATTGTATTTCACTGCATTCAGCACTGGTAGTAAGAGTATTACATTTATTTATAATAAAAACATTATATTATCTATAAAGTAAAACTGTGCGATAAGTGTGATAATCTCATGCATTTTGTGTGGATCAACCACCTGATCCACCACTGCCCCACTATTGTAATTACAAGATCTTTAAAAAAAAAATGTATTCCAGTTCCACAAAAAATTATTAAAATAACCAGCTAGTAATCAAGGGAACATTGTATCATATCAAAGCATATCTACACTACTTTTTTCTCTAACTTCAGGAATATCCAGAATTTTCACAGAATTTTCACAGCCATATCAGTATCTCTCAACTGCCTGTGTAGATAGCTGCATAGTAGCTTCCGAACAGAAAGAGGAAAATTGCATGATCCTGACTTGTTAACGCTGTTCCTCAATCTGGTACCTGGTACTCGATAAAATGTGAGAGAACAAAGTAAGGAACGTGTTCAATTGACATTTGTAATGATGACTTCATTGACCTTTTCTGAACATCATTATAGTGCAATTACCATGCAAAACAATGTTACTTCACACAAATAAGAACTTCGAACTGTCTTATGTCATATGGCTCACTTGGCAAGAAAAATGACAAAGATTGTGAATTTGTTATTGTGTAACAAGTGCTATAACATATTAGATTTAAAAAGATGCTGAGTGGGGCAGCACTTAGTGGTTAGTAATACTGAATCGAACCTCCAGGGTTGAGGGTTTGAATATCACATACATTCTCCTTTTTCTTGGCGGGTTTCCTACAGGGACTCTGGTTTCCTCACACCATCCAAAGATATGTGTTGTAGGCTGATTGATGTATTTCAGGATTCTGTAGTGTATGATCATCAATGTGTGTGCTTGTTTTCAGTGATGAGTTCCAGGGTGTACTGTGCTTTGTGTCTCTATTTCCCTGGGATAGGCTCCAGGTCACCCATGTCCCTACACAAGATGGATGGATGGATGGATGGATGGATGGAGATGTTGGAAGTAACTGAGCTGGAATTTTCAACAGCCTATATTGTAAAGATCCTATTGCAAATTTAAATTACGGATTCTATTGCAGCGTAATTACAGAATGGTGCATTTGTTTGCATTTTTATATATCATGACTTTTCAGTGCAGTAATACATAGTAAAGATTTTTGTCTAATGCTTGCATTTTAAAGTCCACTTTCTTGCTTTCACCTCCTTTGTTCTAAAGGGTTCCTTAGCCTCATTTCATACCTTCCTCGCTTCCATTTGCATTGTAGTGAAAAAAAGAAGGAATTCCATGATGGTAAAAGCAAATGTTAACATTCTCCACAGCATACGACCAATTTTGACAGGTGCAAAAAGGTCTCTAATGGTAGATCATCTTCAAAGAAAATGTGTTTTGCGCTCAAAATAATTCATGGCTTTTCAGTGCTGGCTTCTTGGGCTTCTAGACCAGCAGCACGAACCACAGTGTTTTTCACAGCAGGCTTCTTCTGCCTTAAAAAAATGTTTTCATGGCTTCAAAATATTGATGGCACCCACTTGATCCATTATTGTCTAATATGCTTTAAAATAATATTTACGAACTAATGAATTCTTTAAACCTGCATTAAAGGCATTTTTATAATTTGTATTTTGATTTGAAAACTCCAACAACAATATGACATTTTCAAGTGTTTCCTTGGGCAGGGGTTATTGTTTGTGGCATTTAACGTGTCTTTTGCATGTAAATGCCAGACAACTATATATATGTCTGTCCTTTTCAAGACGAACTATTCAGTAACACAAAGGAAGGACTATTTGTTTGCTTAAAAACAAAAAAATGTTATCTGAATTATTCGTAATCAGCATAATAGGGGAAAACTGACTGTTTGAATTGCGCTGTCAAATATCAGGTCTAGCTCTCTTGAGTGTCAGAGTAATGTTGATGGACCTTGTGACCTCTGCCACATCTTTGCCTCGGGTCATCCCTTCCTCCCCAAGGAACATAGCTTCATTTAAAGAGGACATGTCTCTATTTTTAGTTGCTTAATTTTGGTGCTTTAAAAATAGAGCCACTTAAAAACAAGTGATTGGACCACTTTGTTGCTTTTAGCCAGTCTAATAATAGTCGGAGAACAGGGACCACTGAGGTCTTTGGGTTAAATACCGTCTAGTTACAGGCACACAAAGATGTGGCTCAGAAAAGTTGTGTCTGTTTAACATATTGACAAGTTAATCATTGGTTTGAAAGGAGCCTGCTGATGAAAAGGACTGACACAACTTTGTTGTCTTTGCATCCCTTTCTTTAGACAATGATCATATAAGATCACTTCTTTATTTTTGTTGTTGTTGTTGTTGTTGTTGTTGTTGTGAAGGTGTCTGTGAAAGAAGTTAGTACCCCTTAACACATCAGTCTTCAGCTCACCTCTTGCTCTCAGATCAATAAGACAAAAAAGCATGACATTTTACAGAGAAACTGCAAAGCTCTCTGCCTTAAAGACTTCCTGTGTTAAAGCTTTACTATAAGTGTTTTTGACTGTTACAAAGCACTGACACTGGAGACGTCTCCTCTCAGAAAGCATCACTCTATGTGTGTTTTTAATCCATCTAAGTGAAGCATCAGTCATACCAGAGCCTGTGAATGAGCTTTTTTTTTTTTTTTTTAAAATAAAAATTATAAGATTAAAACCTGTTATTTAAATGATAACCAGCATTAGTGTTTGAGTTGCTGTTTGGCAAAATTAATCAATATTTTCTGACCAATCCAAATGAAGAATACAGTAAGGCTCTCGATTCTATAGCAAGCAGGCTAGTGTTATAATATAGCATTGTTCAAGAAATATGTCTAATCGTGTTTCGTCACTGTTTGATATGAAAACTGTCTCCCTTATGTGAGGACTACCGTGTTTGTTTGTTGTTTTTCTATTATTTCATCACAATGTATTAATGACATCCACATATAATTTTGTATATTCATTTTTTCTTTCTTTCTTTCTTTCTTTCTTTCTTTCTTTCTTTTCTTTCCACATCATGATTATGACAGCTTTTTTAAGATTTATGTCTTTTCCGGACAAATTCTATGGAAATGCAGTGCTACATTAGGATTATAGATTCTAAATTATAACAGCCTTTCATATTCTTTTATGTGCATCTAAACAAAAAGATGTCAAATAAAAAAGATACAAATGTATGTCATGGATGGATGTGGCACTGACATGAACTGAATGAGTATAATAAGTCTTGACAGTCTTTTTGTTTACATGAAAATAAATCTGTGCTTGAATAACATCCTGCCAAGTTACTTAACAAGTCAGACTTGCTCTGGCTTTCCTTCAGTGCGAGCTGCGATAAACAGCTTTGACACTAGTCAATGATTAAATATGAATAAATCGAGTGAGCCGTCGTCCTGCTTAGATAGATCATTTGCTAAAACCTGACCTCGGAGCAGATTGACTGAGGCCTTTCAAAGCCACAGCGGTAGCGTGATGAGGAGCACTGCCTAGTGTCATGACTGCTTCACCACACTGATGCTATTCACACTATGCATAGCTGCACCGTCTGCCCATATGCACACACTCACACACAAGTACACACGCTCACACATACACACTTGTAGCCGTTGCTCACCCGCCAACGCCCACCCACTCCTCTCTCTTCAAAAAAAAAAAAAAAAAAAAGGCTTAAGGAGACCAGCTTCTGAATGAATCTGTTCAGCATCTTTCATTTCAAATGAGGAGCTACACTAAACATGCTGAGGGGCATCTGGGGATGGGCTGAAATTGCCCCTCTGGAGGGATGGGCGGATGCACTGGGGCAGTTTGAGAAGGTCCAGACCAGCCGGCTTTAGCCCTCTTCAAAAAAACAAGGACGCACACTGAAAGCCGCAATCTGAGACGAGGCAGAACAAGGCCGCTAAATGGACCCAGATGCTGCCCGCAGACACGAAGAGCTGACCGGAGAGCAAGAAAGGCTCTTGGCTATTCTGCTCCCCTGTGTACTGCACGCTTGCCCCTCAAATTCCTACTCATTCTCATAATTGCTGATCACAGGGGCCGCTCAGGAACATTGTGGGAAATGAAGGCATTCAGTCATCTTTGAACAAAATGACTACATAAGAAAATCTTTAAGTCTTTTCCTTTTCCTCTTCCAGAAACCATACTGCCATGTTTAACAGATCCGTAACACAGATAGATGGACTTATGGATGACTTACATTTTCTGTGTGTTGTCTTAGTGAAATGTGACTTACCACACTGGCGAATGATTTGTTAATGTTTGTCTATAAATGCAAATTTCCTAGTAATGAATCCTGAGATTGACTGAGAGATGAATCATGCTATTTTGTGATATTATCATGATAAATATACCTTTATGACTCGTTTAAAAGGTTATTTTAAGCCTGAACGGCTAAACGGATTCATGTGATTTCATGATATTATGATTTTACGATTGAATTAGATCTGGAATGAAACCCATTATAAAAGCCAGTGAAAATGAAACTATTTGTACATAGACATATCAATTGTATGCTTATCAATATGCAATTGTGTGAATTTTGTTGTTCTTTGTAGTAAAGCAAATGCTGAAAATAACCTTCAATAAGGTTAAGATCAATGTTGCTTTTGTACAGCTTTTATTTTGCTTCAGTTATTTAATTTTTGTTCATATTTAGTAGAATGTTCTAATTTAATGCATTGATTGCTACGTTGCTTTATACTTTTTTTTTTTTAGATAACAAAAAGTTCTTCAGTTCTTATGCTTCCAAAACAGAAAACAAACCCCTTGATAGAATCTTTGTGATGTTTTTCTGCATTAGATTCTGGGCCATTAGAATCTTTATTGAGATACAGATTATTTAGATATTCAGATACAATGTGAAAGCAAAAGATAATAAACTCTTAACTTAGTATATTATCTGATCTTACTACTTTATTTTATGATTGGGATGACAAATAAAACCTTTATATAGCACTTACAAAGCAGAATTTTGTTCTAGCCAAGACCACTATACCTACACTTAACCCTAGTCATTAAAATACTTATTTTTTGCAACAATATTTAAATCTATTTAACCGTTCAGGCTTAAAATGAGTCATAAATGGATATTTTTTTATTCCTATTACATTGGCTCCATGAAATATTTGGAATACACCACAAGTCATGTGATCAACAGGAAGTTGCTAAAGATCACAGGAAGAGGATTAGTAAATGCTAAGAGGTTATTGTGAATATGTATAACAACATAATACCTCATTAAAATGTTCTTGATGTCCTTATGATATTAGAAGGGATACTTGTAAAATAATTGGGTGCATTTGCTAATTATATGTTGAAAATCCTGTTCTGTACGTCATGTAAGTGGATGTAAATGCTGCTTTCGTCAGCAAATTGTTTTTATTTTTGTAAAAAAATATATATAATAATTAATTAAATGAAAATAAAAATTTCTAAGATGGTGTAACATAGACTACATGCTTGTTTCTTCTTAGATGATGAAAAAAAATGTAAGTGCAAAACCCATAAAACTGCAAGTCTACCACGATACGTAGTTTGCTAAACAGTAATAATAGAAACTATTTAGAATCATAGCAATGTTTTGATGAGCTCTGAGCCATAGAGAAAAGAGTGAAAAGCCATATGCTTCTCCTAGTCAAAGAATATGTGGGTTGCCAAGCAGCGATTCAAAGCTCTATTTCTACCGCCTACCAGAAACAGGGTTCCTCAGCAGGAAGCCCTGCAGTAACCTGTGTCACTCCTCATTTTGACAGCCAGGGTGATGCTGACCAGACACCCCATCTTGAAACACACACCAGCTCTTTGTTTGCTTATGTATTTCTTTAATTCCACACCCCTGAAAGCCGTATAAAAATTGACATTTTCCATCGTATTTCAGTAGGCGTTGTCTGCGTTGACTCATTTCAGGGCTGTTCGTCACTCACAGGACACATGGATAAATTAAAGATGAAGTCTTTCTAAAGAAACACCTCATCAATTCTCAGTTCTCTTTCTAAACTATGGATGATCTTCTTTGTGAATTAACTTGATTAATGTGACATTTCAGTTGGTTTTTTTGTTGTTGTTGTTGTTGTTTTTTGGCACAGGGAGTGAAAAAACGCAGCATGAACAGAATGTTTATTTTATTTAAAAGTTTCAAGTGCAATGATGAGACAATGTGTATAAAAAAAAAATTAATAAGTACACATTCACTTACATACACTTGATCAGAGGATTATTCACTGTTAAACACCTGTACGGTTGCGCGTGTATGTGTGTGTATGGGTGGTTGTGGGTGTATGCACACATACTCATGTGTTTCTGTCTGGGTGTCTGGGTGTGTGTGAGGGGCCGTGTGCCTGAACAGCTTTCTGGATTTGAATCCGGCCTCAGGGAGAGATTTGGAACATTATTGTTGTCTTGTTAGCAGACAGCCACTCGCACATGATTAATTGTTTCCTCGTTGAGCTTGTAGCATTCTCTGTGTCAGCGCCAGGCCTCCCAGGATCTCAAAGCCCAATGCCACATTGTTTAAGAGGATCTCCGTGATCTACAGTTGGGCTCCACATTTTGTTTACTCGCCTCAAATGTTCATACTGCATGCAAAAAAACGGTTTTTATTTAAATTTTCATGTTCTGTTCACTACTTAGCATCGCATGAACTATTGAGCTAATTAAGAACATCTCTTCCGATTGTATAGGATGATTGAAAGAGTAAGCTGATATGGGGCTATATATGGAGTTCTACTCTATGATTTGCATGTTCAATGCATTTTTTTTTGGTTTGTTTTGTTTCTATAGATTTTTTTTGGAGAACTTTCTTGTGTTGGAAAACAAACTTATCATCTTAAAGTGACATCTGGGACTCATTTCATAAATGCTACATAAATAACTCCTTACAGAATGCTTCAACATATCAGCAAACATTTTACATAATGATTTTCTTCTGGGCTTGTTTGTTTATTGTAATTATATCACATGTTCTTCGCATTTATGAGTTGTGTAAAATATGCTTTAAAAAATGTTTGTCTTGATGACATGATGGAGTGATCTCATTTTTACAAAATTGGCTTTTATATGATTTCAAAGAAAGGTACAAACAATTACCTCATTTTTAACCTTTAACTTTTCTTGTGTAATGTGTTACCATGTGAAAACTTTGCATGTGACCATACCATAATCTTTGCAATATAAGGACTGTATATCCTACTGCTGAGGATGCTTTCATATGGTCTGCTTAAAAGAAACCATGAACTGCTCAGATAATTTTAAGACTGAAATTACCATGAACAGATTTGCACCCGAGTGTTCATCGGTTAACAGATGGTAACCTCAAGAAAGTGGAGGTCGTGTATTTAAAACACATTTCTGTTATACAATTGCACCTTTTGACCATATAGCAAACAGTTATACACAGTACTATTTAATATCACCTAGAGGATAATGGCTTCCCTTTTAAGTCTGTTTTCTTCTCATCTTGGAGTTCTCTTGCCACTGTTGCCTCCAGCTTGCTTATTAGGAATAAACTGTAAGTCCATTTATACATAAATGAAAATATTCTTTGTTAAAAGCGTTCTATAAATAAAAATTAATTGGAAAAGATTTTTGCTATAAAAAAAACATACATGTCCTTTTAAAAGGACATACAGACTAAATCATTTGTTATGGACCTTTTCCCCTTTTATCCCATAATTCTGCTAGTCAAGTAGTGTTGGTAAAACCACAGCCATATCTGTTTTTTTTTTTTTTTTTTTAAATAGAGAGCTGCAGATAATACTAACACGAGTTGTTCAATATGAAAGAAAAAATGTCACACCTGAAGGGTCAAGGCACAGTCTACCTTACAGTTCTTGTGTTAATGGGAGCGCATGAACGATCAAGTTGATTAATTAATTACAATTATCAGAGCACTGGTAATTTACAGGCAAGGATAACATCAGTAGTGCTTAATTGCCCCAGCAAGCCTTGATCTGCTTAAATTGTTCTGTTAATTTTTCCTTCCATGACTGTCCAGAGCTATTACATGCAGTCAAATGACTCAATATGGATGCTTAAAATATTATTAGCAGAGGGGGAGAATGGAATAAAAAAAGAAAACCTCTGCGAACTCTAATTACTGGGTATTCTGGTGCTTGCTACTTGAAGATGGCGGATGAAGACACAGTTGGAGCTTGTTGGATGTCCCATTAAAGAAAGAAAAAAAAACTATTCAAAATCTGTCCAACAACCATTCTTGGATTAATGATCGTATATAATAGAATACGTTCAGGGAAAAATGAACCGGTGGGTTTATAGCTTCTAATTACACAGAAACAGCTAGGTGATATTCCATGCTTAAACTGTAGTAGTAATTTAAACATTCTGTATTGTAATAGCGACCATCAGCCATCACAGCGCATGCTGGTATGTCACTGTTTCATTTCTGTGGCTAATTAGAAGCCCTGGGTATTTTGCAGTAATATTAACCGCTATTAAACATTGTTAAATGGCTTGACATAAAGTACAGGACAAAGGTTTGGTCTAATCTTTGTTGAAAGATTGATCAGGCAGTAATCGCTTAATCATAACAATAATATTTTAATAGACAGCCTGTGAATTGTTTGCTGTTGAAGGACTACAAAGCAATATAACCAATTAAATAATAATAATAATAATAATACTCTAAACAACATTTTGCTAAATAAAATGTGCAGTTCCAAGTTAAATCCTAAAGCCTGTGCCTTTAGGATAAACTGTTAAGCATCAGCTGGTCAAGAAGTTTCACTGATGTGTGAAATAATGTGCTGGTAAACACGACACATGCTTTGCTCCATTCTGTAGATGCACCCAAATTTACTGTAAATATAAACAGTCATTTAATGATATAATGTCTTATGAGCATGTGATGTGAATATTTCCAGTATTACCAGTATATCTAAAAAAAGATTTTTAAAAAGAAAATAGCAAAATAGCAGCTATTTAATGCTAATGATCCAAAGTGCTGTATCTAAGCATTGTGCTCAAATGAATGTTACAGTGGATGTGCTAAAAGAGTTTGGGATTCTGCTTGACTTGTACAGTTCCATGCTGAGCAACAGAGAATGGGCTGAGAGACGAGGTTAACACATGGCACAGCCTTTCAGGGTCTCCTGATGGGGGAACCCTCATCTGTGTCTTCACAGGTTATTTTCATCCCTCAATAAACAGGCCGGCCATTGTCACATGGAGGGTTCTCATTATTATTTTTAAAGTAATTACACCTTATTATCTGTGTTTACTTTGGCGAGGGCGAGTGCAGGTGTGGACAGGGAGCTGTGGGTGGTGGTGATGGACCGCACTGGTGAGCAGTTTGCCCCATGAGTCTCTCTCTCTGCCTCTCTCTCTCCCCTTTTTTTTTTTTTTGGGCATTGTAGCTGTGCTCTGCCACTAATTTGAGCCCCACAAAAGAAAATGTGCAATTAGGCCTATTATTGCAGCAGCTGCAAGCTCCCAGCTCGACAGCCCCCTGTCTTTTCTTGGCTCATAGAATGGAAGCTCACTGAGGTCGTGTGCAGCACAGAACCGCAGTTACTCTCACTCACACTCAAAGCAGAGAAAAAAAATTCCACTAAATAAACAACCAAATAAAAGAGGATAAGAAAAATACCTGTGGGACTGGAATAAATTATCAGCAGATGATCAGGATCAGCATTTACATTTTTGGATTATGTAAATAAAATACATTTGCAAACATTTCTTACTAATCAAGTTAATTGGCAACACAATAATGTTTGGTAAATAATATGAATACTTAACAGTTGTCTGTATAAAGTAAAAATCTGACCATAGATTTATGTAACCAGACTGTTATAAACAGAACAAAAGAAACACTATGGACCCAAACCTAAGGTTATTGTCATGCTCCACGATATATATCTAATTTTTTTTCTTTTCTTTTTGTTTTGTTGTTTTTTTTTTTTGTGGACGCCACAAAAGACCACCTTCAGTCAAACACAAAGCCAATCTTACGCCTCTGGCACAAACAAAATGGTCTTGGATTCTTCGCTGTTCCTCTCACTTAGTGATTTTCACACCTCGCTGACTTTCCAACAATTAAAATAATCATCCAGCACACAGCACTCATTTTCAAGGGTATCGGTGGATTTGCATGTTATGAGTATGTCTGGCTGTGCGTGTGCATATGCTCCTGCTCCTCTCTATTCCCCTGTTAAAATTACAAAAAGTGCCGGTATTATTGATTTAATAGCAGTTCATTTAATTCAAAGGCTCAGTGTCTCAAAATATCAAATTACCTACGTTTGTAGGAATAGTGCTCATGTTTAAACCAAGCTTTTTTGAATTGTAATATAAAACCACCTCTAAATTGAACATGAAGAATGAAACCTATTGGAAAAATTTGGAGTCCATCCAACAAAAAGATAAATAAATAAAAAGAGATTGAGGTGAAACACCAGACCTCTTATAATCATGCTTTAGAAGTACTTTAAATGGATAAATTCTAATAGACAAAGGCTAAATCAAGAAAGTAAAACAAAGAGAGGCCACACAGAGATGGAACAGAATGGGAGGATTCTCTCCTGTGGTAAAAGATGTCTTACTGGCGTCGATTTCAGCTCATTATGGCGCTGAGACTGAGAGCCACAAATCCAAAGAAATCATTTTGCTAGGGGAGTGCGGCAGAGCAAATTGGTCTCAGCTTGTGCGTCTGTGGGAGCCCCTGCCGAGCAAAGCGGAAGAGCAGGGCCCGATGGCGAAGGTGGGCAGGCCCAGGCAGGACAGACTGCGGCCACCCCCCTGCCTTTGACACACACTGCACTGGATAATCTGCTTGCCAAACACCACAGGCTCAGCAGGAAGTGCTGTGAACAGCAGTGGAGCTGCTCCTTAGCTTGCTTTCCCTGCCTCTGTGGGTTTCACTGAATAACACATACAGGATCTCTACACAATGTCATCTTTTTTTCTGTTCTGTTAAGTATCTATAAGCTTAACACTTAATAAAAAAGGGGTGTGTGAGTGGTCAGATTTTACTATATATTAAATTCAAATATATAGTTAATGGATCAACAGCACGCTAACAGCACACATACAGCAACAACATACAGTATCAATAATTTGCTACTAAATCAGTTGTGATTTTTGGAGAGGAAGCAGTGGCAATGTTAGCCTGTTATGTCAATGTTTTATGTTACCGTAAGATGCAGGAGTCTGGCGTGAGTATTACTTAATTACAGAGACCCTCCTTCTTGTTTTTTACTGGCTCACAAATAGAATAGAATGCAAGATAACCACTACTTCAAGTAAATGTGAGTCTTTCACAACCTGTACTTTCAATTTAATTTTACTGGCTTTTCTACCATGTGAATTTTGTTTGCATCGGACTGCTGTTTTAGCTGAAAATGCATCAAAGCAATGCTTCCATGTGCCTCATACTGTAAAATTAATAAATAACATAGTAATAGCTATAGCTAAACCATAGAAGTTTGCACCTACACTTAAAGTCCAAATCCCACTCAATTGCTGTCATTTAACACAAGAAAACATTTCCCAGCAGCATTCCACTCTGGTGTATTATTTAATTCTGACAAGTGTTTTTACCATCTAGGGATACAAGGCTAAATATCCACCATTCTATTGTAATGAATTCTTTTTTATAAGACTTGCATCGGAAATGCACATTCATTTAGTTACCGTCTACTATAATCAACTCAATGACATACAAAATAAAACATTACTGCTAATGTCTGTTTTAATACTGAGGGATGGAGTCAAGTTAAGATGCTTTCTGTTAGAACAAGAACCTCACAACTGCACAAAGTAGTCTTAGCAGTCTTTTTACACCTTACCTTGTCTTTGGGAGGTTTTTTTTTCCTGAAAAAGGAATTTTTTGAAAATTTCCATTTTTAGAAACCATTAAAAAAAATTGCTGTAAAACCACATCAGAAATATGACAAATTAAACTTAATCCAAATAGGAAGAGAAAAGCTTTAATAAAACAAATATTAACACATACAAATAGTTTCTTGAGACACATGTGCATACACAATCATTCTACTCCAGTATCCTCACAATGGTAACTCTCATCACTCCTGACTCCTTACAAGAAGAATATGACCATGTTCAGGTCGGATTAACCAGTCATTAGCTTTTTATGTGAGGGTCAATGTTACGATGTCTCCATCTTGTATCCATGCTTCTCTAGTTCAGCTCTGCAAAAAGAATTCATACAGAAATTGAAATCACAAAAAAATAATAATAATAATAATAAAATAAAAATCACCAAATACAACCAAATAAATCTACAAAGAAAGGATGAAACTGCATATCAAAAAACTAAACCAAAATTTGCCAATTATAAATTATACAAATTTACTATTTCAAATTCTAATTTAATTTGTCACATACACAGTTATACACAGTACGATATGCAGTGAAATGCTTAAACAACCGCTCATAACCTTAAAAAAGGATTATTAATTATTAAAAGATTACAGGACATAAACATGAATAAAATAAAAAATGAAATATTGAAAAAAAAAAACTTTAGCTAAGAAAACCTAGCTGTACAAATACAGGAGAATAACAAAAAAGTTTCGAAAGTAGCTTTTTCCATTCAAGTCATTCGCCTCTCCTTGCACTCTATTAAAGATCCCAAAAATTGTTTATATTTTTTGCATAACCTAGGCTATTAATGGACATATTTTTGTATAGGCTTCTGAAAAATCTGAATATTGCAATGACATCAGCTCAATGGGTTTAAAGTCCTGAGGCCACAGTCAGTCAGTATACGCATCACTGCAACTTTTTGTTGTACATGTACAAAATGTACATTGATGCACATAATTTATAAAGGCTTTAATTTATTAAATAATAAAAAACTTACAACAGGGAGATCAAATTGTGCTGACAGTAAGTCCATCAAGTCTCTCAGTCCTGTAATCTGGTTACACTTATAAGCATATGAGCTTACGTAGTGCTGATAATCAATTTTACAATATTGTCATTACAAATTTGCTGGATTCAGGAAGCACTTACTAGGCAGCTTCTTCTGCTGCTAACATACACCAGAAACTACTTTTGTTTAAAATGCTGTCCAGTAGACAGTGTCAATACATATAGAAACAATTTCACAACATGCTGCAGAATCAAGGTTGTAAAAAGGTTGTAACAAATCTTTAGAAAAGTGCTTGCTATGTAGAAGACAACATACCTCAGCTGTTTGGAGAAGTCATCTTCTACATTATCGTCGTCCCAGTTATCTTCCCACACATGAGCGTCCTCATCTTCATCCAGGCCTGTCCAATCTGAGAATCAAACAGATGTTGGTGGCAACCAATTATGAAAAGAATCAACTCTTCATAACCTAATTATTATAATAAAGACTATCAAGTATTTGTAGCTTTGATGGACCTAAACACCTGATTACATATGAACTGCTGAAATACAGTGAGAGACAATGGTCAAGTGCACTTGATACGGCTTTCTAGCTCACATCTTTATTATAACATCGCTTTTCGGATATTTTTTAAATAACAAATGAGTTATTCCATCAGTAACCATGCTCTTGTTGCCTGTCTTCAGACTGCTCATTAGAGCTACTTAATTTTGTTTGCAAAAATACAAGTCTTTCTGCTGCTTCAATCGAGGGGACGCAGGAAAATTTCCACTGAGTCACCAATATTATACAATATTAAGAATCTTCTTTATTCGATTATGACCAAAATAACTTTTTTCTGTAACAGACAATCTCTATTATTTTCCCTCCTGATAACGCTTTAGTTTGTCCACCGAGTGTCTGTGTAGTGACTGTCTGAATGAAGCCTTAGATACCCTTACCTTCCCTTAAAAACAGCTGGCACCAATGGGGACAAATCTCAAACATGTCTTTGTGCACCGCTGTTACTGAGATAATACCAAACCTACAGCGGTGTAGGCATCATGCTAATATTCACAAGTACCATACAGGCGAGAATGAAGGTTCGATATAATCACAAAAAAGAGCGAGCTGCTTATTTCAACCTGAAGGAAACTTAGTTGCCCTTTCTATTAATGTAGCTTGGTAGTTCATTATCAAAATGGGATTCTTCAAATGACTTGGTCGTTAAATATCTTAAGACACTTCTGATCCTTTATTAATTATAACCATACGTTAACGTTAGCAAAGCTAGCTGCTCGCTGAGTCACTGTCCCGAGACACCCTCAATTCACTTTTCTTTACCGTTCAAATCACAAAACAATTGTAAAATTCATTCACCTTCGGCTGGAAATTCTTCAAATTCGTCATCTTCTTCCAACAAACCCAAATCTACAGTTTGTTTTTTGTCAGACATTGCAGCTAGTTAGCTTCTCAATATTAACCTCAACACGAGAGAACCGTAGGAAGAAAAATGGCGCATGCGCATTTTTGTGCGCACGCGCATATTACAAGGAGCGTTAGTTCCGCCTCCAAAACATGGCGCCGATATGTTTACTGCCTAGCGCAAAAGTTTGCGCCCCCATGGGTTCGCTGTACGAATCAAATACAGCTGGTTTCTTTTTTTTCTTTCAGTTTTCAAGTTTTAATTAAAAAGTGGGTATGTTCACAGCCTAAAAGATCCAGTAAAATAACTCAGTGATTTAAATTGTGTCAGATATAGTTAATAGTACTATTTAGTTGAGGCTGTCTCTGAAATTCTACCCTACGTTTTATTTATTATCATTGTTTTGAATATTATTGTCACTGCCCTATCTAGTTACCATGCACATTTATTTTCCTGAATGGCTTATGGAGCAGCAGTGGTGGTTAGCACTGTGGTCATGCACCTCCAGGGTCTGGGTTGAATTCCTGCCTCCGGTCCTGCATGTTCACCCCATGCTTGGTGGGTTTCCTTCAGGTACTCCGGTTTCCTCCCACTGTCCATGGATATGCAGATTAGGCTACTTGGCAGTAGTGTGTGAATAAGTTTGTGGTGTATGCATGTGCGTGCACAGCGATGGATTGGCTCCCTGTCCAGGGTGTACCCTGCTTCATGCCTTAAGTCTCCTGGTATAGGTTCCAGGCCCCCCGTTACCCTGCACACAGGATAATAGGTATAGAAGATGTATTAACTAATTAATTTAACTACATGTACAGTAAATACATTAATTAAAGCACTTGTATTATTTGTATATTTTTGCACTCATCTCGAGCTGCAATGCTGCTGTATTGTTACATGATGGACCATGGGCCTAAGAAGCAGCATGAAGTAGTCTATTAGAATCAGCCCAAAACAATCATTGCATTGCAAGGATGAAATCATCTCAGCATTCTTGTATGCAGTGAATACACATGTGTCATGAAATCAGAGACTGTCAATTTCAGCATTTGCTGTCATTTATTCTTTTAAATAATTACTTTATTATGACTTATGGGTCACTCTGTACAATCCAAGGACATTTTATAGTCCGTACACCTATTTTGTGTCTTACTAATAATCTTACTATATATACAAACCGGATTCCAAAAAAGTTGGGACACTAAACAAATTGTGAATAAAAACTGAATGCAATGATGTGGA
>JAQQZT010000023.1:26287924-26309579 GCA_030068275.1 Clarias platycephalus
GCCATCTCCACATCATTGCATTCAGTTTTTATTCACAATTTGTTTAGTGTCCCAACTTTTTTGGAATCCGGTTTATATATATATATATATATATATATATATATCTTGCAGCATATTATTATTATTATTATTATGATTATTATAAGATGAACCTAATATAGAAGTACATATGTAGGTATGTGTGCAATGACTGTGTGTAGTTCATCCTTTGCTGTTCTTATCACTCCCTCTCTGTGACATCCATTGGTGATAAAGAGACCACTGTTGGCCAAATAATTTGGGTAGTAAATCATTCTTAACCTCAACAGAGGAGTGACACTCACATCAGCTCTTTGCACAGAAATTGGCTATTGTTTCTAATTGCGTCATCATGGTCGCCATAAAGTCATCATGGTCACATAAAGTCATCAAAAAGTGATTACAGTGTTTAAAAACAACACTTTGTTTATATAGTAGCTGCTTAACTAGCCATTCAATATATAGAATAACTGATCCAGAAGAGCATTACTCAAAATATGATTATTATCCATACACATAGACAAAGGCAGGGTTACACAGTAGGTACAGTCCCCTCCAAAGTATTGGACCTCAAGGCTGATGCTTTAGATGTTGCTTTATTTATATTGGACTGAAAATCTGATATATTGTCTCCAATTCTTTGTTTGATCTTCAAAATAAATGTCTTCAGTGTATTTCAAAAACAAAAGAATTGGTCTTGACATGCAAGTACTTTGAGGTTATAACACTTCATGGTCCAATGTTTTCTGTGTCTGTGCAGGTTTCTTCTGGGTTTTCCACAACATTCCAAAAATGATTTCATGCCACACAGACAGTGTTCCCAGGACCATGATTGAATAACGTGGATATTAATAAATGAATAAATAAACAAACCAACAAACAAGTAAATGAACAAATGTACAAACTAATATCTTAAGGTTAGAGTTATTTGAAACCCTGCTAAGTAATGCAGATTAAATTTTATTTGCAACCTGTACAAAGTCTAAAAAAGATTTCTGAATTTATGTAATTAAAAATACATCACATTGTTTACTCTTGTAATGCCACTTTGGTCAAACATCCACATATCTCCTTGTCAAGTACAGAGTACAGTTCTTAGTGCACTTACTCTTTTGTAAATATTTAGGTTTAAGTTGAAATTACACATGACTAATCACATATCATATAAGACTTATATGAGAGTGAATAAACCAAGCATTCAGCAGTCACATTAAGCAAGTAGAACTAGTGGTGTATGTTGAGACAAAAGAGATCTTTTAAGTAACACTGGTGGTGAAATGTAAAATAAAACTATTTACATAAATTAAAAAAAACACCTCAATTAAAGCACACATTTTTCAATAAAGTACAAATTACATTGTGATCCATGCGGCGTGTTCCAGTAATGAACTGACAGCGACTGGTGGGTAGGCCTCTGTGTTGCAGTGTAGATAAATGACAGCATATACACCACAAAACCACATGCACCACAATGAAAATTGCCCCGTGGCTCCGATTTGCTGACAGACGGTGAAAACCTCAACTAAGATCTTACTCACTTATTCTATTTTCAAAACTATTTAGTAATCATCTTAAGTGCTTACACAAAAAGAGTACGCAGAAAAGGATGATGTTAGGATGATGTTTTAAACAGATCAATCTGGTTTGTTTAAGTAAAAGAAAACAGTTTATTTTTGAGAGAACAGCAGATGCCTTTTTTGAGTGAGGCCAAATGATTGTTCACACTAATTGCATACAGTTGACAAGACTGGATCCTTATACACAGTCTTAGGCATGGGCTTGGGAATGTTGTTCAATGTTCGCTGAGCATACCTGAGACTGCAGTTACACCATGGCGCCTGGAGTCTCCTGGGGTAGGGAGGGGGGTAGACAGAAGGGCTACCCAGACTGACTCCCGGTCTTTCTTCACATGTGAGAATGCCATTCATCGGCCCCTCCAGGACAGTATTGCACTGAGTCCTCATAGAGGCTCCGACCCAGCCCGGCCAGTCTGGCAGTCTCGCTTCCACCGACCTTTATCAGGACAGAGATCACATTTTGGCCTGAGGGGTGCTAGGACGAGCAAGTGAGTGCAGTTTGGATGGGGGTAGGTGGAGGGATATGAGATGGAGAAAAGGTGGGTGAACAGAGCCATCATCACTTCCAGCTCCCATCTGACTGATCCCTGTAGCAGATTAGTGATATGGCTCCTGCTCTGCCAGGGAAAGTGACAACACCCCAGAACATGCAGCTGTCTACCTGTCTGAAAGCCTCGATAAGATAATCACCCTGCCTCATTCAGCCCATACAGGAGAAAGACAATCGAGACAACTCTGGAAAAGCCGACTTTTAAAGTATCTCCATATCATGTCTGTGGAGGTACTGCCTATGAACTTTATAATATTATTATACTAATATAAGAATAAGATCACTGAGGACTGGTTTTGACTTATTTATCAACAATATGGTTTGACAGGATATTGTTAAAGATGAATGCTTAAAAATATACAACACCACTCAAAAGATTGGACACACCTTCTAATTCCATAGTCTTTCCTGATTTTATTTTTGTTCTACATTGTAAAACATTGCTGAAGGGATCCAAAATATGAAATAATCTCCACTGAACAGTGGAAATTAAGATGTGTCTGCTACTTATGACCTGTAAAGTCTTCATAACAGCTTTTATCTGAGGTTCTGTTAATTGGTGATTTTTGAAGCTGGTAACTCTAAATGAACTTCATCATGGTGCTTGTAGAGTTTTGCAAATGCACTTGACAATACTGTTCTCGCAAGAAATATTCCAGAATAGCTTCATGTCATGTTTTAAAATAATAACTGACTGATGTTTTTGTTGTTGTTACATAATTAACTATTGCCATATGTGTTATTTCATTGTTTGGTTAAAAAAAAAAAATTAAAAAAAATCAATATCGATCTAGAATGTAGAAAGCAAATCTAAACTTTTGACAGGCACTGTTCATAATCACTGTGGTATAAGAAGAACAAAATATTTTAGAACATGCTTTTGTTGGAAAATAAATAATAAATAAAATGCATGTCGCATAACACCACCCTATAACTGATTACTTTTCCGTAACAGCATGCCCCATCATGTTTTATCCCTTGCTTATGTTGTTACAAAAACATATTGGTATTTAGAACAATTATTATAGACCAAGCTGTCAAATTTATTTGATACATTTAAAAACACGAACCCTCAGAAGTTGATGAGTCCCTTCTTGTATATAGTATATCTGTCAAGTTTTTGGTATTACGTTTAGTTCCATTTAGCCACTAAATCTATGATCACTATGTCTTGTGTGATGAATCTTTGTAATGAGGGTCCAGGTTTGTGCTTTATGAAAAAGTATGTTGTTGATCAAATGAGGTAATAACACAGTCAAAGCCACATGAACATGTGGAAAAAATATACACAACAAAGCTTCATATTTTTTTTGCTCTCAAGCCTTCAAACCAACTAATTCAACTGTCTGTCATGAGGAATTTTAGCTTCATATTTTTCATCTTTCTGTCTTGAAAAGCCCTGTCATCTGGGGCTTGAGGTACAGTTTGCCAACACTAATGGCCCTTTATGGCCATACAATCTAATGTCTGTCCTAGTCGGCCCCTGTAATCCTGTTCACCTCCGTGTCTTACTTATGTTCGAGCTTAAGTTGCTTTTCTTTTCCTTTTTCTTTTCTTTATCAGGATTTTGCTGATAAATACTATCAGCGAGAGAGAAATGAAATATGGGGGGTCTACCCAAAATTACAAAAGAGCACAGATATTTAGGAATTTTGTGGACTGATGTGAACAACCCACAGTTGATCACTTGTTCTTTACTCCAAGGTCTTCCTGTTATCATCATTAGAATCATTTACTTTGTTTGTTTGCTTCAAGATTATGTCCGGTTTAATGAAAACTGTATTTTTTGGGCATATGGAGCTCCTGCTGATTTAATAGTGCATCATATAAACTAGCACAACAGGTTTTGTTTTAATAAACATTATGAAAAAATGTTGCAGCATCATAAAAGTTTAAAGTCTTAACTTAGTTTGACAGTATACTGCTTATAGTACATTGGTCACTGTCTCATAAATACCAAATGGCTATGTTCAGATTTTAATTGTTCATTTTACATTTGATTTATGCAAACCCTTCATAACAAAGTAACTCCGGACAGAATTAATGGCTTTTAAGGCATGGCGTGCAAATCTCAAGACCTAGGGCTTGGATATTATATATCAAATTACAATGATTACTATGTTTGTGTTATAATAGAAATGTTTATGTTTGACATAATCATATGTTACCAAAATGTCATTAACAATCCTGCATGTAATATATAGGTCTGTGTTTATGATACTGTATGTTGTATGATAACAGATTTATATTTTTACCTCTAATGTGAAAATTACAGCAGATTTAGACAATTAATTTTGCTATTGTTTGCTTTTAGAAAGTGTGTATGTTCTATAGGATGAAGATGTGCTTTTGAATTACATAAAATTATCAATCAAATGATGTCTTAGGTCAGAAAAAATGTAATATTTTTTAGTACACCACCTTAAATTCATCACAATGGTGCATTGTGAGAGATATGGCAAACCTTAGTGAGACTCTTTATTCTCTCTCTCTCTCTCTCTCTCTCTCTCCATGTTGGAATGACATTCTCAAGTGAACGTCCCTCATCAAGGGGCTTACGGAGTAAGTGATAAAGTGTTCCACTCTAATACCTGCCCGCTTCTCATCTGTCATCTATAAAGAGGATTGGAAATGCAACAACATTCTTCAGGATATAATGATATCTGCGGTACACAGGGGGATATTGTAGAAGATATAAAAGGAGAGGGAAATGTCTATTTTCTGTTGTTGTTTTTTTTTTTTTTCCTGCCTGGTGGTTATTATCACATCAGTTTTTTTAGAGTCTAGTGCTTGAACTGGGAGATCAAGTTCATTTTTAATGACTGACTATAACATCTGTCTGAGAGCCACTGTTTCAGGTGTCTATCATGGTGAACATTTTAAATATCACCATGTGGTTCGGAAACACCAATGATTGGGCAGATTGATAAATGAAGCTATCCTCATTTGGACTCAGCTGCTTTGAGGGCCCCTTCAGCTCTGGACTTTATCCAGGAAAACCTCTAACAGGCACTTATTAAGTAGTTAGACCAACAAGACTAGAGTAGTGGTCACCTGGGTATGTGTCAGAGAGGCCCGATTGGTTCTTGGCGGAAGTTGGGTTCAGTAGTTTATGCACTGGGAATCCAGCACTGGACACAATGACCTCTCATCTCCCCTGAGTTCTCAAGTCCTATGTTTGTACAGCTTGGTGGCTTGTTTGGAAATGTAATTATTACTTTTTTTACAAAAACATTCTCCATTGCCACTGACATGTCTTCATCTCTCTTGGTCCACATAAGACATGCGTACAATTATTTGGAAATTGGACCTGCAAAAATGTTCTTTGAGCTTTTTAGTCTATTGTCAATATTTATTTGTAACTGATAATTTTAATGAATTCAGGAAAGGCGTATTAACATTTTTTAGTAAGTATATCTAGGTGGCGAATGATAGAATTCTTTAAATATATTATATTTTATTTGTTATTTCTCTGCCTTACTGAACCTTATTTTTACATTTAATTGAATTTATCATGAACCAAGACAGTATGCATCTGTATACGACCTGATTAGAAATCTTTATCAAATATTCAGGTACATCTAAGATGTCCTAGGCAACAAGCAATGCAGAGACATAAAACAAACCGTGGCTTTTAATTATGACTTTTTCCATTAATATTCCCTATTCTAGTTTCACAAACTGTATTTGAAGATCAACAAGTTTCAAGGATTCTGTGTTTGTTTCATTGATTGCCCAGCTGTTATTACAGAATTATGCTCACACATTAGCAGCACCATAACACGTCCTTCATCAAAACAAAGTGTTGAGGCACGGCTCAAATTTATTATAGGTAAAGGAAAGAAAATTTTCAAGACTATTGAAATGAATAGAGACTGTATTAAGCCTCTCTTGTGCATGGGCGTCAGGGCAAGAAACCAAGAATAATTTTCTAAGGTATAGCCCAAGGCTAAGGTTTGCGGCACTTAGCCAATGACAAGCTTTTAAAGAGACCAGAGCACCATGGGGTGACTGCAGATGAAACACTAGGTGGTGAAAGGGAAAGTGGTGATTTGTCATTAAGACTTTTTAAAGAGTAGTAAATGCTAAGGGTTCAATTTAGGGGGTTTTATTCCACCACCATTCAAAGTGCACCTTGTTCCTGCTAAAGTAGTTGAAATGTAACAGTTTCAGCTTTTTGCATATAAGTCAAAAGTCAATGTAAATAAGGAAAACATATATAACATTATATACTGTATATAAATAACACAACACAGTTTTGCTAAGACAAATAAATTTTCCAGTGAACCTTCATGAACCCTTTTTTATAAGTATATATTGTCTGACACAATATGTTCTTAATAAACATGTCTTAAATTGTCTTCCTAAACACAATAATTTTCTATTATCTTAAAATAATAGATTCACTTTTTTTGGTTTTCACTCCCATATAGACTTCCTCAAGAATACATTCATTTGTTTTCAGTAACGTCTTTATCTTGGTCAGATTGGTATTGGATAACGTGGGAACACTGGGTGTGTGACAGGAATACACGCTAGATCAGATGCCAGTCCATCACTCACCTTCACACAGTCTATCACACCTAGAGGCAATTTATAGTATCCCATCCACCTGCTGGTGTGTTTTTTTGTTTTTTTTTTAAACTGGGGGGAAAAACTGAAACCTCAAAGAAAGCACACACGCACATGGGGAGAATATATCAAATTTCCCACAGTATGCCAAGCTCAGGATGGAACTAGGGACCCTGGAGCTGTGAGATAACAATGGTACTGGCTGCACCAATGTGCTGTCTTACATCCATACATTTATTCATTACTTCATCTTTATCTGTCACAGTTTTTCAGTGTTCAGAGTGGTTATAGATCCAGAGCACATCTAGGAAACACTGTGTGAGTTGTATGTGAAAACCCTACCTGGAAAAACACACAGGGGAGCAACCCACATGACATAACATCTTGCAAGTCTTTGCTATTACAATGTAAACAACGTAACACAAATCATGATTTTCATATGAGTGTACAGTAGTTGAAAAAAAACATAATAATAAAAGCAAATACATTGTTTCTAGAAATAGCTGAGTGTATTAGCACTTACAGTACACCAATAATCATAGAATGTGATGAGAGCAAATAATTGTCCTTTTTACCCTACCTTTCTAAAAGCTTTTTGGATAAATATAGATAAATAAAATAATTGAAAACCATTTCCCCCTGTGTCACATAGGTTACTTTTTTTTTTTTACTGTAACTCGATAAACGTCATTAAAGCCATGGAAAAACATATTGTTATAATATAAATTATATTTCTTTTATAGAAGACAATGGATAATAACTGGTTATCAAATACAGACAAATTGTTTAAAACATTAAATAGTCAGTAGCATTGACTACATAATGTAGCACAATATATATATATATATATATATATATATATATATATATGTTCAACTTTGTGGAAGAAATGTAGTAAAAAAAATTATGAATGGAGATCACAATTTTGCCGTAGTTGCATCATAAAAATAATAAAAAGTAGAAATCATAGCTATGATTAATAGTTAAATAAGAGGATTTCCGAACATGCAATGTGATGAGAGATCTCACAGGATTGGGACTAAACAACTGTTATTGAGACTAATCAGAAAAAGGCTTCAATTTGTTAGTGAGCATAAACATTGAACTTTGGAGCAAAGAAAAAAGATCATGTGGTCTGATGAGTCCGGACTGACTCTATTCCAGAGCATAGAAGGTGCCAGGGTAATAAGGGAAGCACATGGAGCAACATACTCATTATACATAGTGGCCATGATACAAGCCTCTGAAGGTAGTGTTATGATCTGGGTTTGATTTAGCTGGTCTGGTATAGTGTCAGTAATGTTAATTGGCAATAAAATGAAGTCAGCTGATGACCTGAATGTAGTGAATGACTATGTTATCATATCAGTGGTTCTTATTTTGTGTGTTTGTTTGTTTGTTTGTTTGTTTGTTTGTTTGTTTCCTATTCCAGTACTTGCAAAAGATTAGTTCTGGGACCACGAGGAATCATTTTCAAACATGAATAGCCACCATCGTAATCCAAAAATACACCTGGTCAAATTAAATATTTCAGTGTGCACCTTTTGTTTAGCTATTCAGTGTACAGCATAATAACTGTACACTAATCAGTGTCTTAGAAATATCACACAGCTGTGTTCTGACTATAACTGTTAATTTCACCTTTACAGTATATCAAATATTCATAGATAATGGTTAATGATTTTTTTAAAACCTGGTATACAAACCTCAAATCAGAATGTTTTCCAGGGCATTCATTAATTTTATATTTCTTTTCAAGCATATCTTATTAATTACATAGGCTATTGTGTGTGTTGTAATATAAATATTTATGTTTGGCATAAGCATTTGTTTGAGCATTGAGCATTGAGTTTTATTCTCTTAGTTTAAGTTTTACTATATTATGGCTTATTATATCAATATTACAAGAAAGGACGACAAGGTAACTAGTTGCGACTGATAATGTCTGATAAACTGATAAGTCATATTGATCACACAAACAAAACAATAATGATAAGCGATAGAAAGAGAATTGACAAAATAGAAACATTTTAGCAATTAAGATATTCCCTGTATATTAACAGTAGTAACAGCATGTCATAAATGTCACTTGCTTATTCTTTTCAAGTGAATGTAATAGAAAGAATTTTGTTCGTATTCATTCAAATTTATTTTACCAGTAACTGTAAAGATAAGATCCAGAATATCTTTTACAATGCCTTCTTAGCATTACAGGTAAAAGTAAAACGTATTTTTTTAGTGTCCAGTCTTATACAGTAAACTGATTTTCAAACCTGCTGATATTCTTCATATCCCTTTTGCGTAGATGAGATATATAACACATTAATGGTAGCTGTGTGAGGGATAATTACATGTGGTATCATTTACTGATACATACAGCTGTGGCTCTGTGCCAGTACCTCCACCATTTCCCATCAAGGGCACTGATGGATATGCAAATCAGGGGAATCTTTTGTTCAATTAAGTGCCATTACAACATGAATATTCAACAAAGTATTTGTTCTCAATTGAACACATAACTGCAACTGGCAAGCATTAGTTCTTTATTCTTTAAGTACTTGTTCATTTCAGGAATTGCAGCAATGCACTAATATTCATGTTATTTATAAATAAATAAATGCATAAATAAAAATTCCCAGCACATCCATAATATTAATACAACAAAGGCTATTGTTATACAGCCTACTTATGATTAGCTCCACTGTAGAGGATGGATGTTTGTGGGATTTTATGTCTTATAAACCCAGGGTTTTTCTTTTTTTGTAATGGCATGCTTAGATGCTATTATGTGCTTTTTATAAGTGCCTAACAGCCATACCAGATTTTGTTTTAGTAGATAGTGAGTCATAGCCATGTTATGGAGAGCTTGTTTAGTTGTTTACTTAGAGGCATCGTTCAGTCATTTGAATTGGCAGAGCCACAGCAAGCCATATGAGTACTCAGATACAGTATTTAAAAGAAAAACACAAACATTATTTTTATTCTTCACCTCCCTGGTGTTAATAATAGTATTTCTTCTTGTTTTTTAATGAATCTTTTTCATCTTATGCTCCCCTCTTCTTCATCACCTAAACAAAACTCATCAAACTTCGTCCAAAGTTCTCCATCGTGTGGTTGTAGGAGGGTAGTCAAAATATAGGTTTACTGAGGCATTGTTTGAGAAACGAAATCTGTGAGGCCGTTATCGGAGTGAACAAACTACTTGCAGGGAGGACGTATCCCAGATGACAAATAGGCCTGCAGGACAACAAGGTTCAGCCAGCTGCTTGGCGTCTCAGATTTGTGATTGATGGTGTTGATGTTCTAAATCGGCCTCAGATACGCCAAGTACAGAAATCATAATAGCTGGCCTTTAGATTAAGGCTGGAGATAGTGGGGTAAAGAGGGAGACAGACGGCGGGTTCCCAGAATGCAGCAGTATATGGGATGAAGTGCCAGCTGTGAGAAGCAGACCACATTGCTATATAAAGTACTTAACATCTTTCCGGTGTTTGAGTAATTCCATTATCAGCCATACGTATTGAAGTATACCAGGGTCAAGATGGCAACTTTATTGTCAATGAAAGGTCAGGACTGTACACTTGGCTTGGCTAGATATCCCATCTGGACCAAACAATAACGCATCATAGTATGCTAAATGATGATGACTGAATTCATAAGCTGCCTTGAGTCACATACTGTAAATGTTCATTATACTGAACCTTAGAAGATGCTTTGCTACAGGAATCCAAAAAGTATTAGTGATAAAACAAAAATTCACAATGATATTTCCAAACAATTAAAATAGTAGCACGTACAACAGAGGAATAATATAAACACGCTCTCATATTAGATTCAAGTTTAAGAAATAAAAGGCTCCTTGAATTTAATATTCTGAAATAAATTTGAATTTTTGTCCAATTAAATAAAAAACATGAGCCCCTCCTCCTTAAGCTTTCAAACAATTTATATGAATTATATGAAGTCAAGCAAACCTGAATTAAAACTTGCAAGTGTGAAAATATTTCTTAAGGTGACAAGATGACCTTGGCCTAGGGTTAAAAAAAAAAAGTGCAAGTTCTAGTGATAAAGGCTTTCCGTAGCCCAGTTCCAAGAACATTTATGTCATTATAATTTTGAAATGTTTTGTAACACCAAAAACCAAATGAGATGTTCAATTGTATTTATCCTTGTTTTACTGATTACTTTAAAGTATAATAGGGGAAGACTATAAATAACCCCACATTCTTAGAAAAACTATTTTATTTGGCTCCCTGAATGTGGCAACAAAAAAAAAAGAAATTTTTTTCAAGAAGTTTTATTTTTTCAAGAAGCACTTTCTTAGACATTCCTTAGATATAATATTGTTCTTATTTTAAAAATAATAATAATAATAACACCAGCATATAGAAGGTACTTCCATCTTTGAATCTATGCACCTGGAATTCTGGACGGTATGTCCTGAATATACTGTACACGAAAGTGAATTAAAAAAGAAGCTATTATCAGGATGTTAAGAGAGTAATAGCTTAAAAGAGAGAGAGAGCAATTAGTCAGAAAAGGAATATGCCCACCTATTACCTGGATCATCATTTTGGAAGCCAAAAATGACCACTCATATTGTAGTGTGCAGGCATTTTACAGGCTTTCAACTCCGTTCAAGAGACTTTAAAGAGTTTGCAATTATTAAACTTTGTATTGACCCTGCAGTTAAATGCTTGTGCGTGTCCATTATGTGGCAATCTCACATCCTGGATAATGGGCATTTTTCAGAAGAGTCAGAAGTCAAACTGTACACTGCATGAAAAGCAGTGTTAAGAGGCTGGCAATCTGTATAATTAAATAAAATCCAACTGAGGGTGTACACCACAATGCAACAGAGGGTTGCTACATTTTAAATAGACTGTATGGCTTTATAGGCTTTATGTTTGACAGCACTGAATGACGTACTGTTTAAAATGCTGCACATTTCTCAGGGCACGAACCTAAACAATCATCACTTGACTTATATGTTACGTTTTAATATTTTAATAAATCATAAAAAGCAGTTAAGCTCAACTGTGTGCCAAGCAAAACACCAATTTCTCCTTCTCAAGTTGTCATTTGGCATTTGTTGCATATGAGTAACAAATGATCCTTCACAAAAATGAAGGCTCCTAATAGCTTTTACCGGTTTACAAGTTTTTGTACTAATTATCTTTATTAGCACTTGTAAAAGGCCTGTGTGCTCTGAGAAGGCCGTGGTTGTTTAGAGATAATGGCTGTACAGGCTTCTCTGTCTGGAGTGTTGACGTGCTGATGTCTTTCTTGCCTTAGGCCAGTTAGATTGGCGTTCATGAAGCACCCTCATTGTTAACAGCAGACACCCCCTGACTTCTCCCCTTTGCCCCTCCTTCAGAGTGAGAGACAGTGTAGTTCTCTAACTGCATGATCCCTCCATGTGCATTGGAGAAATACAGATGCCCCAACGTGGCTCTATTTCAGACAGGCTTGTGTATATGCATATCATTTTCACCCAGCTGTCTAAAGACCCTGGTAATTTGGGGTCCTTTTTTTTCTTGCTGCACTTGATCACACACAAACATACAATGCAAGCTTTCATATTGGTACACATAAGTGTAAGTGAAAGGACATAGAATTAAATAAGTAGAATTAAATAAGTTTGGTTTGAAAGTGGTTTTACATAAATAAATAAAAAATGTCAGAACCTTAAATTACTGCACAAATTGTAAATAAATTTTTTATGTACTGTATATAACCAAACTAGCATAAAATCTTTGTTGATCTATTAGTTTAAAAGGAAGTATTCTGGCTATACTGACATCAGTGCTCACAATTTCTGAAACTTGTGAAAATAGCAGACTAGTGGTAGGAAAGTTAGAATTTTATAGCCATTTTGTGTCTAACGTCATGTCTTACCTTAAGTAGGCAACACAGTGTTGACATACTGTTATAGGAAAATAATCAGCAGCAGAGCAGTGTGATGCAGCCCTACCCAAAGTAGACTCGTGGAAAGTTATTGTTACCACCATGATTATTTTCCTATCACAGAATATCCTGAACTGCTTTATTTCACAGACGTTCTCCATATTACACTTTTTTTTTTAATTAATTAAAGAAATACACATTAATTTATGTTTACATTAATATTGTGGACTGTTCAGAAAACACATTAGTTCCTATTATCACTTGCATAAAAACTTGTGCAAACAGTCCAACATTCTTTCCCATGATAAGAATATGTAGCTTGAACATACTTTGAGAAACTTCAAAGTCCTCGTCCTGAAAACTTACAGTCATAGCTTCACCTCTGACTGATATAAAGTCTATTTTTAAAAAATCTATAAAATCACCAGAGACTATCTATTCACTGAAAGCCTCTGCGCCATATCAACAATTACACACTTTCATTTGTTTATGTAGATTTTATGTTTTTCAAGGCACTGTATGGTGGCTGTTACTATAGAAACAAATGTGTTTGCAGTAAATGCATTGACAAAAAAAATCATTAGTCTGGTGAGGTGATGTTATAGAAAAGAAATCACCACATTCATATAAAAACAATAAGCACTTACAGTATACTATTTGGGTTTAACATACTTGAATAGCATGATGACTAAAGAATATTTTTTTGTTGAATTAATAGCATATAAGAGTCTATAAAAGTGATTTATTTGTTTTAAACTTTCAAGTTTTATTTTCATCTATTCAAGAAATTTCACATGTTGAAAAAGAAGAAAAAAGAATTGCTTTGTCTGTAAATGCCTGCCTATCATTTCTTTAAAAACTTTTCAGTCTTTAATATCTTTAATTTTTTTTTTTTTTAACCTACTTGTTAAATGATCTTAACCTCCTTTATCTTCTGGATCAAACTATAAAAATTGAAAACAACACATTTGTCTTATTAAGAATTGTCTTAATTGTCTTCTTAACCTCTGTGCTTAGATATTTTAGTTTAGTATTTCTTTTACTGGCTAGGCTATGGAGTCCTAGCTGGCTGTGTGTAATCTCATGACAAAGTACTACTAATGTAAATGTGGAAGTGAGGGCACAATGGATCAGATGTTTTCCTTGTTAAAGTGTGTTGCTAAATGCCACTAGCTCTTCCACGAGGAGGACCACATACATTGCAACTAATCTATTCCATAACTTATCAACATGTGTATACCATTAATGTAGTCTGTGGAGAACACCACAGAGACACCCAAGTCTGGGATTTTTGGTGGTGGGAGCAAATCTGTTTAGGATTAGAGAAATAACAATGTGGGTGACACAGAGCTGGCCAAAATTCCAGTTACAGTGGAGAAACCCCAAATAAACAACTGCAGAATTTGTTGACAGTGCTTTGTAACAACCACCCATTCAAAATTCAGTTTTGGTCTTTTTCGCTATGAAAAGCTGTCTATATATCATACAGTGGTTTAGTTAACTTGATTTTGCCCATTTATTGCTTAATTGTGCCAGTATAAACTGTGAGATTTTCAATAAAGTATGGTATGACATACAGTCACACAATAGGCAAATCAAATATAAGATCTAAACTGAAATCGTCCGGTGTCTCACAAGTCGCATTGTCTGTTCATGACAAGAAAAAGTGGCGCAGGCTTTATTTCAAGCCCATGAGAAGCCATGAGGACTCTAACTTCCCCTCTCTCATGTCATTTTTAAATTCTTTGCCTGAGACAGAGGTCAAAGGGGACCCTGTGCCTGTTCTCCAAGGACTCTCAAATTCACCTTGTGTCCCCCACCCCTCCCCCACTGTCCCCTCCCAGCTTTGTCATCCCATCCCTGTGCGGCACTCCCATAGCACTCCAGTTTGCTCTCACTTCCTTTTTTTCTGCTGCCGACTCTGACAGCTACTTTCATCCTTTGTCCTCCACGGTGCCTTCAGATCCAACCCTCCTACCCTAGAAGCTGCAGTGGTTGGCAACCGTTTAAGGTTCTATATCAAGATAATGAAAGGATTGATCTTTCAGATGCATCAGTTTCGCTTATGATGCAATAGACTACAAAGAATTCACTCTAGAGTGGATAACTCTGATAGCACCGGACCAACAATATTATTTAAGTTATTAAACTAAAATACCATCAGCAAAACAAAATGATTTCAGTGATCTATATAAGTCATTTTGACACTCATACCATATTACAGTGTGACAGGTAAATAGTTTTACCAAATCATATTTTTTGTAAGTAGAAAAGGAGGGACCAGACAGCAAGATAATAGACAAACTACAATGTCCAGTAAAAAAAAGTCACCACCTGGATTTAACTAAGCAAATAGTTAAGAACCTTCCATTGGATAAGTACTGCAGTGATTACGGGTCAGGTGGCAACAAATCTTTAACCCTAATTGATGCAGTGGGTAGCTTCTTCAGTATACAACCATACCAGCAGACATATCCTGTAGTCCTGGTAAATAGGTTTCGATCGATATAAAGATGCAATATTGGCCTGATTTAAGAAAAGAAAGCAACTTAATTGCTGAAAAAAACTGAGATTGCTGAAAGTAATAATTATGGGTTAAGAACTTATTACAACCCGGAAGGATTGTGGTGAACTTCCCCCGCGCTTCTTCTCAAGTTTTCGCGAAGAACCAGCCACACGAGTACCATGGCCGGAGTCATCCCACAATATGTCTATGCCATCAGAGCTGGAAATCAGCCAGGCTCCCACCAGGGGCTTCCTCGCTAACTACAAGTACACTAAAGAACCAGTACCGGCACTAATAAACTGGGTCAAATTAAATGGAGCTCCGCTCCCCGCGCTGTAAGACACATGAAGTGCCATCATGCGAGCCTGCCCCTCTGTGGTTCCACAAAAGACGGTGATGCATCTCATACATTTAACAAAATTCGGGGGGTTAACAACATAATGGAAAAGACCAAGAGATCACTTCCACTCAATGCATTCAGGGCTCAATGCTGAGGTTTGGAATTTCTGTCAGCACTGCCCAGAGTGCCAATGAACAGCTCTGACAAAGCCTGGCCCCGCCCCACTGATTCCCCTGACAAACATCAGCGTGCCATTCCAGCAGAATGGTATGGATATTGTCTGCCCACCCACTCACCAAATCGACAAAGGGCACAGGTTCAACTTGGTCATTGTTGACCATGCACCAAGCAATACCAAAAGAAAACTGTCACCCACCAAAATCGTTATGCAACTATAGAAAGTGAAGCCCTTGCCATTAAGTGGGCAATATAGGAGCTTAGATATTATCTTCAAGGGTGGCATTTTAAGTCACTAACAGATCATGCACCTTTACAGTGGCTGGCAATGGCGAAGAATATCAACCTCCACATAACAAGGTAGTTTCTCTCACAGCGGGATTTCTTGTTTTCCATAGTTCACAGGGTCGGAGCTCAACACAAAAATGTAGATGGACTGTCAAGGTGGCATGCACTGTTCTCACTCTAACCTGTCGCACACACAGCGCAAACTACCCCGCTCACTCTACAGCCCCTGTTTGTGTGGAAAGGGGGCGGGGCTGGCTGATTCACCTGGGTTGGAGTGCAATCTCTACTCACTGTTGTCCTTTCCCTGGTAATCTATAAAAAGGCCACAGAACCCTCGACTGGTGAGTAGATCTTTTCCAAACTCACTTTGTCAATGATATCTTTACATTTCATACATTGGGGGACCAGAAACCAGTCTGTATTGTTGTCTGTCTGTAATTTCTGACATTGTTATGTGCTAAAATCAAAATGTTGAGTAAAGGTGATGTTATGAACAGTTATGTGCCAGATTTCACAATCTGCTTTAAACAGGGAGTGTATTTGGGAGTATGTGGCTGATGACAAAAGAAGTACAACGTAAGATATTCAAAATGTTATTTCTTTGCATTAATAAATTGAGTAGGCAGAGTAGAGAAAGACAGGCAGACATGGACATCAAACTGAAATAATAATATCACTGATTACATTAAAGCTTATCAGCTTATTTTTTGTTTTTTGGTAAATATATATATAATGTAAAGATGGGCAGTTAAAGCTAAAAATAAGTTAATCAACTTTAATGTAATCAGTGATATTATTATTTCAGGTTGAAGCCCTCGTACATGTCTGCTGTAGTGATAATCTCATTAGATCCATGTTTATGTGTAATCTTGAGCAAGAGCAAATGTACAGATGTTGCTACAGGTGTGTGCAAGTGTAAGAGAGGATCAGGGACTTGATTGCATTCCCCTGCAAAGTCTACCTCCAGATCCAGCATGTTAACATATTTCCGGTTTCCTCAGGACCTTTCCATAGTGCACTCTGGTTGTTAGTGCTAATGGATCAGCTCAGTATAGATCTGGCCTTGCTGACTTATGCCCTGTGAGAGCAGACTCCAACCACAAGTGTCTCTGTCCTGGTGTCGTCAATTACAGCACAGCTACACACACATGTTCTCTCTGTCGCTCTCTCTCTCTCTCTCTCTCTATGCCTCAGGCCAGGGCCTCCTAAAGCGCTCCTATGGGAAAGGCAACACAGCTCTTAATGCAGATGCACTCAGTGTGTATCAATATGTTCTGAACCTGCTCACTGCACACATGTGATCCCCCTGTTTCATACACACTCCCCTCCACTCGTATTGCTGTTATTTTTGGCTTTCTTTGGGACATATGTCACTGGGGAGAGTGCACAGCACATGGTTAATTAAGCTACCTCAAAGCAAGCACACACAGAAAGAGAGAGATATTTATTACGGCTGTTCTACACCAGCTCGTCACGAATAAATGTCTAGGCACCACACAACAAAGTGTCAGCAGGCTAGTGAGTACTAGGAGCAATGTCAAAGGCTTGATTCATAACTGCAAAATACTCACACAAAGGAAATCTCCTCCTCCATCTTGTCTTGTACGTATTTATTTGTTGTAATCAGGTCAACATAGTAACATTTGTCTCATGGTGCTTACTTTCCAGTTCGCAGGGAGAAATTAATTGCATCTGTGTTTACTATATCTGCTGATGTGGGCTCATTTATTAGGCCCATTCCAGAGAGTTATGCAAGTGGCAGTTTGCAGTTTGTTTGATTTTAGGCTGAGAGCCAATTAATCCCCGTCTCAGAGCCGTGCCTTACTGAGGGGGTTTTCTTCGCCATTTGTAGGAATATTTTTACTGAGCTTGCTCAGTCACTAAAGTTGCAATCATCATACATATAATTGAAATCAGTATCACCTATTTTCTTGTATCAAAGCATCATGCTGACTTTAACACCATATTAGTGCTCTTGTACTTTTCTTACACCCCCTCATCCAACAGGTCATCCTCCTCTTCCTGGGTGTGTGAGCTGTGGGCAGGCTGGTCGGAGGCATGTGATAGGCATTAGCCCAGGGAGAGAAGTCCAGATCATTATGTTTAAGAGCTTTGCAATGCTTATTAACAGCTTTCCACCATACAGCCCTGGCAGGGGCTCCTGGCTCCTGCAGCCTCTGGCCCAGCATACTTCCAGCCTCCTCTCTCTCTGCTCTGCACTCACTCTCTAACCCTGACAGCTCTGCAGCCCCCACTGAACTAAACTACAGGCACAGGGAGCAGTGATTGTTCCCTTATGGCTACATTGAGTCATCTTGAAGGTAAAATAATTTTTCTAAATAATGTGTTCAATAAACGTCACTGCTTTTTAACCCCTAAAAGTTTTGCTAATTCCTCTTTCCATGTACGGTCCTCTGGCCATGAGGTATTACAGTAGACACTGTAACAAGAGTGATCAAGACTCTGATAAATCCTGGGAATGTAATGGGTTATCCTGAATTTTTTGCACCGGCTTTGATACAGGAGCAAAACACATTGGTTGAGTTTCCCAGTGCCCAGATATTACACAGACATATTCAGGCAGTCTTTCTTCTTTAATGTGGACCAGGTTCTGGACTACTGTTATTCTCATTTGACCATTTAAACCCACTAAAATAAACATGTTATGACTGACATTTGGAGTTCATATATCTACTTTTACATCAAGTCATCATTAGCATTGGAATTAATTTTCAGCTAAGTGTCTAAATGTTTAAAATTTTAGACACATGACAAAAACAAGATCATCGACTACAAGACCAAGACCGAGATCAAGACCACACCACTGTTGGATTCTTGATTAATTTTTTAGAGCAACAGCCCATACTGTACAGTATATATATATATGACATACTGTATATATATATATATATATATGTATAAAATAAACATGGATGAAAATTATCTTCCCATTTAAAAAAAAAAAAAAAAAAAAAAGATCTGTTGAAACCAGTCATCAAATCATCAAACAGTTAGTAAGAGCAGATGTGTATGGGAAATAAGGAGGGGAGGGGCTTGGGGTGGCAGTAACACTATATACACTACCATGCTACCACTGCAATGAGAACCATCCACCTCCATGGATATAATATTTATAATATAATTATATATAACATAATTAACCAATGTAGCCCATTCTCTCCAACTCAACCTTAATTAACAATCATTGGTCAATTACAGTAAATGTCTGTGTTTATTCATGTAACTTTTATGTGTATCATCTCCATACACTAAGGTCCAGACCAAAAGGTGTGTGTGAGTAGATGGGGTGTAAGCTACACAGTTACACTATGTTTCTCACAAATCAGGTAGTTTGAAATGCTTATGCAGTAATTTACAGAATAAGCTTAATTTAAGGCATATCACATTCAAGGTCATGCTGCTACTGAATATCAACAGGCTGTGATGTGGCTGTAGGCACGAGGGTGCAGTCTGAGTACAGACAACAGCCATGCTGATATTTAGTACAACAGCACAACCTCGAAGTTAATATTGATTTTATCCAACAGTTCCACAAACACCGTATATTATCATGAGATAACTACAGCCCTGTCCGGTGTTAAATCCCAGATGGTGTTAAATGGAAACTTCATAAGCTAGGGGTGTACAATCACTTGTTTAACACACAAAGTAATGCCCTTTGATTAAGGGTGAGAAAGGGATTTTGGAGGGCTTTGTATCTCATATTATGTGTAAATAACCTTAGAAGCAATTACTAAATACAGTAGATAGTAATTGTTTAAGACGTTACATAACATTATCAGATGCGTGTTCTTGCTGAAAGTGCTTCTGTGACTGGTTTTGAAGGTGGTTTTGGCTGTTAGCTGTTAGCTGTTAGCTGCTCTCTCCTCAGTACTGCAGACCATACAGAACTACTATCTCCTGGCAGTTAGTGTAATTAACAATTATTAGAGCACCTGAGACACAAAGTGCTGTTACCGTCTATTATCACTACTTGTGGAATGCTTCTCTTCCAATCAGATTACTCGATTGGAACAGATTTTGAACATTTTGACTCCTTTTATTGGCCTGTGCTGCGTTTGGCTTGTGCCCTGCAGGGTGTTTTGGCTGAATTTCAGCTTTCTGTCTTTATCATAGATGTCTGTGGCCATGGTGTGACACAGAAGTCAGCCATTTTGCCTCTAAATAAGAACTCTGGACGACTCGAGTCTTTCTGGCTTACTGGGAACCTTTAACATGACAATAGTTTAATCACAATATTTAATTTCCTATAACTTTCCTGGTCTGGAAAATATTATTTATCATGACTGTCATACCATATTATAACTATTTTGACTCTAAAACAGTTGCAGGCCTGCACCATCATCTTCATGAGAGAATTTGGGGAGGTGGTGGAGCCAAGCTTCCTTCATTAGGGCCTGTTTCATAGAGAAAACAGAATGTAGCCAATAGGTCTCTTTCACTTGTGGATTTTTATTCTGCATACAGTTTTACTTATGCTGGTGAAAAAAAGTGCATCATATAAATGCTGTGTGAACCAGCCTGTCAGCTGAGCTGTGTCTCTTCCTAATGAGAACAGATGCAGCTGCAGCTTTAATGATGCTGCTTGTCCATTGCTTGCTGATACAGTATGTAAAAGACCTATGGAGGAATATCTAAAAAAAACACAAAAAAAAACAAGTTTATTAAAGATTGCACGACACTGTTTGTGTATTTATGACAGTATGAAATAATTTCCCATGGTCTGCTCACACATACTTTAAATTCACCATGTTCAGTTTAATAAAATACTAGCATGAAGAAAAGCAAGAGAATTAAACAAGCTGTGAAATGGCACCACTGTGCGGATCTAAATAATACAGTATGGTTATAAATACTCAGAGTGACACAGCAAGCAGGCAAGAACCGACCCGTATCCCTCTGCACAGTGACTAGCATCCTGTTTGAAATCTAATCTATAATACAAACTCTTTTTCTTCTTACACTCTTTTCAGTATAACATAAGCCATAAGTCAACAGAGAGACTGCTTTCGGACACTCTGGCTAATCAAGCTGCACTTTTCTGCTTAGAGAAGGTTGCAAAAGCAAAGTTGCCACCTTGTGTGTCTCACATTTCTTGTTCTTGACTGTCAGCAGTGGAACTGTGCTAGCTCATCCACCTTACGGTTTGATGTTTTTTCATTCTGAGATGCTTTTCTACTTACCACAGTTGTACTATAGACTTCTAGTCAGCACAGACTAGTCTGGGCATTGTCCACTTATCTCCCACATTGACAAATTGCTTTAGCCTGCAAACTCTCTGCACTTTCTTCACATCATTCTATGGAAATCCAAGGAGATCAGCAGATTCTGAAATCAAAGCAGCCCATCTGGCACCAACAACCATGCCGCAGTTAAAGTAACAGAGATCACACTTTTTCACATTCTGGTGTTTGATGTGAACATTAACTGAAGCTCTTGACCTGTATCGCCACGGTGTTATGTTCACTGCTGATGAATGCTACAGTATGTCGTTATTTATGTTCCTTAAAATAAATGTTACTTTATGTGCAATCTTCCAAACCATATAAGTGGAACCTCGGATTACGAGTATAATTTGTTCTGGAAGTAGGCTCGTATTCCAAAACACTCGTAAACCAAATGTAATTTTCCCATAAGAAATAATGGAAACTTAAATTATTCGTTCTACAGCCCCAAAAAATAAATACATAAAAATAATT
>JAQQZT010000023.1:26309679-26319887 GCA_030068275.1 Clarias platycephalus
AAAATATTGTATTACCTATATATTCCAAAAAATAGGTAATACCATGAAACTATCCAAAGGATCTGCTGCCAATGTCATAGTGCCAGACACCACAGAACACCCCTAAGAGTCTGAGCTGCCCTCAGTGGGAAACCCAAATCTAGGTGATTTAAATGTTAATGTGTTTAATGTTCTGGATGATATGCAGCATAGAGTACCAGTTAAAAGTTTGGACACAACTTTGGATTTTTTTTTTTCGAAACCATGAAATAACACAGGGGGCATTAAGTTATTAAGTAAAAGCAACAAAACAACAGTCATTTGCTATTTTAAGACATGAAGGTCAGCTGTTTTGGAATAGTTCTTGCAAAAACAGTATTATCAAGTTCATTTGCAAATAAAATTGGAAAATAATTAACTTGCAGTGGAAATGACATCACAGAATCTCATTGTTGATTGTTTTTTTTTTTTTTTTAAAAGAGCATACCCCAGTGCCTTAGTCATAATAACCAGTACTACCTATAAAAATCAATGTATGATCATATTTCCCCTCACATATCATGCTTATCTTTCTATACATTTTTACTAGCATGGAGCTTTGGTAGCTGATACACAGTAAAAACAATGCTGTCCACAGCTACTTTCCAGTCACATCATAGATGCCATCATGGTTAAAAATTTCATGATTTCTTATAGTAAACTGGAGGTTTATGCGTTGTGGTATAAATCCATGGACTTTCTCAATTTATGAGCCACCATTATAATATGACTGTGTTCATTTTGGAGGCTTTTTTTTAATCCCCCACCTAAAGCTGTCTTAATTTGGTCTAAGGACTTTGATGGTGGCTGCATATTTCACTAGAGACATGGAAAAATGTATTCTTCTCAATGCTTTAGCATTTTTGGTCAGAAACCTTAAGGGAGTTCCATGAAAAAAAAATGGTTTATAAAACCTTATGGCCTTAATAGAAAGCTTAATTCAGCTGAAATTAGCACAGCGCAACCTTTCAAGAAACTAGCTAATACTCAATATACTGTTCTATAAGTGTATATTCCATGTGTTTGATTAAGTCGTAAATGTTACCTGCCCACACATCTCTGACTGCAAACAAACCTTTCAAAGCTGGTTTTATCACAGCAAAATAGATCTGCTATTAATTAATCCCTGTATCAATTTTCCTAATCTTAGTTCACAAATTCTAACAATCAATGCAAACCTATGATATTTTTTTTTCTTTGTATTGCCAGTCTGTCTTTGGTCATGAAGGTCTCTCCCATGCAAAATTAAGAGGATCTGGCAGTTTGTCTCCCAAGAGGCCACTCATCTGCTTGTTCAGTACCTTGTCTTCTCAAGACTGAACTATTGTAATGCAGTCTTGGCAGTTCATCTCTTGCAAGCTTTTTAATCCCAACAACTGGTCCAGAATCCATTGTCTTTAAGATCCCAACGTTCCGCTACCTCATCTCATTGCCACACTTCCTCCACTAATGAAATGTGCCAGATATTAAATACTTAGCAGAGAATTTATAGCAAAACCTAAAAGCACCCACCTAAAACCCTGAACTTCCTCACAGTCTCTTCAAGCATCTAGCATGGATCAACTTGACCCATGATCTATCAAGACACAACAAATACTCTGCATTAAGACTTTTCTCTCTCTTGGTGGTGGGGAATGAACTTTTGTTCGAACATCTGAGTCTACAAACAAACATTGAAATTACACCTTATTGCTACCTGACCACTACATCCATGCCAATCAAAACGAATCATGCACCTTTTCTTCACTATATCAAACCTTATAATAACTTGTCTCTAACAGGACATTTTTTAATTCTGTTTTACTACATAATGGTTGTAAAATGTAAAATGCTAAATGTTGTAAACATCAATGTAAATATTTATGCATTCAAGAAATTTCGAACATGTTGTTTTGTTGTCCGGCTCTTTTAAACAATGAGAGTTCATAGTTTTCATCTTAAAACATATCATTTAGTAACTCATATGAATTGTTTAGTGAAGCAAATGTGAAATGTAGGTAATTCTGGACCTGCTGATTGGTCCTTGAAGTTTATAGGTAATAGAAGCTGACTGTCTGGTGGTAGTAAGACTGCCTCTTGATATTTACCTCACATAACCCTGAACTTGTCTTGCAATGACAAATTATAACTGTAAATAGAAATATGCACTCGGGTTATTGGTGTAATCATAAATCTTTTATAGTTAAAACCTGCAGGAAAATTGCACAGTATTCTCTTTCATATGAAATAAATGACATTTTTCTGTCGTTTTTGTTGATTACTATAGAAAGTGAAACATGACATGCCTTACCAAACATTTATTCTGCACAGAAGCCCAGTAAGTGTATTATTGAAATGGCTGAGTTAAAAATTGCAAGGGAACATGGGTTTGTTTTGGCGTGTGTGGCTTGTTCTCTTCTCCTGTGGCTGTAGACTACTGGTCTACAGGCAGCCGTTTATTGACTGAGCCTCTTACTGTGAAAGAGGGAAGAAATGGCTTCGTATTATAACCGTATGGTGGAAAAAAATACGTTGGCAGCAGTTTTTGTACAGCACGCTTTTTTAAAGAGATGGTCCTGACCACAACTCATAAACCACACTTTATTTAGACTGGCTCGCATCCATTATTTGTTCATAGGGCTTTCTCTCTCACACTGAAATATGTTCCAGCGTTTTTCAGCGGGGGGGAAGGGAGGAGTATGAGTCTGGATGAACTGTTGCCAGGTGTTGTTACAATGGCATACCATTAGGTGATTCCACATAGCCCTCATCAGTGGCCATATGGCAGAGAACAGGATCAGCGGTGCTTTTGCAGAAATATTTGGAAATGCTTAATCTCTCAGGGGTGCAATCATCAGCTCATTATTTTACTAAAACTGTTGTGGTTTCACGAAAAAACAAAAATAAAAATAAATGTAATATCGGCTCTGCATGGTGAATAATATTACTCATTAGCATTCTGTAGTTCATGGTCCTTTTAATGCTCCTCATGCAACATAATTACCCTGAAGTAAATGGCACACAGTATTTGAATGGTTTTGAATGAAAATATTTATTCAAATCATCATTTGTATGTGAAATAACACACACACATATATATATATATATATATATGATACTTGCTAATCTTATGCACCCAGTTTTGATTCACAAATAACCACATCAACAAGAAGCAAAGCTTAGCAACTGTTGCCATGAGGAACGTCGTTGAACTCCACCCCTTCTGGCTCCTCAACAGAGACAACGAGGCCGTCACGCTGGAAAGCTCTCTCCTGCAACAGCGATGCCAAACAGTGCCCCTGCATGACCCTCTTCTGACTGATCTCTCATTACCTTTTAATGTATTCCTGCTTGTTCCTACATGGTAGTGCAGCTTGCCTGTGATGAGAGGATATACCAAGCAGCTTCATCCGTTGGCACAAACAATCTGCACTTCATTTCTCTGAATAACAGCTCCTGATGGGCTTAGTTGCGGGTTCTGCAGTTTGAACGCCAATGAATGCCTTGCAAAATGATGAAGAGATGGAGAGAGAGAGAGAGAGATGGTGCATCAGTGTGATGCTTCTGTGACTCTAGGGGACACTATCATTAAGCGTGTTGGCAATCATGAGAGCTGAAATCCATGCCTGCGAATGAGGAAGCCAGTGTCAGCTCAAGTTCATGTTGGGAAGTGTTCTGAAATGCATTCACTGTCATAGACATTTCTGTTTGCCACGACGGGAGGCAAACACAAGCAAGGAGGCATTGCAGGGAATCTGCACAACACAGTAAAATGAGCAAAAATACATACATTAAGGCTTTTTGTGTTATGGCAGCGGAAAAAGAAAGAAACTGATTTCAATATAAATGGAAGTGGAAGCATGTCTTTAGATCTTCTTTGATTGTCACTTTTGAAGATGTAAAAAGTACCCTGAAGCCTAGTTTTGTAGGCTTGCTCGGAAGTCAATGCTAATTTTCCCCCGTTGCTAAGGCGACACACTAGGGTGCCTTGATTTCCTTCGCCTGGTCATCGGGCTTTGCTCTTTGAAAAGACTTCTCCTCAGTCAGCTCTCTGAGCTCTTGAAATATCTCTCAATGTTGAGCAATCAACAACAGAAGAACATCTCAAATCAGGCTCCCTGCAAGCAAAAAAAAAAAAAAAAACAACAATGATGTACAGTATTCATTTTCACTGTTAAAAAAAAGTCCCACTGAGTGTCTTTGAGTGGTAATTTCACTGAGTGCCATATTGTGAATGTCAGCCCATTGTAACAGTGTCAGGGATACTTATACGAATTCATACTACAAGCAAATCAAACTTGGCACATTTCTAAGAGTTATATCAAACTCGGTATAAAACTCAAAATACATTGCCGTAAAGGCCAGAACCTGATACAAGTTGCCATACTGTTGCTCACAAACATATAACATTTCAAGCTGTCAGCCATTGAGCTAAAATCAGAGATGCATGCAGCTATTTTGTAGTCTGTAAATGACCCCTCTCAGTCTCCACACAAACCTCTGTGATGGACACATCATGCAAGTTAACTCCCAGTGTTAAATCACAGGGGGTCTTACCAACATGTGGTTACTTCCACGGCCCAGTACACTCATAGCTCATGACAGCGATGGGCATATATCAAAGATCTTTTTTAATATTCCTACAACAGTAGTTTGCAGGTTGTAAATACCTTTATAACTCATTATAATATTTGAACATGAATAGTACATAACAGCACAAAGATCTTGTGCAAAACCATAAAAAATTGCAGAGATTTATAAAGTAATAACTTCTAATCATAGAAAAATCTGCATATTTTATTTAAAAAAAAAACAATATATGAATTTAGATATTTTTCAGTGAACACAATATTTATTTATGACAGCTTAAAATGTTTAAAAACATGCTAGATGTATGCCATGCACTTTTTTGCAATTAAACTCTTCAAAAAGAGGAAATTCTCTGATGACATTATTCGTCTCTTGTTCAGATGCAAGTAAGTAAATAAATTGAAGGTGTGCCATGAGGAAAAGACTAAAATGACAGGGAGTTCAGCACCCAATCCTTTTAGCAGACCACTGACACATGAATGAATGGAGAGAAAGAAAGAGAGAGAGAGAGAGAGAGAGAGAGAGAGAGAGAGAGAGAGAGAGAGAGGAGCGCAAGAAAAAAGTAGACAACCAATTTAGGAGTAATACAGCTAAAAACAGACAAGTGTAATTTCATCCATCTGGACAGATGTGTAAAAGTGCTCCTCAGAACATTCCCTATGATTCCCCCTGATTGATCTTCCCCCAGACTGAAACACCTATTATTAGCCACAAGCCTAATAGCACCAGGATGGCTTGCTGCTACCCCAGAGGCCAATTCTCTGGTCATTTCTCACACACCACAGCTGTAGAAACCAACCAGCACCAGGGAGGAAGGAGCTGTGGGGGGCGGTATGGATGCACGTCACTCTCAGGGAGGTGAGTGTGGGTGATGAAGCCATCATATTCAATCAATAGACAGGATTCTAAAATGTTTTTCTCAGGCAGACCCAATGACCTTGTTTTATCTGGGCTTTTATGCACAGATACGAGGTGTAAATAGTTTGGTATTAAAAGCTATGTGGCCTAAATTTGCTAATGGACAGAAAATGTTCTGGATAAAAGATGAGTAGACACCTGTGGCAGTCTACAATTCAAGATGAAAGAGTACTTAAAGAATCTCATCCATACAGTAACTGTATTTAAAAACAGTAATAGCTTGTCTTTGAACAGTAGACAACTTTAGTGACTTGATGCATCACCAATTACTTTCACTAAGTTACATCACCATCATTGATTCAATCAAGTTTAAGATCTACATGTTTTTGACTAAGATGTATATTTTTACATAAAAATATACATACATTTCACTAATATCTGCTTATATTTCACCATGGCTCACAAATATTTGACTGAAATCGATATATATTTACAGTACTATTCATTATGATCAACATATATTTTACTAAGATTTGCCGATTTCACTATGGAACACTATAAGACGTGGTTTACTTTGTGGAAAATGACTTTGCCTTGTTTTCATTATTTATACAAACTCCCTCTCTCCTTGTATTGATTGAATAAGCGCTCTGGTGGATGCATTTCCAAGGGCAGTTATCAGTGTGATTGCCTGCTTGTGTTTTGTTTAAAACAGACACAGTCTAAAACCCTTGAATTGAAATGGCATTTACAGCTAATGAAAATAAGAGCTTCAAGTCTTTTGTCTGAAAAGCTCTAATAAATCTGAAATTGTATGGCTTATAACAGTCATCTTCTTAAATGGCCCATTTATGTTGCATCACCTAATTTGTGGCAACATTTAAACCACTGATCAATATGTCGCATGTTAATATGATACCTCCCCAGTATTTTTAGGGTGCATATCTTTTGTACTAATTTCTCTGTGGAACAAAAAAAATGCAAGATTTGAAATAATAACTTCATACTTATTTATGGAATATCCTGCGAGCATTTATGCATTTTTTTTTCATTCAGTCAAACTGGGTTAAGTTCTTTAAATCAAATTGGGTTGAGTCTTATTATATTAAATTGGGTTAAGTTATGCAAATCAAAATATTTTGTATTTATTTGCATAACATTGAGTGATTTAAAACAAATTAGGTTCAGCTTTATTGCATCAAATTGGTTAAATTTCTTTAAATCAAACTGATTTAAGTTTTTTTTATTTATTTGCATTAAGTGAATTAAATTTTATTGCATCAAATCGGGTTAATTGTTTAATTTTAATTTTATTATTTATTTAATTGCTTAGGGTTGATTGCATAAAACTGAGTTATTTGAATTAATGTGGGTTCATTTACATTTGCATCAAATTGGTTTAAGGTAAGTTTTATTGCACCAAATTTGCTGAAGTTTTATTCAAAATGGGTTAGCTTGTTTTAATCGAATTACGTCAAGTTTTTCGTTTCAATTTGCGTAAGGTAGGTTTTATTGTATCGCATTTAGGTTTAAATAAGATTACATTTTACTGCACCAAATCGGGTTAATGTCTATTACAGACTGTACTAAGTAAACAGCACTTGTAAATGTTGTTCGCTTGCTTATATTTATCACAATACCTGAACCAGACTGTATATTAATATGAGTTTCCATACAGTAGATAGATTAACAAAATACGCTTATGTAGAAAAAAACTTTTCAATAGACAGGCCTACTGTAGGCTTACGGAAATCATACACAGCAATTTGTGGGTTACGAAATGTTATCTTTTTTCATAATCCTTTTGGGAAGGAACTGTCATCAAGCATGCCGCATCTTTTCTCGGATACCGGGTCAATCTCCATACATAATCGCCTTTTTTGCGAGTTCATGTAGGATTTTGTCTGGATTTGTGATGAATAAGTCATGAACAGTAGCTTGAGAAATCTAATGAACTCCTGAGAACCTTGGCAGTGGAATGAATTGAGCAGGTATGAGGCGGTCCACCAGGTGTGACTTGTTTTCTCCGCATTTTTCCGCCTCAGTTCACACGCCGGTCTTGAGTTTCAAGCGCACAATTGTGTTTTATGCTCCTTATTGTTTTCAGCTCTCCCTCACTGCGTCTCGGCAAACGCACACGAAGGAAACGTCTTGTTCAGTCACACGCAATTTAAGCTCATCCAACACCTTTGCTTTTGAATAGAAAAAAAAATAATAGTAAAGAATTTGGTATATATGAGCTGATTTACGTATAGACTGTGCTTCCTGAAGATCACTATAACAACAAAGAAATAAATCTGAAGACAGACAGCATATAGAGCTCGTTTTCTTCAGAGTTTACACATTACAAATAGAAACGAAATCCATGCAATTTGTCAACATGAGTGGTTCAGTTCCGAGTTTAAATAACATAGTCTAAATCAGATCAGACAAAGTTGCTGTGATAATTTTCCTCTCTTAATGTCAGGCCTTTCATTATGTGATTAATGCTACCAGGCTGCTTTAGTAGTATTCAAACTAATTATTTACATAGAAGCTACCAAATAGCTTAAATCTAAAACTGCAGTCAAAAAGAAAAATATCATCTAAAACATAAAACATCCCGAATATGGCTAGTGTGATGGCTAATAGCCTGTATGGAAAATTTTTATATATTTTTTTTAAAAAGACAACATGCTTTTAGACAATTCCGGATATAGAGAATTGCAAAAAGGCTACACGTATGCATTGCTAATAAGCGATGCCTTGCAAGGAAAACAGATGGAGCCAGGCTAATAGTGCTGCACCCTCGGAGTAAACCACCTGCCTGCCTGTCTAAACTCTCATATGCAAAAACAATCTAGTTCCTCAAAACCACAGCATCTACACTGAATATTAATTTAAACATGGATCTGGAGCATTTGAGAGATCAAAGACGAATTAGCATAGAGGTAAAGGATGACTACATATGCAACTGCAAAATAAAATTACCTGATAAATCATGCACCTTAAAAGGGTTCATTGAAAAATACTTGGGGGTGGGCATATATTTTATCTAGAAACCTATAAAATAATCTAGGGTACACAAATAGAACTTAAGGACCAATCGTTGATGGTTCCACAAGCAACAGTGCAGCTTGATACCTATTTGTGAGTGTTGCATGAATACTTGAAATGATTAACCTAAAACAATTAAATACTGTTTTTTTACGAGTAGTTTGCACTTAATGCATTCGAAATTAGTGTGTAGGTAATTTTACAATAAAATAAAAAAGGGTAATCATCATTGTTCGTTTATTCTGTCATAGTTGCGTAATTTGTTTTGAAAATTGTTCGTACCCCGCCCCCCCCAAAAAAAAAAAAAAAATATATATATATATATATATATATATATTGCTATTACACTGTTACTTCTAAAATCTATTCACTAAATTCATTGTTCGTCAGAAGATTCTGCATTATAGTCATGTAATTCTACATTATCACAAAAATGTATATATACTATATGCATGAGAGTGCTGCAACTTTAACGCGCGTGTTTACTAAAACCCACTTGGTGCTCGGCCACTGCGCGCCCAAACAACAATAAAGCATGTGTCTGTGATGACATGCAAACCCACTATTCACTCGGGTGTGTTCTCAAGCTGTCAAAACACACACTAGCCTGACTAACTCCTTTTAGGGACATTATACGTTACCCAGAATTGCGAGCGGCTCTCCTGAGACACGCTATTTGATATCTAGATATATAAAGATATATGATTTTTTTTAAATCGCTCTGTTTCCAGGAATATACACATATACATACATTTTGGTGTGCATATTATTGAATTTTAAATTCCAACTATAATTATCAATCAGATATCTGTACAGTACAATTAGATAGCTAATCTTTCATTTATGCTTTCTGGTAAAAAAATAAAAAATAAAAAACTATACATATATTTATATTGTACTTTTTCTTACACATTTATATCCAGCCGGTAAGGGCTGCATGGATGGTATTTTGGATGCGGTTCGCTATGACACACATAAGAGCAGTCTAATTGGGTGAGCAAAAAGCAGTGTAATTTAATTTTGTACTGTACTTTGTGATCATGTTGCAAAATTAATAATCAGCAGTGATGCACATCAGGAGGGTGATCCATTTACAAGTGTTGAATCCAAAGCCTCGGGAATACAGGCGCAAACGAAAAATTATAAATTGAAAGGGGGCTCGGCTCAAGAAAAGGCTATCTTTGTTTGTCGCCTTTGTTTACCACGGGATTTTTTTTTCCATTTTACTAATTCATTTCAATGGCTTTCAAACTGGAAAATGGAAATGTTGCTCTTGCCCTCTATTTTAGCAGCCGCGTCCTGGCAACAGAGCAATTTTCTATCATCAAGGATAAACGGCATCGAACAGTACATTCGGGTAAAAAAGAGCCTATGATTGCTAGCCTTCCTGTCTGTCATCTCTCTACAAAATCCTCTTCTCCAGACCTGAGCTGTGTGCTGTCAGAGCTAATAATGTCTTCTATTAAGTCGGAAAAAGAGCCACGAAAAAATCCAACTGTTCTCATTTGTTCAACATTCTCAAAAGATAAAAGAGATTTCATCTTAATTTAGATGAACCGAAAATTAATGCCGAGGTATGCCTTTTGTTGGGTGCAGCTTTGCTCTGAATATAATGAACATAGTTTTTTTTTTTTATTAAAAAAAAATATATAGGCCTATATATATATATATATATATATATATATATATATATATATTTATTTTTATTTTTTGGGGGGAGGAAAAAT
>JAQQZT010000023.1:26326308-26361734 GCA_030068275.1 Clarias platycephalus
ATGAAAATGTAACTGGATAGAGACAGATAAACAATGGGACAAGCAATAGTGAAACAGATGAGGGTAGGACAAAGTGAGAACTAGACAGCAAGACAAGAAGAGAGACAGATAGACAGATGACAGAGAGTAAGAGAGAGAGAGGGAGAGAGAGAGGGAGAGAGAGAGAGAGAGATGTAGTAGTTTACTTGACACGACGGTTTTACATTTGAAAGATTCCTGTTTCATTCAGCACTGTGAACAAGTATCAGCACGCTTCACACACCACACTGCTACTCCACTGCTCATCTAGACATCAAATATTGCTTACCTCTATAGCCGAACACAATCCGTGGTTTCGGTGCAGATCCCACAGGGAATACGGACAGTCCCATGCACTGCTCGTGGTTGAGTAAGCAAATTCAGGTGTGAAAGTGTTTTCCACAGCTCGACACCTCTTATATATTGGCCGCAAAATTAACCGTTATTACTGTCACTGTTTAGCGATGGTGAGCCAGAAAAAGCCTTCTGCAATCAAGAACCATGCGCATCTTTGCAAATTATAGATAATTGTAAATGTCCAGATTATGATAATGGAGCCCTAATCCTGGTGGAAGTATAATTATTGTTGAGCGTTATACAGTTGAAGCTAACTGTCATTATTCATACACCATTTGCGGAGGGATTCGCTGAGTGGAAAATGGTCAGTTGGAATTTAACAAGGCTCTCGATATAATGGCATAGGAAATAAGTGTGTGTGTGTGTGTGTCTGTGTGTGTGTGTGTGTGTGTGGATGCTTTAGAGGATAATCAAGGATAAACATTATAATCCTAACACCAGCTTTATTTTGTGTAAATCGTGCACATCAGGAATTTGCAACTTGTATGATATTTATCATTCCCGTTTTGTAGCCTACTGCCGTCTTTAGTCAAAATAATAATGCTATTGTTTTTAGAGTTAAATGTGTGTGTGTGTGTGTGTGTGTGTGTGTGTGTGTGTGTGTGTGTGTGTGTGTGTGTGTGTGTGTCTGCGCCTGCGTGCGTGCGCGCGTGCGCAATTGTGATTTAAAGAATATTAACGAGCACATACGTGCAGTGCAAACTCAAAATGAATAAGACTGTAATATTTATATCTGTAGGCACGATGTAAGTGCTTGTTTAGGAATAAAACCCAGTATCAGAAACAAGCCTAATATTTATATGTATAGATGTTTTCTGATGTTTATGCTTTGTTGCAACGCACTTGTGTTGTAGAGTTTTAATTAATCATTCATATGATTTAGGCCTATGTGGTATAAGAAGAGAATCTGTGAGAGCCGAGTTTTAACCGAAAGTGCACTGAGTTCTTATACGCAATCTCTTTCATGTTTATTATTCTCAAAAATGAGAGAGAGAGAGAGAGAGAGACAGACAGACAGACAGACAGACAGACGTTCGCAACTACATGCTTTTTAAATCCTGAAATGTCTACAACATTCGGGATATTAATAGTGTATTGTTTTAAAATGGCTTCAATATTTATAGGCTATATGACCGTAACGGATGGAAAACTATCTCTGGTAGGTCTACTAAATAAGCTATTAAAGCTAATTGCATAGATTGATAATTAGTTCACGCAGTTAAGTATTTTTTTTACTGTACTGTATAACAACAACAGCAGCAGCAGCAACAACAACAACAACAATAATAATAATAATAATAATAATAATAATAATAATAAATCCTGAAACAACACTATTCTAATAAATCTTGTTGTTCCTGATATCTGCCGTATGTGCTAATGAGAACTGGACGCAGCCAGAAACAGTGTTAAAACTCCATAAGGCTAGTTTGCTAAATAACTGAATTCTTGGACTTCTAGACTTTATAGACCTATATCTGTATATGTCTCCTGCATCATTAATATAATTTATGTGATCCTGTCGTTTGTGATTCAAGTCTAATCCTGATTTCCGGACTACCTTATATCCATTTACCAAATACAAGGGTAAATAAAAAAATGTAAACGTGTCATTAAAAAAGAAATCAGATATTTATGGCGAGAGATCTAATAAAAAAGTATTACGTCTTAACATAAATTATCTATTTAACACTGTAAAAAATATGACAGACTCGAAGAATGTGAAATTTAAAGGAAAACACGTAATTCCTATATTTATTGTAAGTTGCTCTTAATTATATGGCACGTCCAGATATGACAAGAGTTGAGGTTTCGATTTAAGGCACCATTAAGAATGTGTGGGTCTGTAGTCCATGAAAAACATTTAATAAGTCTTCCAGATGCAAATAAATTACATGCACACATTTACACATTATATACGTTTTTGTGACTGGCAAATCAGTACATTGCATATTCTTCAGAAAGGAAAAAAATTAAACATCAGTCCGATACAACCAAGTAAGTATTAGCACAAATTTCAGTACAACGTTCCTGATCCGAGAGCCAGAGAGTGCTGTAAGGAATTGGGGGCCTGGAGATGGGAATTCACCGGACCGGAGGAGGAAAACCAAGAGCCGGTGTTTTCCAAAAACGAGGAGGTGGCTGTGTTGATATTTTGGGCTTGGTGGTGAGGTCTGGAAGGAGCCTGTGAGTCCCACACAACCGGAGACTGAGGGGAGTTACACGCCATCGGGTCGCTGGAACTCGGACTGTGCTCCGGGGGAGGCAGATCTCCGTTCTTCATAATCTTCTTCAGTTTAGACCTTTTATTTTGAAACCAAATTTTCACCTGCAGACGAAGAAAATACAAAAGCGAAAAAAAAAATAAGTAAAACAGAAATCAGTGTAATAATAATAATAATAATAATAATATCAGTAACATTATAGCGCTACAAGTCTAATCGTCATATTTACTGATAGCAATATTTACAAATTAATTGTCTGCTAATTGTTTCACATATTTCAGTAAAATAATGAATATTGTGACTTTACGATCTAGTGAGCAGACCTGTGTCTGTGTGAGCCCCAGGGACGCGGCGAGCTCGGCTCTCTCCGGCAGCGCCAGGTACTGCGTGTTCTGAAAGCGTCTCTGCAAAGCCGCCAGCTGGAAACTGGAGTAAATTGTGCGCGGTTTGCGGACTTTCTTCGGTTTTCCATTCACCATTCTTATTTCTGGCTCGACAGTCTCTTTCTCTAAAACGAATCCGAAAGAAAGAAAAACAGACATGAATAAAAGCAGTCGGGAAGGGGAAACATTTCAGCATGGTGAGGTTTTCCGTTCAGGAAAATCAGAAATAATATAACGATTTATATAATGGCACTTACGTGCTATACTGTTTTCTGCATTTTTTGGCTATAGGCTATTTGAACGAACGAACGAATTTTTCTATATGCTGACTGAAAATCGGATATTCTCCCAAATTCGGACAACGGCTTGCTTTAAAAACCGTATTGGACTCAATTGAATTGTAGAAACAAAATTGTTTGCTGAAATTGTTGAACAAAATTATATTATTATAAATACAAAACAAATAATATAAATATATAATAGGCTGAGTGTTACCTTGTGGGCTCGGCTGTGATTGCACTCTGTAGGTTCCTGCATATTGGTGATGGTAGGCAGAACTCGGGTACGAGCCATAGTCAGGGTAAGATTTGGAATAGTTTCCAGCAGCAGGTCCATTGGCTCCGTGGTACTGGTACGGATAACTATTCAGAGGTTTCCCATACGAGCTGGAGTTGGGTGAACAGTAGCCATGGTGAACCCCTCCGGCGGGGCTGTAGTAGCCTGAATCCGTGGCTGTAGACTCGGGAAGAGTGGGAGATTCCTGAGACGGGTGATGCATGGCGGAAAGCTGAAAGGCGTTCTGGAAATCTTCAGGTTTGAAACTAGGAATCCTTCTGTCGAATACTCCAGTCATAGCGTCGTATCCTCACTCTCTACGGACCTGAAGTTTACACTGCCATCGTGGGTGTGTGTCTTGGTGTGTGTGTGTGTGAGTGAGTGTGCGTGCGTGCGTGCGTTTGATTGTGTGAGTGTGCGTAAGTGCAGGCGTCGGCGCTCTCTTGAAGACTGACTGCTGTAAACCCCGGAGCAAAGACTTGGTTAAATCCTCAGCTGCGCTGTTACGCACTGCAGGGAGGATCCACGATCCAGCTCCATTGGCCAAAACGCACACACAACAGCCACAACTCTGTAATCCTGAAAATAAACCATTTTCAAAGGTTTAAACTGCATAGTGTTTATAAATAAAGAATACAATTGATAAAAAATGGAGTATTAATTTTATATACAGTATATATATGGAAGTTATATATATATTAATATATTTGTTCTGTTTTTTTAATAGCAATATTCTTAAAGGCGCCACGTTGTCTTTGGCTATATCAGCAAAGTGCATGTAATTCACGCTTTACCAAGATCGACATTGTGTTTATTAATTTAAAATGTTTGTCCAAGACACATATCAAAATAAAAAAATTAAAAATAAAAGTAGCCTAACTACAAACAGGCTACTGTTAATGTAAAATAAGCTAGCAAATCCTTTTCCTTGTAGACCTCATAGGATGCAAGAGATGCCTGGACCAAATGCAAACTAACAGTAAAATAGTTCCACCTTGTGGTGGGGGAAAAAATTGCTCTAAGCAGACGTATAAGAAATTAAAATGCATATGTCAGGCACGACTGTCCGACACAAACAAAATTATGTCATACATAAAATAAAAATATTTTCCCGTAAAATATCAATTAAATATTAATACGTCTAAATTAAATGTCCAATTCCTGTAGACCTACCTGTTCACATATACTTTACAAAAATTAACACAAATAAATTTCCAATAAATCGAAAGAGTAGCCTATATTTTCTTATTAAAGTAACGAAAAGAAAAATGAAAATCTTAGGTGGAAAAAAAATTGGATGCCATCACTTTATTATATTGGCCACTATGCTAATATTTCTTTTAGCAGCTTTATAGGGAAAATCTTCCGCAGTGTGTGTTTATACTAAGCTTCTTTAATGGATCGTGAATAAACCACTTAAGACTTAATTTCTTTAGAACGCAAAACAATACTAGAGAAACACAAACTCTTTGAGTACTCCTAATTAATCTATTTAGGGTATGTCATTATTGTGGTGGATTTACCAACACGGCTCTTATCTGATCACGGTTTATTAACAGTATTAAGAGTGTTAGGTTATAGCTTAATTTTTTGTAAGGGTTACGATGTTTGACGTCACATGAGTTCAAACGAGTCAATTTCCCCACCCGTATAACGACTAATCCCTCCTCCTCCACAATAAGCTATAGCCTCACTGCTTTTGTATTGGCTCGCTTTAGTCAGCTTCCTGCACTGAGAGTGCCTTATTATAAAGTGCAGCCGTTATATTTTCAGATATATTAGCACAAATATAGCAAATTAAACCGTAAACCGCAAATCTGTTTATACAGGTGCTGATTCACTCAGTTTATGTTCAGCTTAATTGCCCAGACATCATAAACCTGTTAGTTAAATATATGGCATATGAACTAGCTATGTTTTGTTCATAGATTGTACATTCAAGTCAACGAAAAGACAAAACTTAGGCTAGTTTTACTAATATTATAAAAAATAATAATAATAATAAACTTATCCAAGCCGATGAAAAGAATTATAACAAATGATTAAATCAACGTTATGCATAATAGGCTATTACAAGGTTGTGACAATTCTGCCTGCATTCTTTTGCATGTATGTAAATGCTTAAGGAAGTTTTTAAGTATGAGAAAACCATATCAAAATATGATCCATATAGCTTTGTGCTGGAAGATAATTTACATTAGCGTACATACGACCTTTAACTTTCAATCAATGTGTAGCATTTTGCATGAGGTCACGGCAATAAATTCAACTGAAACAGTTGACTTTTTTTTATTTTATAAATTGTATTTTCATTGATTTTTATTAACACCAAAATAACAGATCTGACACCACCAGCGTTTAAACACATTAAACAATATCTTGTCAGTATGAATCATAGAAAGGCCAAAGGGCAAGACAGTCCAGTGAAAGAAAAACATGGGAGAGAAAAGAAAGGGAAAATGGAAAAAAGAAAGTCAGGACTAGAGTTTTGATTGTTCAGGTAAATCCCACAAAGGGGACTATATTCAATTCATTTAAATTAAATTTTATTTGTATAGCACTTTTAACAAAGGTCATTGTCGCAAAGTAGCTTTACAGAATCAAATGAAAATATGGAAATGTGTATGAAATGTGGGAAAATATGTATGAATCAAAATGATCAGATTGTCCCTGATGAGCAAGCCAAGGGTGACAGTGGCAAGGAAAAATTCCCTGAGATAGAAATAGGAAGAAACCTTGAGAGGAACTAGACTTACCAGGGAATCCATCCTCATTTAGGTGAGATTGGATAGTGGGAACTGTTGTGCAGTCATATGGTGTGTTAGGCAGCTGGAAGTTCAATATAACATTTGATGTCTTTAAATTAATACAGAGTCCAGTGAAGGCTCAGATAGAATGTAGGAAATTCCAGTTCTGAACTATTGAGCGACTGCAATCACAAGTCCTCAGAGAACAGCTGTGTGCATAAGCTAAGGCCAGGACCATCTTCAAGGTAAAGTGGAACCGTCCCCAGTCATCACATGCATCCCAAGCAGACCACACTGGCCTCCATATCTGCCAGAATAGTTCAGATTTGTTCTGTAAGTCTACTGTATGTTTTTCCAAAGGGAGAAGATAAGCCACTTGTGCCAAACTCATCTTCAGATTTCACGAGACGATGACCTTAAGATGAGTATTAATTTCTTTGGCAGATAAATGATGAAATTTAATAAACAGTGTGAACAAGAAAGAGGATCTAGTGATGATTTACAATTAACAAATATATAGTTGAAGATAAAGTGCAAAAAAGGTTACATTTTCTTGTAGTCCCAAAATAGATGCATTAATGTTAATATTTCTGATAAAAACACTTAATGAAACATTTTTAAGACAATTTTAGTTGATGATATGAATGCTACATACTACATTTAGTTCCCAATGGGGAACATTTTTTTTCTTAAGGTCACGACAATTAATTAAACTGAAAATTTTTTTGCAAAAGAAATGTTAGTTGACAGGTGGCACGGTGGCTTAGTGGATAGCACTGTGGCCTTTGCATGTTCTCCCCGTGCATGGTGGGTTTCCTCTGGATAAACTGGTTTCCTCCTACAGTCCAAAGACATGCAGATTAGGCTAATTGGCATTCCAAATTAGCCAATAGTATGTGATGTATTGGCACCTTGTCCAGGGTATGCCCTGTATCATGCCATAAGAATTCTGGCATAGGCTCTCTTTGTACACCGAATAAAGTGGTATAGACATTCAGTGATTACGTGAGTGAGTTTTAGTTGATCACACTGATCAGCTACATCATTATGACCACCCGCCTAATATTGAGTAGGTCCCCCCGCCCCAAAATCAGTAATGACCTATGTGTTCTGACATCTTACTATTGGAACCAGCATTATTCTTTTCCTCAATCTGAGCTAGAGTAGCTGTTCTATTGGATTGGACTACACAGACGTTTTCCTGAAGTTGATGTGTTGGAAAAATTGGAAAGCATAAAGATTTGAGTGACTTCGACAGGGGCCAAATTGTGATGGCTAGAGGACTGGGTCAGAGCAACTCTAAAACTGCAGCGCCTGTCGGATCTTCCTGGTCTGCAGTGGCCAGGACATACCAAAAGTTATCCAAGGAATGAAAACCGGTGAAGTGGCGACAGGGTCATGGGTGGCCAAGGCTCACTGATGCTCATGGAGAGTGAAGGCTGTCCCTGTAGTCCGATCCAATTAAGCGCTATTGTAGATCAAACTGAGGAACAGGTTAATGCTGGTTCCAGTAGAATAGTGTCAGAATATACAATGCATCACTGTTATGGTGGAAAAAGAAGGGACATACTCAATAATAGGCAGGTGGTCACAAAGCTATAGCTGATCGGTGTAAATTCGTTAACTCCATTCACAACTTTGCCCTTACCAATATGGTGCCGTTGTTGACGTGAAGGGACTGCCGACATGTTTGAATGATAGAGGCGGGGTATATTCGAATACGGGTAGGAAATGGCTGGCTCCGGATTTGACGAGAACACAGCATGTCGTGTTGTGACGGGGGATGGGAGTGGGGATTTCTCTCGCGGTCTCATAGTTGAACTCCAGTGTGAAACGTTGTTTTCCTTGTGGAAAAACGGCTTTGTAGCCGATAAGTTTACTTCCGTGCTCGCGGATGCACCTCGCGACATCTGAAAAGCGAAAATAATCTGCGCGCTTGCTGAGGTCTGCTACTAAAACAGCTGCAATGTATTCGAGCGGAGCACCGAGTGGTGAGTAACCGCTACAGAGCGAGCTCAATGGCTAACTGCTAGCTAGTTTGGAATTGTTATGCTAACTGTGGAGTCTGTATCCACGAACTGTTTACACACACTGGGTTAGCAAAGACGTTAAGTCGATGAACATTAAAGCAGGAGCGAGTAAAGTTAATAAACGGCGAGTTAATTTTTTGTGTTTTTTAAACCCGAATGTTTGTGAGGCTTGCTATGTTATTGTTAGCAAGCTAAAGGAGTCTTTCAAGTGGATGCTGCTAACTCGCAAACTTGCCAGAGTTGCTTGCTAGCTGAGTTATTTTGTATTATTCAGTAAAGGTATAGGAATAAAAAGTTACCTAGTTAAAAAAAATAAAATGAAAGCTACCTCGGTATCTAGCTATCTATTGCTGCTAGGCTATTTTCTTTCCATTAGTGAGGCTAGCTCCCACAACACATTGCCCCTCACTTGCTGTAATTCTCTGCTGAAATTATCTTAACCCAATTTAACCATCTTCAGTTAAAGATAATTTATAACATACCAATGATTTATATCTCGTAAATTAGCAGATCAGTGGTGCTCGAGGTACTAAAGGACGGGGTGAGATTTATGAGGCGAGAAAGGCTTTAAACAAACTGTTGATGGTGTTAAATAACTCATTCAGCTTCCTGCACAAGTCTCACTTAAGTGCCTTAAATATAACTTTAGGATCTTAATCTACTATTGAAAGATCTTCTGTGAGCTTACCATAGTCTAGAATCTCAGTCTTCAGAGAGTGTAGATCAGAACTAATACTTCAACAATATTTATTACTTTAAGACACATCAAACAGTATAAAGTGGTTATATTTTTATTTTATTATTCACATTTCTACTTCTGATCAGAAACATCTACTCTAAGTGGATGAGATGTGATGTGAATAAGTACGCATTTTTCTGTTTAATTCTCTGCATGAATTTTGAAAATCCTCAATTTTCAACATTTTTAACCCATGGTGTTACTTTAATAATCAGACCAGGGAGGGTAAATAAAAGAAATAAAATTTGTAAAAGCATGTGAAAGCACATTTATTTCTTAGTACAATTCCTTTAGGTGAATAAACTGTAATGCAGATCAACTACAGACTGATTTAATGTTTGAAGAAAAAACTATGACCACATTTCTTTTTCCCCACCATTTATCACTAAGGTTCTGTTAAGGTATTTTGGGGTATTTGGTTAGATCCACTGAAGTAAATAAATATGACCCCCAGTTGGTTGATGACCCTTGGTTTAGAAGTCGCAGATTACTGATTTTGGGGACATTATATTTCTTAAGGTAGAATTGGACTTTAAGTAACGTTCATCTTGTGTAAAACTGAAAGAATGAGGACAGTAACATTGGATTCAATCTACATAAAGGTGTAACAAACCATAACCACATCCTTAACCTTCATATCTTTTTGCAAATTTGAGTTTTGGGAGCTCTTCTGCTAAAAGAGTTTTTAGGTGTGAACATGTTGGATGTGGTCTAGGTGGGGCAGATTGCTAGACATTTGTGCTGTTCTGTGGTCTGTAGATAAGGAGTTGAGAAAGTCTGCAGTCCTGATCAAGTTAAGATCCAGTTTGACACATGCGAGTATCTCCCAAACATGATGCGTTTCTGAGTCTGATAAGCTGGGTTGAGAACGCCCCCCTGTCAGCTTTTTTCTATCGCCTGTTGACCGTCTAGTGTATTTTTGTTTCATGGTACAGTTAGCCAGTACATTTCTTTCTCTCACTCTCTGGATAACTAATCATGTATGTTTTAGTATGGCTTTTTGTTTTTATTTCTTTGAGGCTGCTGTTACAGATTTGTGTAAGGTTACTGGAATTGTTCTATTTTAATTAATTGCTTAGAAGTGTTTGACCAATATTTCTCATATTGTGGGTTTTAGTATAGAAATTGTATTCCATAGTCTAAGACCATAAAAGAGATTAAATGCATTATTTATCAAGGGGAAAGAATATTAATAATTTTGAAACTTTCTTTGTTCCTTTTTAACATAAAAAGGTAATAATGTAAGTGATGACAGTAACTAACTTGTTTGGTGGGCCATTAAATCTAACTTTAAACTATTATCAAATGTGAGATTCTGTTCTTTAATACATTTGGGGAAATCTTCGGCTTACTTTGGGACAGTCTGTTATAGGGAAATACATTTCCAAAAAAGCTTTGGGCTGTATCACACAATTGTCATTAATTATTTTTCTGTAATAGCACATGCTTTATATAGACTTTTAGTTTAAGCCTGTACAGTATTTGTTTAGTTAGACTTTCTGTCAAAGTCTGTATTACACTACTCAAAACTGTTTAGTGTCTTATATGTGTGTCTATACAGAGTAAGCATAGTACTTGACCTATGTTTTATGTAGAGTGGACTAACGAAACCTGTTGCCAATATAGCGCCGGTTTCTATATAACCGGTATATACTAGAACCAAATCGGAATGCAGATTTCATTGCCTCACTTTGGTGCCACGCCTGAGCAATTGATTTAAATATTTGTCCTCTGGTTCTCTGAAACGGACCTAAGAAGCATAATCACCCTCACTGCACATAAAAAAAATAATGTGACTATTTTACAACAAAGGATTCAGACACTGTGACATGCTACAAGTATCTTTTAACAATTAAGTGTAAAGGGGGAAACACGGCAAACCTAATGAAACAGTTGAGGACACGTGGGATGATCTAAACGCAGAGGGATGTACTGTGTTTAATAGATTGTGCAGTGTGTGCATCCCCGGCCCCAGTCAGACCAACACTAGCAATGTCAGGAGAGGTGTCGTATTTTGCCAGATAAAGCAAGTATGTTCATATTTCTGCACAAAAAATTGCTGAAATTTTAAGCTGGGTTGTAGCATACCAAGAAGACCAACTACTTTATCATTGCTGTTAAATTATTGTAGTTGGGTTAGGAGGTATGTAAATTTGTCCTTTTTTTATTAATATTAAAAGCTGTGCTTTAATGTTATCCACTCATTTTTATAGTCACCGGTCCCACTTTAAATGTATCAATTTGGCACTGTTATCGTAAAAAACCCAAATGATACCCAACCCTAGTTTTATATTTTTAGTAAAGTTATGAATCGCAATTTTTTATTTTATTTTTGTGGTGATTCATTTATCGCCAAACTGACTCCAAAATACATTTAAAAAAAACTATTATATTTATAATAGAGATGAACCAGTGACCAGAACTGGCTGGTTTTCAGTTTGATTTGCGATGACCGGTGTTCGGCCGAACAACTTGCAGAATTGAATTTTGATACTTTGGAGGCATTTGATGAGGTAAAACGCCTCTGTTTCTTTATAATCCTACAGGTAAACTATTTCTATATTTTCGTGTGGTAGGAGTAAATTATTTGCTAAGCCTGTTTAGAAATAATAATTATGACAGATGATAGAGATATGTGCTGCTTGGTTAAGTGTTAAACTCTTGTGTTTAAAATCAGTTTGACGTAATGTTTTAAGGAACTGGATATGTGTAATTACTTATTAAACAATTTTTTTTTACAAAGGTTTAAAATTGTAATTAAAATTTTTGAAAATGTAATAATGAATTGAAATATTTTTAAAATTGCTATACTTAGAATAGCATTTTTAATCAAATCGGCACCCAAGAATCATTATAATAAAGTATCGGGAAGTGATTGGTGATTCCCATTCCTAGTTTTTAGGGTCAGTAAATTGATTATTACATTAGTAAGGGCTTCTTGTACAAGTCCCACTTAAGTGCCTTAAATACAAGTTGAGGATATTTTCATATTTGAAGGAAAAACTATGGTCAAGTGTTTCTTTCCCCCATTGATCACTTCTGCTAAGGTAATTTTGAGTGTTTGGTTCGATCCACTGAAGTAAATCAATTGCAACACCAGTTGGTTGATGACCCTTTAGAAAGTTTAGAAGTTGCAGATTACTGATTTTGGGGTCATTATATTTCTTAAGCTAGAACTTGGGCTTTAAGTGACGTGCTGTATGTCTTTTCATATGATGCGTCTTGTGTAAAACTGAAAGGATAAAGAATGAGCCGTAACATTGGATTCCCAATGAAGTCCCAGACTCAGGAGTGACTTGATACTAGACAACATCTGTAGCCCTTTTCCTGACATCTATGCATGGTGGCTCTAGATGCACTGACTCCAGCCTCACTCATTCCAGCCTCAGTTCTTGTGAAGCTCTCCCAAGGTCTTGAATCAGCTTCTCTTGAAAATTCTCTTGAGCCTGTAACCATCCGTGTTGCTTGTCCACCCTTTTTCTTTTCAGCCCGTTTTCCATGAATATACTTCGATACAGCACTCTGCCTATAGCAAGCCCTATCGGTGGTGATGTTCTTTGGCTTACCCTCCTTGTGAAGGGGGTCGATGATTGCTGGCTTGACAGTTGTCCAGAAGACAGTCTTCACCGGTGTGCTGAACTAGACCAAGAGATACACTGTATTTGTACTGTATAAATAGTAAATTACTCAAAACTAAATATATGGATTTTAGATTTTTATTAACTGAAAGCCATAATAATTGAAATGAAAGCAAAAAAGGTCTGAAATATTTAATTTTACATATAAATAAATCTAGAATGAGATTCACTTTAATTTAAATTCCAAATGAAAATAAAATTTTTCACAATATTCTATTTTTTTCCCAAGAGGCATGTATGTGGGTATGTGTTTATGTTGGTGCTTATATTTGTTTGTGTAAAGTCACATAAATATCAAAGCTTTACAATTTGTTCAGGGTTGAAAAGTCAGATCAACAAGTATAATGCAGCAAGACATCACATCGTTTCTACTTTAGCTCGTTTGAAAGACAAAGTGGGAAACCAGATGCCCCAGTGCTCGGATTTTGTTACCAATTTGCTAGTCAGCAAACTCAACTGAATGATGTCAGTGTTTTAGATTTGCTATACAAATATATCTGCTTATTGGTTAATCTAAAGCTAATTGTTGTATTACTGTGTATATATACAGTATAATGGTCATTTAAGTTACTTAATGTCGTGCAGACACATGCTGATCGTCACTCAGTAAACAGAGTAAGCTAAGTTGACTTATCTGTTATTTAATATTTTAAAAAAGAAGAAAAACATTATTTGTAATATTTTCACTAGTCTTTATTACTTGGGTATATAGAAATATGGTTGTTGGTTTTATTTTTTACACCCGTACTCCTTACCTCCTTTAATTGAATTTAGTCTATGCTATTACTAAGGATACACTAGCTTGATTTTAATATTGACATGTTTTACACCATCACTGCCTTACATTTTCGACTGTTGCATTTCAAGATTTGTATTCTTTTTCCTTTCTTATAAATAAACACTGTCTCCTTAGGGGAAAAGGGCAAACAATTAAAGTATTATTCATTGCTAAACAATGTGCCAATAAACCTGGTTCTTAAACATTCTAATATGTTGATTGCTATTACAGCTCATGAATCTTCTCTGATCACCACTACAGCTCCTCTGTCTCCTACTCCACCACCACCACCACCACAAGAGTATGTGTTCAAACCACCTCAGAGGCCAGACTTTGGCACCATGGGTAGGACAATCAAACTGCAGGCCAACTTCTTTGAGATGGAGATCCCCAAACTGGAGGTGTACCATTATGACATTGACATCAAACCCGAGAAGTGTCCACGCAGGGTCAACCGGTAACTCTAAGTTCTTGAATCAGACCTCAGAGTTAGACAATAACAATGAGTTTATTATTTTCTAAAAACACATTTTTCTTTTCCAGTGAAATTGTTGAGCACATGGTCCAGCACTTTAAAACACAGATCTTTGGTGACCGAAAGCCTGTGTATGACGGGAGGAAGAACTTGTACACGGCTATGCCCTTACCCATAGGGAGAGACAAGGTGAGTGGTACTTGTACGGGTACTCATGTTCTAATCTCTATAGATTTAAGTTTGAGTACTATATCACAATTTTTCTTTTTTTTTTTTTTTTTTTTACTTTAGTACGAATTGTTAGCCATCTAAGTAAAACCAAGTGAGCCTGTGATATTTTTTTTGTAGGTGGAGCTGGAGGTGACAATCCCTGGAGAAGGGAAAGACAGGAGCTTTAAAGTAGCCATAAAGTGGGTTTCTTGTGTTAGTCTGCAAGCTCTTCATGAAGCACTGTCTGGACGACAGCCAAGCATCCCTTTTGAGACTATTCAGGCTCTAGATGTGGTCATGAGACATTTGCCCTCCATGAGGTCAGTTCATGTATTTTTATCTTTCAAGAATCAAATCGTTTTGGTTTTTTAAGCACATGTTTTGGTTTAACAGTCCTGCCATTTCCCACTGAGTGTTCAGACTCCTACGAGTTTTGCATTCTATTTTTGTTTAAAAACATTTTCCCCATATATTTATATGGTATTGGTTAATGCATTGCTCAATTGGACAGTTTACTAGCATGTTTTTAATTAGCAGTTTTGACTTACCTTCACGTGTGTGCTTTTAATGATCACCACAAGAGAGCACTATTTGGTCTTTTTTTTTATCTTTTATCTTTGCAACCCAACCATAATAAATATTTATAGCGGTCGTTGTTGAGGAACTGCTGGAAATATATATATTTTTAAATAATAACCTGAGATGATTCTTCTATGAGTACATTTATATAGGAAATAATAATCACATCATTATCTCATTGTAGAAGTTATCAAGTGTTGCCTTTTAAACAGCATATTACATCAGATTGAGATACTGTTTTGGGGATTTTAAATAAAAACAATAAATAATCCCTGGGTTTTCACCCAGTAATTAATCACCACATGTATGCAACTAATCTGGTATCTTGCATTTTTCTTCATAGTTAAGCTTATAGAGAAAGAGTTCATCTTCATCTATGACTTAAATAAAGACAGATTCAAAGAGGACAACTTTGTGTGCAAAAGAACTCCTTTTGGAGTAAAGTGTACAGACTTGAGTCAATAATTGTGGCCACCAACTGACAAATATGTAAAACCTGGGATTTAAAACCTTTTTTGTTTGCAGTAGGAAATGTAATTAAAAAAATTGATTAATGACTGACTCGGGTAGACATTTTTCCCAAGGTTACTTAAGTATATGTAGTAACTAACTGCAATGTTGCCAATGAATGAATGTAAACAAACTCTTTGTCTTCACCCCAGGTACACACCTGTTGGCCGCTCATTCTTTACACCTTCTGAAGGCTGCTCCAACCCTCTTGGTGGAGGAAGGGAAGTATGGTTTGGCTTCCACCAGTCTGTTCGTCCCTCTCTTTGGAAAATGATGCTAAACATTGATGGTAATGCCAGTCAACATGTTTTAATATGTTGTAATAGGTTTGTCTTTTCTTGAAGCAGGCATATAAATGTCAAATTTCCTTTCTTTTTTTTTCTTTTTTTTTTTTTTAAGTATCGGCTACGGCATTCTACAAAGCTCAGCCAGTGATTGAGTTTATGTGTGAGGTTTTGGATTTTAAAAGCATCGATGAACAACAGAAGCCTTTAACAGATTCCCAAAGAGTCAAGTTCACTAAGGAGATAAAGGGTAAGTACATCTTGTAAGTCTGTTTTTTTTTTTTTTGTGTTTACATAGCTCCACACTAGCACTTTTATCTTATTCTGCTTTGTGTCATTCTTCAGGTCTGAAGGTAGAGATCACTCACTGCGGGCAAATGAAGAGGAAATACAGAGTTTGTAATGTAACCAGAAGACCAGCCAGCCACCAGACGTAAGGGTTCTTATCATATGGCCTCCTAATTAATTTTAATGCTTTAGGTTTGGTGATTAGTTTGTTTTTTGAGAGTAAGAGAGAAACGCACAACTAATGCATGTTAGAAATCTTCACATTTTCTGGTCTTGTACGGACACATTTAGTCTGAAAAAAGCAAATACAGTATGTGCCAAAATGTATAGTAATGAAATGAAAAAATGAACAATTTTACCTTGTCATCTGTGAGTTTATTTATTTTGAAAGGAACTATACACTATTAGCATGTTGATTTTCCATGGTATGTGTAATGGAAGTGTTCGAAGTGTGTGTGCACGGCCTTGCTGTAGACAGTGTTTACATCGTTCATGCAGGTCTCAACCCAGATTCCCGGAACAAAGGGTGTTGCAGACACCTGTAAAAGGAGACGGTTTGCTCGTGTAATGCAGGCACAGTTCTTGGCGGATCTTCACAGTTGAAAACACTCCTTTAACATTCCTTTAACATGCCTAAAACAAGTGGTCATCAGGTGGTGTAAGATCAGGGGAATGGGACAGGGTATGCAAAGGAAGGTATTCTGCCACCTTTTCAAACTCGGTCCCCATTCACGACCACTTCCGTATTAGTTTTTCCTCCGTCAACAGACCCATTTCCAACAACAACTACTGGGAACATGTGTGGCTGGCGCTTTTCCCCATTGGCAAATACTTATGCACGTCCGAGATGCGCAAGTTTCAGTACTGTATATTTTGGTGCATACCGTACTTTGTTGGGACTACTTAGCCATTCAACATGTAGAAATAGATTTGAAATAGTAATTTTTAGATCTGAGCCCTACATTTACTGTGCAACTTTACAAATTCACAATGAGTTAGCCTGCACCAGATATAGTAATTGGTAATGAATCCAACAGGTTAATTAGGTTCTGCAAATAAACACACAGTGGATTTGTATAACCAAATTAAGTTGTGCGAGGGTTTCTCTACATAAGCAGAATTTAGTCAGGATGAATTCAGTTAATTTGTTTTCCCCTTATTTAGGCAGATGACTATACAGTTAAGCATTTCACTGCATTTCGTACTGTGTATGACTGTGTATGTGACAAATAAAATTTGAATTTGAATTTGAATTTGATACAACGATTATATGTACAGAACAGTTTTTCCTGCTGTCTGATCATGGTTGTCTCGGTTCGATTAAAAAAAAATTAACTCTAGAGCAGTTCAGTTTCCAGTGAGAAAGTAATTCAACCCTGAGAAGTGAACACAACATGCAGTGTATTAATCCACATTAAAATGGCTTTGTTAAATGCAACACCGGCACACACATTTACTCTGTGTGCAAGGATGTTGCCTGTGTGAATGTCAGGACACATTTCTCCACATATGCTTGCAAGTACAAAAACACGGCACAAATGTGTAAATCGGGCCTTGTGGCCGTTTTGTCTGTTTTGAGCAAAAACCACTTCTCTCTCTTCTGCTACACAGGTTTCCCTTACAGCAGGAGAACGGGCAAACTATTGAATGCACTGTGGCACAATATTTTAAAGATAAATACAAACTGATTCTTCGATATCCTCATCTCCCATGTTTACAAGTCGGGCAAGAGCAAAAGCACACTTACCTTCCTCTTGAGGTTAGCAAAGTATATTGTAATGGTTGTGAGAACCTTTTATTAATGAGTTTTATGTATTTTCCTCCTGACCTCATCTTGGTTTTTCCTAGGTTTGTAACATAGTGGCTGGACAGCGATGCATCAAGAAACTGACAGACAATCAGACCTCTACTATGATTCGTGCCACAGCCCGGTCAGCACCTGACCGCCAGGATGAAATCAGCAAATTGGTCAGTTCATCTCTCTGCTATGTGAAGGGCTGTCAAATGTACGGCTGGTGAACTGACCAGTAATTTTTTTTATACATTACAGATGAGAAGTGCCAACTTTAATAGTGACCCTTACGTGCGCGAGTTTGGGGTCATGGTAAGAGATGAGATGACTGAAGTAAATGGCCGAGTCCTCCAAGCACCATCAATTCTCTATGGAGGCCGGGTACAAACTATTTCTTTACTTCATTTTGAAGAAATGATCATTCAGCTGTGTGTGATTAAGTAATATACAAGTGAATAGCTTATTGATGGTGTACATCTTTTTTCAGAACAAGGCAATAGCTACCCCCATCCAAGGTGTATGGGATATGAGAAACAAGCAGTTCCATACTGGGATAGAGATCAAGGTGTGGGCTATCGCCTGTTTTGCTCCACAAAGACAATGCACTGAGCTTTTATTAAAGTAAGTCTCTTTTTGTGCTTATGTTTTTAACTTTAATATAACTTTGTTGAAAACTTACTTGCACTTTCAAGTGAAGAGATTCGTTCAATGTGGAATCTAAAGTTTCTGTACAAATTACTAAAAGTTTGAGAGTTCAGTTTTTCAGTATGTCTGGAGGGCAACTAATGGGCCACTTTAAACAAAACCTTTAACACTTAATGTTGCCAAGTCATGTAAATCTATTCTAGCAGTAAATGTCTAAATGTTGATTATTGTGTGTTCCTTGTAGAGCGTTTACAGACCAGCTGCGCAAGATTTCTCGTGACGCAGGCATGCCCATTCAAGGCCAGCCCTGCTTTTGTAAATACGCCCAGGGAGCCGACAGTGTGGAGCCCATGTTCAAACATCTGAAATACACCTACCAAGGCCTGCAGCTGATCGTGGTCATTCTTCCAGGGAAGACGCCGGTCTATGGTAAGTCAGCCTCTACTATTATGATAAATGTTTTTCTGTCTCTGACACAAATGTAAATGACCGGTGGTCCTGCATGCTACATCTTTTGTAACCTGTCTTTTCCTCTTCTCAAAGCGGAGGTGAAGCGTGTCGGGGACACAGTCTTAGGAATGGCCACTCAGTGTGTCCAGGTGAAGAATGTCCAGAAAACCACTCCACAGACATTGTCTAACCTCTGTCTGAAGATCAACGTTAAGCTGGGCGGAGTCAACAACATTCTGCTTCCACAGGGAAGGTGAGCACAATTTAGGTCTTACGGAAGAATCTTGCATCAATAGAATTTAAGTCTGGTGTGTTGATGGTGGAAGTTTGGAGTAGCTTTTAGTCTGAAATAATGCTTTGATCCTTTGCTCTCTAGGCCCCTGGTTTTCCAGCAGCCTGTAATTTTCCTGGGTGCAGATGTGACTCATCCTCCTGCAGGAGATGGAAAGAAACCCTCTATTGCTGCAGTAAGTTAAAGATTTACTTATTGGGGGAAATGTTGTGAAGATTAATGAGTCTCCTTAGCTCTACCAGAAGTCACATTTACTCATACTTGGGTGATGAGAGAGGTGCCTATATAAATAAAATGCATTATTATTATTAACATTATACTGTGTTGCATAGTTGTCTGCAAAATGAATTCACTAATAATGATTATCAATATCCACATCTGAATAAATGTTAAATTTTTCATAAGGAATAAGATTCAACGAGTGTGTTGTACGTAAAACAATCCATTAAGGGGGTGGTGTGATGCCTGTTATTTTCCTTTAACATCATGTCCTTAACAGTTTGACCGTATTGACAATTGAATACTTTTTTAAATGCACATATATAATTTTATTATTATTATTTATATATTTTTTTATTTACAATTATAATTAATGACGTCCCTCTTTTCCATCTCAGCATTTCCCATACATTAATTTATTTGTGGCAGCCCACCACAAAATCAACATTAGCAGCCACATATTGACTTTTTTTTTTTCTTTTCTTTAGAACGGGTGAAATTGCATTTCATTGAAAAGCACATTGATTCGCTCAGCCCCTCCTTGCACCCAATTAAAATTTTCTTTCTAAGAACTGTAATTGACAGCATGCGAAAGCATTTTGTAACTTTTCTTTAAATGATAATTCAAATGTATTTTATAATAAAAATGTAGATTATTAAAAAAAAAAAAAAAAAACTCTCAAAGTAAAAAAATGTTGCATGACAGAGGTTTTTTTTTTTTTTTGTACAAATAAAATCCATCCAGGGATTAGCAAAGGGTATCAACTGTGTCCATAGTAACATGTGACGCCAGTCAAATCCTGGCTTACAGAGGCAGGAGGAAAGCACGATCCATGTTTGTTCACAGCCATCCGTGACTGGCTAGTGTGGTTATGAGAGTGGAAGTATAACAGCCCTATCCCTAAGAGCACAGCCAACCTTCAGTCTAGGCTCCCAGCTACAGATAGCTTTATTCGAACTTGCGATCTCCTAGGACGAAAGCATTTCTGTTTTTTTTTATTTATTTTATTTATTTTTTTTATGGCTAAACCTGCTAAAAATTGTCTGAAAAATCTGTAAGTGAATTATTCTCAAAACTCGCATGCATTAGGATAAAAATTCTGCAAGCACACAGCAGTATTCAGGCATGGAAGAACTCTCGCAACTGCTCAACACACGCTGATTATCAAGATAACTTGACACTTTGGAGGTGGGAGCACTGGTTGTTTTCTGCTTGATTGGTCCTTCCCCCCACCCTATCAACTACAGCCATAAATTGAATCAATTTCTGTGGGAAACACTGAATGTAATGAAGTTAATTAAACAAACATACAGCTTGCATGGCACTAAAACTTTCCAATGTGGAAAACTTTAAAGGAACAACTTTTACCTGTGAATATTACAAAGTGTGGACACAATAGACACATCCTTTAACTCCGAATAAATATCTTCTCACTGAAAACTTCACTACACCCACAGTTACGGACATTAAAAAAAACTTGTTAGAAGTGCTATACCAGATCTTTGTTATATTTAAACAAATGCACTTATGTAAACTTGTAGTTTACCAAGTTTCTGTTGTTATAGAAGCAATCATCATCATTTTGCTAAATATGTTCTCGTCTGGTTTAGGTGGTTGGTAGCATGGATGCCCACCCAAGCCGATACTGCGCCACAGTGCGGGTTCAGCAGCATCGCCAAGACATCATTCAGGACTTGGCTGCAATGGTGAGAGAACTGCTGATACAGTTCTACAAGTCAACCCGCTTCAAACCCACACGTATTATCTACTACAGAGATGGCATTTCAGAAGGTCAATTCAATCAGGTACACTGTTGATCTATATTGACTTTTTTTCTTTAAAAGCTTTCTATTTTGTTAGTCATTTGTTAACTATTGTTTTTCTCAAGGTTTTGCAACATGAGTTACTGGCAATCCGTGAGGCCTGTATAAAGCTAGAGAAGGACTACCAGCCAGGCATCACTTTTGTAGTGGTCCAGAAGAGACATCATACCAGGCTTTTCTGTATGGACAGGAATGAGAGGGTTCGTTACTCCAGTAACATTATATCTTATGGATTATATTTCTTGAGGTATGCTTTTGGGTAACTTATTGGTTCTGTTTATTTTAGGTTGGAAAGAGTGGCAATATCCCTGCTGGCACCACAGTTGACACAAAAATCACTCATCCATCAGAATTTGACTTTTACCTTTGCAGCCATGCTGGTATTCAGGTACAAGCTTCACAGTATATTATTATCTGCAGGGCATTCCTATTATGTTTTTTCATACTTATTGTAAATGCAGATCTGGTTGCCTAGATTTGCAGGGAGAGTAAGAAAAAGTACTTCATGTTCTTTGTTTTATTGTTCTGTTTCACTTTGCTCCTGCATTTGCCTATGATTCTTAAATAATTAAGCCATGCTGTTAAATTACTTCACTAATGCAATATTGAAATGTCAGGGTTTTTTTAATTTTTATTTAGTCTGATGTCTGCACTACCTTGCTGTGCTTGAATCGGTTAACATTGCTTCTAAGAAGGGGAACTATCTTTTATTACATGGATCAACCCTTACACACTGATGCATTTCACAGGGTACTAGCAGACCATCCCATTATCATGTGTTGTGGGACGACAACCACTTTACTTCTGATGAGCTACAGGTGCTCACGTACCAGCTGTGCCACACCTACGTGCGCTGCACCCGCTCTGTTTCCATTCCTGCACCTGCCTACTACGCCCATCTCGTGGCATTCCGAGCACGCTATCACCTGGTGGACAAGGAACATGACAGGTATGCAAACTTGTCCTAAACCTTTTTATTCTTTGATATAGGGCTGGATGATATTATATAAGTGATATCAGCATTATAGGATTTTCAAATGATTAGAAAAAATAAGTGTGGTGGTGTGGTATTTTTTTGTCATGGATATAAATCAAAAGAAAACTATAGAGCAAACTCCTATTTTCTGTGCTACCAGGTTAGAAAAATTGAAGAAAATGTATGCGAAAGCAACAATGCAATTAAGATTTAAACACTTGTAGGTTCAGAATAGAATCTTTAAATGATATGACATTGTAGTAGGTTTTCAAAATTAAAGATTCTAAGTAAGTCTAAAACTAGTTTACTCGTAGGTCAATGCTGTGTGTTGTGCAATGCTTATGACCATGTCTAAGTCTAGTAGCCTTTTGACTGCTTATACCCTATATTGCCTAAAGTTTGTGGACACCAGACCAACACATCCATATGCGGATCTTCCCTAACCTGCTGCATGCATACAGTTGTATAGAATGTCTTTGTATGCCTTCCCTGAAACTAAAAATGTCCCAGCATGGCAATGCCCTTGTGTACAAAGATATTTTGGTTTGCCAGAACTGACATGGAATAAGTGATTTCAAGAGACCTGCACAATGCTCCAACCTCAACCCCACCAATTATCTTTGGAAAGAACTGTAATGCTGACAGCACCCCAGGCCTTATCACTTGTTGATCACTATATTTAATCACTTAAATATAATAGTTATTATATAGCACTGAAGGGATTAAATCTGGAAGGGATGCTCGGCAAGCACATGGGTGTTATTGATGGTGTCCACAACTTTTGGCTGTATACTGTATATTGGGATATTGATTTGTTCATCATGTCTCTTCACAGTGCTGAAGGTAGCCATACATCAGGCCAAAGTAATGGTCGAGACCAGCAGGCTCTAGCTAAAGCTGTGCAGATCCACCAGGACACACTACGCACCATGTATTTCGCCTGAGCCTAACCAGAGTTGAGTCTCATATCCTCAAACACCATGTGTCTGTATGTTTAACATGCCCCATTCATCTTATGGGGCCTCCAGATGTGCACATAGTTAATTAGCAACATTTCACACATTCAAGGTCTTTGTTAATCTTGGTATTTATTTCAGCTGCAGGAAAACATTTCTGTCTATTCTTTCTCTGCCTTTACACTGACAGTTCTGATTTTACTTCCTTTACTAGGGATTATGTTATTATTTCTATTATTTTTATTAATATTATAATTATGATCATGCCAAGGCTAATGGAGTAGAACATTTAATGAAACGATACCATTAAGTTTGCAAGAAAAACATTTGTGGAACTTCTGTCAGCACTGACTTAGAAGTACACAACTTCAGGACTCAAGTACCTACTGTTCTTTTTATTTTTTTATGTTTCTTTCACATGGATTAACAAATCTATATAAGTGTTGTCTTTTTGTTAGTCCTCAATTCAGTCACTCAGTCATAGGTAATTAAGTTTATTTCTTAAGTAACAACCAACTGATTGTGCTTATAATGGAAACCAAACCTTTATATCATAAGGACACATTCAATAAGGGGGTATGGAAGACTAATCGGTCATAAATCTGTAATTCTCTCACCATGAGAGGTGTGTTTTGACAATCAGCTTTTGGAGTCTGAAGAGGTAATTATTAAGTTAATACAGGACTGGTTCCTGAGACCAGCATCCTTTCCTGAACCAAAATATTAGTTATTCTTTTTATACGCCCCCCCTCCAAACATTATCTGTTAGACTGTAAGGAGAAGTACTAATATTTTGTGTCTGAGATTAGTCTATATGTACTGCTGATTTATTTTTATTTTATTTCTACCACAAGTCCAGCCTAATGCGTTGCTTTCTTAAAGTACCACTCCATTGTTTTCAAACTAATATCTATCTACTGCCTCTGTAGTGTATGACACAAAATTCTAAATAAGAGACAGTCATCACATCACTGTTTATTCCACTTTCCACAACTGGGGTAGTAAAGTAAAATCAAATTCTGGTCATTTACTCTTTTCTCAGAACTTTATGATCTTGCATGCTTGTGTCTGTGTGCATCTGAAATATGGTCCCATCCCCTGAAAGACAGATTGTATAGAGCTTAGATTTAAAATCCAAATACCTGACAAAAGAATTTACAACAACATTCATTAACTAAAGATTCATATTACTGTTTCCCTGCCCCAACTTCTCTCAGGCATCTCCTTATAAACAAGTTTTGAGTCATTAATGAGTTTTCATATATTATTTTAGTCTGCAGTTATTTTCTGTGGTAACTGCCTGTACGCTAGAGATGCAGTGGATAGAAATCAGGTTTAACAAACCCTGGAGTACTACTTTAAGTGTCTTGTGATTTTATTGGCCTCATACACTGTTGTGGTGGTGCATGAATCATGATATAATGGACAGATTATAATCATTTTTTTTATGTATCCAACATGGTGAGCTGCATATTGTTTGTTGCTTATACACACACTGATGGCTCATGAAACCATGGCCTTAATGGTCTTGAGAATTATGGGGAAAGTGTTTGTTGGTTATCGATATCTTGTTAGCCACATTACACTTGAATGTGTTACGCACCTTATTTAACTTTTTTTTTTTTTTTTGCCCAAATGTCAGTGATAACGCAATAGCCTTTAACATTGAAGGTTTTTGACCATTCTATTGATTTCTGAATTTAAGGACTCCTATTTTGCAACTCTTTTGTCTCTGGTGCTTTGAAGCTCTTCTCAAGAGCTTTGTAGTGTCATTGGGTTTGTCCAATATGTGTGTGGTTTTAGATTTTTTGCAAAAGGGTTTCAAGATTGTGGAATATATTAGCAAATGATTCATCAGTTCATTAAAATTGAGCTGCTATTGTAGGCTTTTTTTTTTTACTGGTATAAATGCAAATGTTATTGGAACGTTGATTAGCTTCCCCATAGGTTTAATTTTTAACTTTAAATAACATAGCTGAACATTTTAAACTTTTATACCTATGCATTTATAACCAAGAGATTTTAGTGTGTTTTTTGTGTATATAATGATTTTAGATAATGTGTATTGTAGTAATTTTAAGCTTTAATAGAGTACATAGAGAAAAACCCTCTTCCTGTCGTAGCAGTATTAGCCTATAGAATATTTCTATTTTTTATTATAGCAGACAGTTAGATACAACTTTGAGTTATTCCTGTTAGCCAAGAAAGATTACAAATATTTAAGCGCATACTGTTATCCTACAGTAACTGAAGCACAACAAATTATCGGTGCTAAACATTTTTTCTGAAACAAATGTTTTATTTACCATGATTTACAATCCTGGTTTAAAAAAAAAATCAAATATGGAACTGGTTCTTAAGGTTGAGTTTCTTTAGCGTTTTACCAGCGTTATTCATTACTGTCATTTTCTAACCGAACTGTGTTGCAGGGGCATTTTAGTTCTGTCTCGAATACTTGACTTAGTTATTTTTCGTATTTGACGCTGGTCTCCAAACTTGCAGATGCACTTTTTAAGGGCATTGGACATGTACCATTAGTAATTGTGTGGAAATGGCTAGCTGTCCTACCTCTTGTTGCCTGTTTCTAATGTAATGGTAACATCACTGCGTTAGTCATTTCTTCATAATTACATAAGTGGTGGAGTTGGAATACATTTTCTTATAGTGTCACTTAGCTCAGAAATGACCAAAAGGTGTATCTGTTTAGAGGCTATTCTTGGTGCCATTGAAATCTTTGACATTAACTGCCATACCTTTTTTTTTTTTTTTTTTTTTTTTTTTAAAACAACGATAATAATGTGCTAAAGATTAAGAGCTTGCTTTGAATTAACCCTGCATGGTTAAAATTAAATTCACCAAGTGAAATTGAAAGAGCCTTATCTGGTCCCGATCTTTGTGGACGTTCACAATGTGAATAGGATCATGTTCGGCCAAGCGATGCATTCATGTTTTACATACTTACCCCAATGGCTGCTAATTTGAAACAAAATACGTTGTCATTTTCCATTCAGATTTTCACTTCTGTAGAGCTAATATCTAACCTTTAGTTTAGGAACCAACAGAACTAAACAATTTAAACCTTTTTTTTCCCCCTTTATTTTTTCTTCAACTTGGCCTTCATTTTTATTGGTTTTCACTGATACAATTTACTTTGTCTTATAATTATGACAGTGATCACAGCTTTTACTTTACCTATTTTTTAGAATTTTACCAGCACCTTAGATTGTCAGAACTCTTAACCATATGCAATTCTTAAGAAATGAAAAGGAAAAAAAAACTGTATGAGTTTTTTTTATTTTATTTTATTTTTGCACTATGAGTATGTGTGGAATGGGTTATTGTTGAAAAGATAAGCATGTTGGTTCTCTTTAATCGCCAAAAACTCTAGTGGCTACTGCCTTTTTTTAGGTTGTATTACATTTTTGGCACATGCTCACACATTTCAAATTGGTGCAGAATCTGAAGATAGACATAGATAAAACGTCCTGACATTTGAATAACTATGCAAAAGCTAATTTGTTAGTCATTCATCTTATTATAGTTTTTTTGGACATGTTCAAATTTGATTAGTTTTATGGTCCTAGGTCATATGATTTTTTTTATTTTTTTATTTAAACTTCATTGTCAAATACTTAAGGACTGATTTTTCTATTTAAGATTTTTCTTAAATGTAAATGAGTTGATTGGAAATAGATTGATCCTTTAAAATATAAAAATGCCATTTGTTGTTTTTTTGTGTACATGTATTTTATCATTTTCTTTCTTATAAAAGTTTCACGATGTCCAGTGTATTCCAAAACTAGTAAAGGCATAATGCTGGAGGTGATGACGTTTGGTGTATTGAAATATGGCAGAATAATCCTTTTCTCTATGCACAGCACAAGCACATAGCATTTTGTGTTAACATAAAGAAGCTGAAGGGGAATCAGAATGGTGCTGTTTTAAAATTACAATGCAGGCATATGCTCATTTGGTAAATGACTACCAAATTAAATAATCCTTTTTTAACAAGATGTTAAACTTGTAGAGAAAATCTGTTGCATTCAGGAATCCTTACCAATAATCCATATTGCTAAATGTGTAGCACAAATTTTACACAAAATATATATTTTTTCTTTTGATCAGCTAATGAATATAATTTAGAGGAACTGTGCATTTGAAAATAATGCTCTTTTACAAACCATTTCTTTAATTTTGCACTCTAACTTTTCTGCTTGTAACTGAATAAGGTCTTCAAGTCTACTGAAAATATAAACATGAGAGGAAACAATAAATATGCTCTACTCCTGATAAGACCATTGTGAATATAAAGATGCATAATGACATAAGTAATACACATACATGTACATCAGATGTAGTTCAGATATGTGTAACTCACTTAGTGTTTGGGCAATTATTACTGACATATGGACAAATCCTTCTGTTGCTTGTGTTTGAGGTGCTGCACTGTAAGAAATGTTAATATTTAGGGCAATATTGTATTGTTTCTGTTGTTTTTACATTTTAGTACATGTATCATTTTTAAGCATTAAATTACATACTGCCACTATATCAGACTATAGCCTGATGCCTAGGTTCTACTTTTAATCTAAGAATCTTGGCTCCAAGTTGCTGAGCTCACTGCTCATCATACCCAAGAAAAGGCAGAAATGAATTTAAGTCACTATGTGCACAAACAAATATTTAACAGGTGACATTAAGACTTCATTGCCAATTCTGTTTCATGCTATTCAAATTTATTTTCAAGCGGACATTCTGAAATGAATTTACTAATCACGAATAACTCGTATATACACAATACTGCAGTGAGTGTTCCTGTGTACGAGGCTGAAAATCTTTTTTTTTTTTTTTTTTTTAAATCACTAGCTTAATAACCTGGCTTTTTATACCAATGTTAAAAACTACCTCAAAACAATTTAGGGTGCTATCCTTCTCACGCTCGCTTGCTCCCACCCGCTTTGTTAAGAACAGGAACACCTGTACACCTGCACATTCATTGTCTAATCAGACAGTAATTTTCCAGCACTACAGTGCAAAAAAAAAAAAAATCATCAATCATGCATATGCAGGTCAAGTAAATGGAGAAAAACCCTGATAGCTGTGACTTTAACTGTGGCATAGTGTTGGTACTGAATGGACTGGTTGGAGTATTTGAAAAACACGTTTTAGAGTTAACATAGTGGTGCGAGAAACGGGGGAAAAAACATTCAGTGAGTGTTAGTCCTGATCAGACTGGTCAGAAAAAAATGGCCAGAGTTTGAGATGGCCGGAAGCATGTTGGCATGTACGAAACATCGAACTTTTTGTACAGCGACAATGTATAGGGGACCAAATTGTTAAAGGAATTTTCTTGGACTGTAAACTAGCATTTGGCACCAAAAAAAAAAAAACTGTGTAAATCAGTGACACCTGATAATTCTTCATGGTCAGCAGTTATCACTGTTTTTATAACTTAAAACTGTAAAAATCAACTGAATGGACAAAAAAATTGTACTAAGTGGTTTATTTTGCATTCATTAGCAAAACTTGTTAGCAAAAATATCTATCATATATCACAAAGATGTTTCATTTTTGTGATGATTTTTTCCCCCCAGCCATATCCCCTGACCCTAATTCCTAGGTTTTTCTTTTTTTGTGTATGTAAGTGAACACAGAGCAATACTTGCATTATTATTACTCTTGCCTACAGGGTGATTATGTCGTTACTTACTGAGTGGCATTTGGGCACAGTTAGATTTTGTCCGATTGTGAGAGGTTTTTTATTTATTTTTTATTTTTTGATTCTAATCCTCAGTAGTGACATGCCGTATTTAGGATCATGTATTAAGTCGGCTCTGTTCTGCTTTTGCAATACTACAGAAAGTCATACAAAGTTCATTTGTACAATGTTTTTAAATGTTAATCTAAGTTTGGCAGCATGATTTCTAACCAACCAGCTTGTCACCATCGCTCTATCTGAAAGCTTGCATTAGCTTGCATTAGCTTCCATTCTTCTTTTTTAGAAAACTTCAGTATTGCAATAAACAAAACAAGGGTCTTTTTTTGGTGAAACCTCCACAGCAAGTGTAAGCAGGTTGAGAATAAGCTATTTGAAATAGTTTTGCGTGTAATTTTTTTAACCTTGCAACATTTTACAAAGGGAATTTACTGTTAAATTAATAATGAAATGTGTTTGCAAAATACGCTCTACTGATACACTGGCCTGTTTCCGTTGGTTCAAGATTGAAAGGTACAAAGGGTATGAAAATATAATCAAGATTCTTGATATTTTTGTTGAGCTAAAGACATCCACTTTGTGTTTGGTGTGTGTTTGTGCGTATGCCTTTTCAGTTCTGTCATCTCCTGTATTTATGTTTGGTGATAATTATTTTTAATTTGATGAATTTCATAGTCACAGCAAAGAATTTATACATGAATTACTCATGCAAACTTGAGTGAATGCTGCAGAGAACGATCAGTATTTGTATATTGCACTTTCTAATCAGTTTTTAAAAATGCCCTATTTTAAACTTGGGCAAAGAAATTAAAAGAAAATTAAGACGAGGTATATTCTGCTATAATAGGATTTTTTTTTTTTTTTTTTTTTTTTAAGAAAAAAAGGTGACTTTTCTAAAGTGTGCGTAGACATGAAGTACCTCAGAAGCCTGATATATGCTGCATCAACTTCGTTTTCTTTTGTGAACCTCAATACTTTCGTACATAACGTAATAGTTTTCCCTACAGAGAGGTTGGATGTGCATGCAAGGCAATGCTTACACCTTTCTAAAATCTGGTATGGTTTGATTAAAGCATCCTTTTAACAGCAGTATTTACTTCGGCTTTTTATTTGGCTAAAAGGTATGTACTGTAGCATACATAGAATTATTTTTGTTAAATTTTAAATGCATTCTGTATTTTTTTATTTTTTTTCAACGTCATTGGTGTTGTTGTTTTTTTTTCTTTTCTTTTTTTTAAAATACTAATCTGGCATTCAACATCAGTAAAAACGGCAAATTGCAAATAATTAGATGTAGTCCTAAAAGACGTCTGACTCAGGTATTGCCATTTAAGGGCTATATCTGCTAATAAAATCTTTGCTTGGTACTCACTCACGTGTCTTAAAGTAGCCCTTTGTATTTATGGCTAAAACGTCATACCTTGTATCTGGCCTTAAAAGGTGCACTATTAACCAAACCAGGCATACCATGCATTGTTCTATATCACTGCCAATCATGTACTATGTTTTTGCCATAAATCTACCTCCTGTGAATGTAGGAGTGTCCTGGATACTATGAAAAACATAATCTTCCATTAATACCTGTTCTGAAACCTCCAGGAGGCTAGGGTGGAGGCTGTGCACGATTAGCGTGTTTTCCCATATTCATCAAAGCCATAAAAGTGACCAAAGTTTTAGGAAGGTGTTCTGGTGGCACTGCCTCGCATACTCGTATCTCCCCTTCGATTCAGACTTTTCTTTTTCTTTTTTAATTCCTACTTAAGCACCTGCCAAATTGAATTTACTGTCATTCCTGTTGAGAGCTTTTGTATCTCATACTTGTATTTGAACTCACCGCTAAGCTCTGTGTCTTTTATTTCATTATGTAAAGTGTGAGATTTTTTTTTCCATTTATGCTTTTATTATGATTGCAAGCTCAATATATGCTGTAAACCCTGCTAGGATATAATGTGAATATCATTTAATATAGTTGATTTTTTTTCTTTTTTGCTTGACTGTATATGGCATTGATTAATAAACTTGAGTTCCCCTCATTTCCTTTTTGTCTCCTTAAATACTTATTTCGTACGCTGTTCTGATGTCAAGAACAGACGTTTTGACAGTGTGCACATACATCTTTTACTAAGGTTAGAAATGTTAGGGCAGGATAAAGGAAATTGAAGGAAGAATTTGCGTGTACTGTAAATTGGAAACATCTGGACCAGAAGACCGTGAACAGGATAATGTGCAGGCCAACAAACTGAAAGGGAAAATAATCAGGAACTTTGCTGTGAAAGTACTTTGAAACAGCACAACAAGTACAACTCTTGCAGGAAAAAAACACCCCAGGATTACTCATAATATCAGAAGCTGTCATATGAGCAGTTTATTATGTAAGAGGCCTGTGCTCTCTAAGGTGAATTAGACTAATATAAGCAATGATGAGCCATTCTTCCCCAAACCAATAATATTAATATATACTATACTAATATAAATATAAAATATACTAATATAAAAAATATATAAATATACTAATATTTTCTTATACAGGCCTCTTAAATGGGATCTTGTTTGAAAAGGGGACAGCTAATTGCCTAAAATTTCTAAACTAGCCAGATCCATTACATTTGATATTTGTAACCAAATGCTATGGTATGTTTTAAATTCATGTTCATCATTGCACCTCTAAGGTAAATGGCAAGTTAGCAGGCTACATTTTAAACTTCTGCTGTATTTGCAGTACTACTGTCAAACTAATGTGTCAACTCGCTAGTCTTTCCTGGGTCAAACAAAACAACAGCCTATTTTAAAAGAGCCGAAGAAGACAGCAGAAAAACACCTCAATGGCCTTTCTCTTTCATGCATTCACATATCTAGAGAATTTCAGCAATGGTAAAGTAATTCTTTGTTCTTTCACATGTTATAATTATAATATTAATATCCTTCTACAATCCAGACAAATTCCTCATCATGTTGCCTACATGTGTAACCTTATTCAAGTACATGGATAACTAAGGACAACAAATATATCAGATTACCACTCCCTATTCTACAGCTTTTCCCACTCCAAATGGTTTTGGGTTTATTACTGCCATCATGTGGGTGATTGAGAGTGCAGGCATTTATTCCAAGGGTGTGTTCCCCTATTGAAACCTTCTGCTGTGCTAGAGTTCTGCTTTCGTTCCTCTTTATTGAGATCATTCTGCTTGACATAACAGTCTCAATAAATTGTTGAACCATCAAACAACATTTACAAAATAAACACATATGATGTGGGTTCCCGTGAGCACACTGCAATCCAAACTGAAGGCAATGTTCATGTTTAGTATAATGAAGCGCGAAAACAGACATTTCTCGGCAACTGCGTTTCCCAATCTGTGGGTTGCGGCCCCTCTAGTGAACCATAAGGGTACTGCAAGTGGGCTGCGAGAGGTCATTTATAACGCTCAAGTCACTATAGCGCTTATCCTGCACAGGGTCGCAGCAGGTCTGGAGCCTATCGCTGGGGGCTCGAGGCAAGCATATTAATCCATTGCAGGGCACACACACACTGCGAGCAGTCTGGAAGTTGGCCTAATCTGCATGCCTTTGGACTATGGGAGGAAACCACCAAGAACAGGGAGACCATGCAAAAAACATAGAGGCCTGAGGCGGGACTCGAACCCTCGACCCTAGAGGTACGAAGACAGTGCTAACCACTGCAAATTTTGAAAAGCTTTCTATTTTGTAATTAGGTTTAAAATTCTTTTACATTTACATTTAAAAGAAACCAGAAGTCATAAAACAAAGTCATGAGATTTAAACAACATTATGTTCTTCATTTATCTTAGTCTCAGATGTTTGGGACTGGCTGAACTGCATGAATGATGCATAACCGGATTAGAGTAGGTTGTAGATTTTATGCATTTGTACATGCACAGCTTAACAGCCAGTGTCGATATCCTGCACTTGGACAGAATACATGTTTTAGTCAACAATTTATTTAGATAAAATTCATAGTTTTAAAGTGTCTACCATATGACATGACATCATCCTCCTGTCCAGGTGTCCTTTGGCATGAGACCTTATGCTTTTCTCTCGTTCTTCATCCTAGCATGCATCAACAGGAAAATGTGTGCCTATAATAGAAACCACAGACAGGGCCTTGTTAAAAGCATCCAGTTGAGAGACTTTGATTTTCCACCCTGTTCTCTAACTGCTTGTACAGCTCAACTCCAAAAATGATCTGCAAAGTCTAGTATGAAAAAGTAGCCTCAGGCAAAGTGTCTGAAACTGTAAGCTTTACAGATTCTCTCGTTTTTGGGTGCAGTTCAGTAGCTTTTCCAGTTTGCATTACAATTGTTACAAGACATACACTTTAAATCTGCTGTTATTTTGTTTAGTAAAGTTGTTTGTAAAGTACAGTACTCTCGAAATATAAACACAATTAATAAAATGTTTCCTCCTCTTGGATGCTTCATTCCTACTAAAATGATTAGTGTTTATTGTATTTTGTACAAATTGTTGTATTTTAAAAACAGAACCGAAACTTCAAGAAATTCTATATGATGTCAAGAAAAAGCTTTGAACCTTTTATATATTCAAGATTAGGGGATAACATGGAGCCCAGTTATTGTTTAGATGACTTTGCTAATATTAGTGAAAAAGTAAACCGATGTTTACAGGTTTTAAATCTATTAAATTAATTATAAAACAAATATAAACAAGAATATATATAATTATATTAGGTGTAAGGAGTAGCTCAGTGGTTAAGGCATTGGACTACGGATTGGAAGGTCCCAGGTTCACACCCCAGCACCAAGATGCCACTGTTGGGCCCTTGAGCAGGACGCTTAACCCTCAATTGCTTTGATTTAAAAAAAAAAATTAATAAAAAAAAAAGAGAGAGAAAAATATAAGTCGCTCTGGATAAGGGTGTCTGCCAAATTTTCAAATGTAAATATGACCATTCATGCAAAACTTGCACAAATCCACCTGTTACCTTGTAGCCCGTTTAGTAAGTCGACTAGCTAAATGTTCACAAAAGCAAAATCATTGAAATCCAACATACTGGACTAGTTTAAAACATATGGTATGGTTAGGTAATGATATTGAGAATTACCGACAGTATCTGAAGTGATGGGACAAGGGATGTTCATAGCTTGCAATTTTAGTAGTATTTATTATAAATATATACATTATTGTTCTTTTACATAGATTTAAAAGTACTATAGCATAGGATTGATACCACTTGGGTAAATAGTTTTGTTTTTTTTTGTTTTTTTTTGGAAGGAGGCTCCATTGTCAGAGCTTTGTAAAAGCTGTCGTTTTAAGTTTTCCAGCACATGAGAGTAAACAGGACAGATGGCTTTATAGATTTCTGGGAACTTTGTTTGATTCTTTTCCTTTTTTTTTCTTTTCTTTCTTTTGTGTTATTAACTTTGTCAGAAAAAGAAATGCTGACCTTGAAAGAATTGATTTTAGCAGTTGTAAAGTAAATAATAACATGAGCTAACTTGTTTATTTGACAAAATACAATGCTGTAACAGCACACACCATGTTTTGTTTCTTTTTGCTCTGTACAAGACTTTCATTCATGAATACTCTAGATATTTTACTGCTGTTTATTCTCTGAAGACACAGATTCTTTTTACAATTTCCTAAATGACTGGATGTGAACTATAACGTAAGTTTATGTCCTTGTGCAAAAACCTCTCGCCTGCTCAAGTCTATTCTGGATCAAAGTTTCAGCCAAATGATCACAGCTCAGTTTCCAGGTGAACAAATGCAGGAAGTGTAAATTTAAAATGACCAAGGTAACGATAAGATATTTCAAGATACAGAACAATGTTTAGCAGTACATACATACAAGACAAAGATTTGTTATCTCCAAATAATTATACATTTGGGTAAAAGTATATACAATGTTGGCTATTACCTTTTTAAAAGTTTATATTGTGTATATAAAACATTTATAGAGCTTCAGTCCCAAAAAGTCAAGCAAATTTTAAGATTCATTGTTTAAAGTTTCAGGTATGGCCATGGGTACTGCTTCTTTATAATAATAATAATAATAATTATTATTATTATTATTATTATTATTATTAATTGTATTATTATTATTATTGCTGTTGTTGTTGCTAGTTTTTAGTCGTTGCTAATTATTTACAATTTACTTAAACACAGTGTCGGCGGGTATGTTATGTTGAATAATGATAATTTTACATTTGCATTTTACATTTACCAAATCATACAGTTACCAGTACAAATAATAAGCAGTAGCATATAAAAATTACCCTTGATCAACTTAATGGTCAAATAGAATTCATATAAACTTTGTAACACACTAGCCAATATCCCATGAACAACTATTCTCATTGTAATGTCTATGTTAGTTGTTTTTACTTTTGTTCATGTCTATTTTCACTTTATATATAATTATTCTTTTACTTTCACAAAAAGTTTTCACACTGATAAGCTATTAGCCAAAGTGTGTCTTTTGCTAAGACACATATTGTTCTTTCTTCACGGGTTTAGTTGGTTGTGCTGTGGCATTCCACCACAATGATAGTTAACGCAATAAACTGTATGGTAGTTGAATATTTCATTAGAAATGGCTTTGTTACAAGAGTTCACACATCAATATCCAGTTCTCTCACTCTTTCTCCAAAGAATTTAAACACATTTCAGGAAAAGATGTATTGCTACACTCTAAAAAATGCTGGGTTGTTTTTTCTACCCAAACGCTGGGTTGCCGCTGTTGGGTCATTTTTCTGGGTTAT
>JAQQZT010000023.1:26371422-26398088 GCA_030068275.1 Clarias platycephalus
CCCCCGCCCCCCCTAGGGGGTCCAATGACGCGCGCGCACACACACAGACACAAAGAACAGGCTGATCGAGAGAGAAAATGGATCTTTAACCTCTCTAATGAGTCTTGCTTTTGCTTTACACGCGTGCTAAACACACACGCATACAGACACAAAATAAAATGTGTTTTTTACGCACACACGTGATCACAGTGTTATAGTAAATGTTGATTACACCAGTAAGCGACAAGCACTAAGACCCAGCAGGGGAAACGATTACCCACAATTCCGCAGCGCAAGAGATGGAAAAAACGGTTGGCTCAGTTGTGATCACGTGAAGCTCTGCGTCAAAACAAGAAGCTCATGCGTGATACATGATCCTCGGTACTCATAAACCAAGAGTTTTCGTTTTCCAAGTCAAAATCTATTAAAAACCTTTGCTCGTCTTGCGGAACACTCGCAAAACACGTTACTCGCAATCCGAGGTTTCACTGTATACTGTGTATATAACTGTGTATATATCAGCTATATATTGGTATATTACTTCTTATTACCCAACACCCACCAGAGATCACCTCTTGTAGGTACCTGACCAGGTTTCAGATGCTGTACCACACTGTCTGATACTGTGAATGTATTTTTTTTAAATCTTCATAATAACAGATAAAACTGGTATTAATAATGATCTTATGTAAAATAATTTAAGTACATCACATTCAACCTTTAGAGAAACAAAAATCTCTCACCTGTGAGAAACTGGAACACTTCTGACTCCTCAGCAGTTTTCGCCAGATCGCTGTAGGCCAGGGTGCCATTCTGTGTTCCTGAGCCATGATTGTATGAGGTCAAAGCCAAGTGCTGAACAAAAAGCTCCTAGAACAGACACAAAAAAATACATATAAAACTTAAATTATGAATGAATCTTATGCCTAAAATCTAACTAAAATCAACTCAATAAACAGTACTTAAAATTTTAAGATTTGTTGTTTTGTTGCCATAGCCATTGAACATCCAGGGCATTTAAAAGTGCTAAATGAGTACTGTATTTAATTAAAACCCTAGCAGATATAGAATTCCCATAATGCTCTATGTATATTCTTGGGAATTCTGAGGAATTTGAATGTTGCCAGCTTGTTGCTACATTTGGCAGCTTTTTAATGACATTTTATTATTTTATTTAGATTTAAATTATTTGTTACGATACTTGTATTTGTGCCACCTAACGATTTTTGTTGAAACTTTACATATTGCCATCTTAATAAGGCTTCTTTTGAAAATCTTTAGATTTTTAAAATATTTAGACTTCACCTAGTTAATTAAAAAAAGAAAAGCCTAACAAGTCTTGAGGCGAATATCCAGACTGTGCATGATGTGAACTGTTTCATAACAACTGAGCACCATTTATTGGAAGGAAGTGAGCATGATTAGCAAGTAGCATTCTCTTGCTTTGATAACCTGCCAATGAAGCTAATCCTTTGCCTACCACAAAACAATAAATTTTGATACCGACAAGTTAATTATTTAATCTGTGCTTAGCTTGTGAAGTGATAAAACGGATACAAAAATAAAATAAAAAATCATCAGACTGTGCATTCATACAGGATTTGTTATAGATGCAAATGCTCGCAATTTTCTTCTTTGTTGTTTAATGGTGGTTCGAATCCAGTAGTTTACCAACTACTTTTAAGTACCAACTCCCGCTTCTTCCCAGCCACTTAGTCATTTTGCAGTCCAGCATTCCTTAAAAACATCTAACTCTGATCTTGACTGAACTTGTTCTGTGTCTTGAACACTTCGACTGCTTTATCTGGAACTTCCACATGTTTTTTCTTCTCAACACGCTTCCTCTCAGTACCACTCTGTGCTTTCAGTTGGAGTTCTGCAAGTCGCATTGCCACCACCTATAGGTCTCTCTCTCTCTCCTCAGCTTCCCTGACCTTTAAAGTCAACTTCCCAGACCAGTCTTCCTCAAAAAAACAAACAACAAAAAAAAACATAAATGCTTCCTTCTTTCCTTGGTCAGTGACTACCCATTCCAAAAGACTTTTTAACATTGCTTTCTACACTCCCTAGTTCTTGAAGCTTCTTCTTCATATTTTGTTAAATGTCAGTTGGAATCAAGTAAGTTACATTACCACCAACTGTAGGTCTCATTCTCTCTCATCCTCCTGTACCTGTTAAAGCTGATTTTCCAGCTCAGCCTATCTTAAAAAAATCGAATGCTTCCTTCGCTGATCTCATCGTGGCTTGTTCTGTGTCTTGCTTTATTCGCCACTTCCACGCACACACTTTCTTCTCAACAAATTTCCTCTCAGTACCACTCTGTCTTTGGTTGAAGTTCTGTAAGTCCTATCACCACCACCTATAGGTCTCTCTCTCTCCCCAGATTCCCTAAACTTTAAAGAAGACCTTTCAGCACAGTTATCCTAAAATAAATAAAACATTAAGTGCTTCCTTCCTTCCTTCCTTGATCAAAAAAATTTAAACATTGCCTTCTACTCTACCTGCCTACTTCTTGTAGCTGTGCAATCATACCTATGGTATAATAATTTAACGAATATGTACGAATGTGTGACGTCATAAAGGACATTCAGTACCTACGTTTTACTATCCCCTGAAAACAGCTCAGGTTTGATGCGAAAGATTAACAATCTAAACAACCTCTACATTAGCCAAAACTATTTTTAAATACATATGCATACGTTATATGCTGAACAATAAAGAAAACAACGTCAGTGCAAAAAAAAAAAAAAAAAAAACTAATTCATAACATTCATCTAAACATCTTTAAGCTAAAAGTTAGCTCGAATACATCAGTGCACTAAGGTCAGAGCTAAGCCAGCTGGTGTTCACCATAATAAACTACTACCGTGGCTTTCGCTGTTAAGAAAAGGGCGTCCTGGTTAATACACGACACGTCCGGAGAGCTCTTCATTATTAATTTTACACGTGAGATTGGGAGAGAGACGTTTTTCCCGTTAGCCGCGCGGTCAACTTTGTTCTCCATCTTTCCTGAAAGTTGTTCAGTTTAGCGGAAGTACGCCACCGCGTTTTCAAAACGCCCTAGCATAAGCGCATGGGAATTGTAGTTTTGTAATCACTAAAAAAAAAAAGCTACAACGTTCTCTAAAACCGGGTTTGTGTTTATCGAAAATACTCGTCAGTGCTTAAATTTGTCATTAAAACGTTAATATGTTGTTTTAAACATTGTCAGAATTTCTTAGTTGAACGTTTTATGAGCGTGTCTTAACTATGTAGAGCGGCTTGTTTTTCATATTGAAACTACATTTCCCACAATTGCTAATGAGTTTTGCGCTTGTAGTTTTGCACAACTTTGCGAGGTTGCCAGGTCTATGCCTATACCTCTTTTGGAAAAGTTTTGTTTTTGGTTGAAGTCGTTTTTTTTTAAGGATACACGTTGCTTTGCAATTTTCACAACTGAATGTTCATTCATTCCCAACGAAAATGTACTACTCTGCTAATCAGTGTTTGGTAAGATAACAGGGGCGTAAACTTGTTTTTCCTCTTTCTCTTTGTTACACCAGGTACTCCTTGAGATGCTGTTCTCTTCTGCACTCTGGGCTTTGGTGATCCACCCTGATGCTTTACTTCTGGCTTAAAGTCTCAACATTTGGAATTCATCAGGATGAGATAACCCAAAGTGGAAAAACTAATGGTTAGGGGTGGACTTATTTTCTATCTGCCCGATTATCGAGTTAACATTTAGCATTCTTACAATTATATGTATTGGAGAAGCTGGAGAGCAACAGTGCTTCCTGCACTACAATCTGGTGCTGTTGAATTGGGAGTATGAGTTGGACTCAAATTTCAGTACAAGATCAGTACTACTACTTTAATTTCATTTTATTATTTGTGTGTGTGTGTTAATTTATAATCCTATTTTCATATTTAACTTACAAACCTTCAGACAGCTATTTTATTTACTGATATAAAAACTTTTAACATTTAACTTTTATAAGAAAAGTTTCTGGGAGCTTCCTTCCTTCACTTTTTTATTCTAGGATAATGTTAAAATGTTCTCCTTCAATTAAATACATGAATAAAGCTATTTCAACAATATGTTGTGTGGGAGCTTGTGTTATTCCTAATTCTGACACCAAGATTAAAATGTTTGCTACAAATGCATATAGGTTTCAAAATAACGGTTTTCTGTCTCCTTCGTTACTAATACAGTAATTGGGATCGGCATTAACCCTGAAAAAAATCATATTGAGTAACCCCTACTAAAACAGTTTTGCCACAATGGCTTAAGCATGAGATTGTCTTGAACATTTTTGCACTCAGGTCTGGATTAGTGATGATATCCTCAATAAAATCCATTTATTCATTCATTTTCTATAACACTTGCTGGGACTTACAGGGTCGTGGGGTCCTGGAGCCTATCCTAGGAAACTTAGGGCAAGAGGTGGGGTGCAATCCATCAAAGGGCACACACTACAGGCATTTTGAGAATTCCAATTAACCTAATCAGCATGTCTGTGGGAGGAAACCGGAGTGCCCGCAGGAAATCAACCAAGCATGGGGAAAACCTGGAAACACCACGAACACAGACCCAATGCATGACTTGAACCATTGGCCCTAGAGATTTTGACTCTCTTATCCAGAGCGGCTTACAAAAAGTGCTTTGAAGTTTCCATCATTGGATAGATACTTACACTGCAGTGCTAACCAATCCGCCATCGTGCTTCCCCTCGACAAAATATTCCAAATAAATATTTTTTAATATTTCAAAATATAATGCAATTCCTAGTTACACAATTTCATTTATATAGCACACAATTATAGGTGGGTGTTATTTATAATGTGTCACTCAGAAAAGGTTTCTTTCTCATGTCGTCTCAGGGACCTTTTGCTTCTTACCGTCTCCTCTGGTTTTCTCATTAGGGATAAACCTATCAGTATAAAATCAAAATCCGAACACGAAAACATTTCTGTAAAGCTGCTTTGTCTATTAATAAATGTGCTCACTCACTACTGTACCGACGACGATGGGAAAATTTCAGATTAACTTGGCAACCCGGCTCAACAACTTGTAGTTTCAGAAGCTCGTTTGTTGTTTTCTCGTCAACTCCACTTCCCACAATGCATTTCTCCGTAATCTCTACAGTGTTTCTCTCTCGAGTCCAATGTCCATGTTGGATAACGGGAAGGCAACTTTTCAGCAGAGCGCAGTATAATAATGAGTCTGGCAGGAGCTGCAGGACGCGGGCAGTGGAGCGGCTCAGGCGCCGGGGCTTTAAGCTGCAACCCCCGCAAATTCAGCGAGAAGATCGCTCTGCAGATTCAGCGGCAAGCCGAAGATTTAGCCGCCTTCCAGGAGGTCATGATGGACATCACCTCCACCAGGGTGAGTCAAGGCCTGAAATCTGCTCTCACATTCTGCCTAATGCTGGCACGGATAACAGCGGAGTTACATTACACACTGCATCAGCACAATCCATTCTGCAACTTTACAAAGTTTTTTATTTGTTTAAAACTTGAAACATGCTGCGAGAAAACACATCTTATGCTAACGGAAAATTCTCAGGAATTAAACTGAGGGGTTAGTGACTTTCCTGTTATGTGAGAATGCGCATTACTCACTCACTCACTCATCTTCTATACCGCTTTATCCTGTATTCAGGGTCGCGGAGGCCTGGAGCCTATCCCAGAAGGATTAGGGCACAAGGCAGGGTACACCCTGGACAGGGGGCCAATCCATCGCATGGCATACACACACACTCACACACTACGGGCAGTTTGGGAACGCCAGTCAACCTAACCTACATGTCTTTGGACTGTGGGAGGAAACCGGAGTACCCGGAGGAAACCCACCAAGCACGGGAAGAACATGCAAACTCCACGCACACAGAGACGGGAATCGAACCTGGACCATGGAGGTGCAAGGCGACAGTGCTAACCACTACACCGCCGCCTAGAATGCACATTATTATAAGGAAAATATTAATATCATAGGCTAAGGGTAATATTATTATTATTACTAATAATAATAATTAATATTCTCAACTTAGAAATGTGATTTAAAACTGCTTTTAATATGACAACATTCATATTTATATCTACCTTTTAACAAATAGTTCATTTTAACTTTAGTAATTTCTTATTTCTTTTGGTATTTGTTTTAAACAAATAATTCTTTTATTTTAAAAAATGGCTTGCAAAGTGCTGTCACTTAGTTTTGCTGATTTCAATTTTTTAAAATTAACATAACAGACACATGTTCAGACACATATCAGCACATGTTTAGAACTGTACTTTATTGTTCAATATTTAATTACAGCATTTCTTTTAATGCCAAGTTCAAGGACATATCTTGTCACTATGATCATACATGGAAGTGGGACCATATACAGTACCTTTTATATGACAAGATTGTTTTTTTCATAAAATAAATCTTATCCACAATAACATCAGCATACTATAAAATAAGTGAAACACTACAATCATGAAACAATAATTAAATATAATTAATGATGTGACATACATGTAAATATCAGTCACCCCAAACTATGTAATTGGTGTTTACACAAAACGAGTTTTATTTTGAAATACATTTGACAATTTGAAATTGTTCCCGTGTCAGAGGTCAGTAGACGAAGAGCAGTGGACAAATGCAAAAGCTATAAAGGATGTTTCTCTTTACTTTTTAGAAATGGCATCATTTATTTAGCAATTTTATGTGAAGCTTTTAAGTCCATAATTGATGTTACTCATTTTATAATCATAACTGTCAAACACTAAACATAAAAACTGATTACATATAATAATACAATCTAATACAAATAATAATACAAAATTAAAAACCATGTAGTTTTACACATGGAAGCCATTTTGTAAATAGTTAAATTTAATGATTTTTCTCTAAATTGCCATTGGTGTTACCAAGAAGAGAAGTAACACAAGTTATTAAATGTATCCAAAAAATGCATTAAGCTATACTTTTTATGGATTCATAAAGGTTAAAAGGAAATTATTGCTATTAAAGAAGTTCTGGATGTCAAAGAAGAAATACATTGCAGGATATTTTTATGGCCCAAATTCCATTTCTTCTGTAAAATGACCCATCCAATTCATTTTTTTTACTTTTGTTGTATTACTTATTTAATACAGATATTTTCTACAATGAAGCTTTAAAGACATGTTGCTTTAATGGCCCAATGTATGTACTTTAACCTGAAACTAAAATGTTTACATTTTAGTATTGTGTTTAAGACTGTATGTATGCTTTACCAAATGTTAATATTTGATATTTTTAGATTGTGTTGTGAGTTTGTTAGTTGGTGTTATATTTTCATTATTCCCAGGAGAAGTTAGCACTGCTGCATTTTATTTTAGGGAGAGATGGATTCTCACTGGAATCATAATGTAGAAACTGGTAACCAGTGTGAAAATATACCTGCATACGTATACATGTGTGTAAGTGCGTATTCGCACATACAATATACGCACATACATATATGCAGGTATGCTTTCACACATGCATATGTGTGGTGTAATTAAACGGTTGTTTGGGGTGGATTAAAAAGAAAAATTCACATGTGTTTTGCGTGAGACGATATTTGAAACAAGATTAGCTATAGGGAGCTCATCGACCAAAATGTGCATGTGCTTCAGACATTTGATGCATTTTGTGTTCTAACAAGGATTGCAATGCATAACATATCTCCACTCACTCTAACCGCAGGTTCAGGCTCAGAAAGTCCGTCAGGCGAGAAGCCTGGCATCATATTATGGAGGATCACTGCCAAATGTCAGTCAGATATCAGCCTGTCAAACCGGAAATCAGGCGAGTACTTATGCTTTAAACCATAATCATATTTCATTACAGCCACAGATATTAAAGTTAAAGAATATTCTTGAGTTTAAAGAAAGACGTGACTGTCAATGTATTTGTATTATACTTGTATATAAACAAAATCATGATTGATGTGTTGTAAATACATGATTGACTAACCATCATTTTATTATCGTAATAATCGTTTTCCTTTGTTTGTCTTTTGTTTGCTTTCTGTTGACTATCCAGCATCTTACTCTCTGTTCTGTTTGTCACCATATAGAGCCAGTTCCTGTCTAATCCAGATTACAGTGTCAACCAGCAGCACCATGTGAGGACCGAACATGGCCAGAGAGATCACAGACCTAGCATCTATGGCCGGCCAAACAGGAGACATGTATCCTTTACTGTAAAATTGATCAATAATCTGCTAGTACCCCACGAAAGCCACATAGCTTTCTGTCATTAGACTTCTCAAAGTAATGACTACAGTCAAAATTCAGAATGATCACCTTAACTGCAGTTTACAGATTGACAGCGCCCCCTATCTCTCTGTCCACTTGTCTCCTCCATCAGGCCCCGGCTGGCGGCGGTACAATTATTACCAAATTGATTACCATTATCAAAATGCTTTACCACGTCCTCAACATGTACCGACACATTCAGCTCTCAATTTGTTGTTGTATCTTTTTTTTTTCTTCTCTGTGCTCTTTCTGAAGGAACTGGTTCGTCAGATCTGCAAATGAAAAAAGCCAGATGTACCAGACTCCGATGACGGCCCTTAGTAGGTGAGTACAAATCTGAGTGGTGTATATATACGGTCTATTCTGGACCCCTCAGGCACCATTTTTGACTCTTGTCTTTTTGTTCAGGACTCGCTCAGACTCTGCCCTTCACACCAGCGTGAGGATGACCTGCACCGGTGACCCGAATCCTGAACAGGTCTTGACTGGATGCTCCAAAAAAACTGGTCAGTGTTACTTTTAAAAATGCCGTTTTCTTATCATACTGTGAAATTCGAATGCGTTACAAAGATCTAAATAAAAGATTTTAAGATTTTTAGCTTGGAGTTGTTCACCTACTGGAGACATGCAGGGGTTAATAATAGGTGCATCTTGTTGTCCTTGTTTCCAAAATAACTAGATTCAGCAATTAGGTCTCTTGGCTTATTATTAACCCTCCCAATATTCTTTCACATGAACCCCCTGCTGCTGTAAGAAATAAGTCAGACCTCTTGGCTTGTCACGCCAGGTGTCAGCAGGCTCTGCACTGTTGTTTAACTCTGCACCATGGTTCAAAAGTACACACCTTCATGCTAACTTGCATCTACATCAGGGTACTTTTCTTTTGAGTTATGAATTTCAACAGATTTGCTAGATGCCCAGCTTTACTACACGTTCAATTCTGTGTGTTTTCTAATTTGCTCACGGCCAAAATATGGCATTAGTGCTAAAAAGTGTCACCTAGGTGAAAGTGAATTTTCAGATAAGATCATGTTACACCATTTTCAAAATACTTAATGCTTCTTATCTCCTGATCCATGCTTCATTTTTTTGTAAATATGCCTATACATTTAGATTTTTATCAGATTTAAAAGGAACACATTTGCTAAAGCCAATTTCATGTCTTTTTATGTAGTGTCCGTAACTTTTTAAATTGAAATCTTCCAATGATCTTAATTGTCATTCAGATGAAGCTTTGGACAAATTAAGTTTCACATGAAAAGACATAAACCTGAAAAAGTGCATCATTCTAAAATGTTAAATTGTTAAGATATTGCAACGAGTTTGACCTGGTTACGGACACTACCGATTTATTTTGCTTTTTTTGCACAAATTTCAGTATCAAAAGAAATATGAATAATTAGCATTTTCAATTGTTATAGTTTGAAGCGAGACAGTATAGCGCTGAAAAATTGACATTTTTGGGTCACATATAAAATCATCTCTCCTAAACCAGAAGTTAGCAACTTGACATTTTTAGGGAAGCGAGACTGGTCACTTCCATGTTGCATAAACCTCAGAAATAGCTTGTTTGGCACACACATTTTCTTACAACGTAAAAAATAATTACAATAAAATCCGCACCAATTCTGTGTTTTGGCCGTCTGGACATAAGCGTCTGCTAGATGCCTGAATTTAAATCAAAATTTTAGACTTTAGACAATGATGTTTTGTAGTTACATTTTTAATTCTAGCTTTGTTATAATGACCACAACACATTCCTTTACTTACACTGTAATACATCATTTTTCTTAAAGGAACCCAGCTGTTTTCACCACCGGTACCTTTGATTGAAGAGAACATCCAGGAGGAAGGAAGGACTCCTAAATTTCAGAAGGTTTTTGTCTTCATGCAGATGATCTCACAATTTAAAATGCTTGAATAGCTATCCAAGTATGAAATTATTGTTTAACTCTGTTGTATTACGTATTATTTCACAGATCCCGTCAGCATTATCTGGTTGTGACACTCCTGGAAATCAGTAAGATCTGTTTCATCAGAATTAACTACTGAATGGAAAGATTGCTAAAATAATTCTAGACACTGTACATGCTTACTACGTACAGTAGAACATATTGTTACTAAGAGATGTACACTGATCAGCCATAGCATTACAACGCAAAACATTGTGTCCAGTATTGTGCAAGTTCCCTTTGTGCTGCCTGGGCAGCTCTGACTCCAAAAGAACTCTCAGGGTGTGCTATGGTGTCTGGCACTAGGACTTTTGGCAGTGGATCCTTTGGGTGCTGTGGGTTGTGGGGTAGGGCCTCCGTGGATCAGACTTGTTTATCCACTGCATCCCATGGGATTGGATTGGGATCTGGGGAGTTTGGAGCCTGGGTCAATGGCCTTGTGCTCTTTGCCTGATGGCTCTATGCGTGTCAGAGAGTGTGTGCGCTTCAAAGAGTTGTTGGCTTTTCTATGGGATCTGACCAGACATACTGGCCTTTGCTCCCCACAAGCATTAATGAGTCTTGTGTGCCCATAATCCTGTCAACAGTTTACTGCTATATAATTGATAATCAGTGTTAATGTTATTTACACGCCCTTGTGTTAATGTTATGGATGATCAGTCTATGCATTGTTTATTCCCATACATTATATCACAGCACAGCATTGTTGAATCTGATTAGTCACAAGGTGTTTGTTCATTGTCTATAACAGCAGAAATCATCATAGAGCTGACTGTAAAGCAAATCACAAAAGCACAAAATATATTTATTGCTATGGTCAAATTTTCTGTAATCCTTGTTTAGCCTTTAAGGTGGCTCAGTGAGCGGCTCCTCGTCTGCCGGCCTGAGTTCAGTTTCCTCCCAATGCCCTAACCCCAGCCTTTTAAGCAGAAAAGTCTTTGTAGGTTATCCATAACTAACGAGCTGAATATTTGTCTTTTTATCTTTGAGAGAGAAATAAAAGACATGGGTAAGGAAGCAACTGTACTGTACTGTATATAGCTACAATAACATGATAACGTGTATATAGGAACTGCAGGTACAGTATAAAGTCATAACAGGAACTAGTTTTACAGGTATGTGAGTGTAAATGGGGAAAAATGTGCGATATCGTGCTCGGTAGTCATTGGAATTGTTGGAAACCTGCTGTTGCCGAGTAATAAACCACTATGGAAGTTTGCGGAGTAACAGTAATCCTGCTTATTTTCAATAGCAGTTTGCCTCGTTGTTTTTTTATTCCTTACTTAGTTGACAAAACGCAGTGAATCCACATTTACTAGGCATACTGTAAGTAATGCAGGGTGTTCAGATTGAATCAGATTGAACTGGACAGTCGCCATTGATTCTGTTATCAAGTCTAAATAACTAAAGAACCTCCAGGAAAAAAAATACATTTAAACAAATGAGGGGGTGGGGGGGTAGATGGGTGTTCGACTACTTTATCCCCACATTCATTTCCTGTCTGCTTACTCTTTCCTCAGCATAAGTGGCTCTCTGCCAGACCTCTCCATTCTGTGTCTGCCGTCTGCAGCACCCGAGGCTTCAAACTTGCAACCCCAGATTAACACCAACCCAATCAGCGGCTCCACCGACATGCACCACCTACCCAGCAGTGCCTCACATGAAGTCTCAACTGACAGTGATTTTTCCCTGCCCAGTATGATTTTTCAATTTGGATTATTAAATGTTTTATTCACTGATGTAAACATCGCAAGTGTGATTTGTAAATTAGCTGATTCCAGCCAATGTTCAGACATTTTACTGAAGCGAACTAAACAAGTGAACCTCTTAGTTAATTGGATTCACTGCTGCTCGTGTCTTCCTTCCTCAGGTTTGTCATCATCTCTCCAGGCAATGAACAGTAATCCGTCGCTTCAGTCATCTCTCAGCAACCCTAATCTCCAGGTGATGCTTAGCAGCCCCTCGCTACATGACTCTCTAAGCTCCACGTCCCTGTGCACATCACTAAGCAGCTCGTCTCTGAAGTCCTCCCTTAGTAGCCAGTCTCTGCAGTCCTCCTTTAGCAGCTCGTCTCTGAGTAACCAGTCTTTCCGATCAATGACTAGCAGTTACAGTAGTGGAATTGGTGGATCTCGCTCTTGCTCCTCGTCGTCTCTATCCTGCTCACCGCGTACTAGTGGGCAGGTAACTCTGTCAAATACGACTTCATCAGTCAGGAGAAGCCAGATTAGCCCATTAATGGTGCCCAGTGGTGAAGAATCCCTTTGGCAACAACCGACTCTGTCTCCTACACTCTCCTGCATTAACCAGGTAAGATTTGTGTCTGTTGACCTGACGAATTTTAATTGGGGTTTAAAGCAATTAACAGAATAGTCATCTATGGTTGTGCAAAAGAAACAGAAATATAGGTCTATTAAGGAGGTAGAAAATTATTTATATTGTATAATTGTGGGTCATTACAAAACTATTTATAGGTTAACTTAATCTCGTGTTTGATTTTTATTTACTTTACTTTAAAAATCAGCATGCAGAATTATATTATGTATTGTTTATTTCATGTTTCTGGTCCATCATATTTTGTATGCGAATTTGACCAATTTTATGTAAACTGTTTCATCACTGTCTCTGGTTTGGATGTTCTCACAGGGTATTGCATTTAACAGCACGAAAGGAAGACAAGAGGTTAAGCCACCACCATATCCTTACAGTCAGTTTCCTCTAACAGGAACTCCTAAGGTTCATAATTCTTCTCCGTCTTGGCAGCTCCATCAGTCCGAGGGATGGGATCAGTGCAGACAAAGTACAAGATGGTGCCAACAGCAAGACCCAAAGCTGTTAAACTCTCAGTGTAAACCACAACCACATTTTATGCAGCATTTAAACCCACAATGTCAAACACATGACAACATGCAGAGTTCATATCACTACACACCCCAGCAACAGCTAGACAAGCAAACACCAACTGCACCACAGCAGTACCAACAGACTCAAAGTGATCAACAATCGCAGCAACAACCTATAGACTGTGCATTGACTCCACAATATTTACCCCAACATGCACAACGATTTCCACCACAGCACCAACAGCAATACCAGCAACTCAACCACTGCGGCAATCACCAGCCACACCTCATAAACCGGAACCAGTTACACTACCGAAGTAAAGATGAAGGTCCTCAGTACCGGCAACCTCTTCACCATCCCACTGTCTTGGCAGCTCAAGACGAATCATGGAACGATCCATTAAATCACCAAGACCCCTCTAATATGAGAATACAAAGATCTCTCGAGACGCATATGCATTTGAAGGAACGGCCAAAACTTCAGTCCAAGAAGCTGGTCCAAGAAACTGAGAGAGAGAGAGCTCACAGCTCTAAACCAGTCCATTCTGAGAAAGAGCTCCAGTTTAGTAAAATGGCTTCAACCAGTTCGCTGGATAATGAATTCGGGCTTCACAATGTGAGTGCTGCACATCGTTCTTCTTAATCTGTAAACTGTGGGCAATTTAGCAGTTTTGTGCTCAATTTAAAAATATCAGTTTAATGGAATAATAATGATTACATGTAAACTTAATATATGTTCTTACACAGGTCTAGAAAGATTCTGAATATAAAAACATAGGTTGCCAGAGCTAGAAGCATACACCAATCAGTCATAACGTTATGAAGACTAACAAGTGAACTGAACAACATTGATGCCCAATTATCTTCCGGTAAACTAGTGACAGAATCAGGCTCACCCATGCCCGCAGGGACCAAAGGCCAGCCAATCCACAGCCCCCAAAGCATCCGCTTCTAATGTCCTGATGCAAGACTCCACAGCACCCCCCGGAGGCCCTGTAGAGCTATGCCCTGAGGGGCCAGAGCTGCCCCTGGTGCAAAAGGGGAGCCCAAAACCTAGATAGTTTTAATGTTTGTTTGTAACGTTATGGCAGATTGGTTGTATACTTTTTACTATAACCATTTCCCCCCCCCCCAATAATATGGCATTGGATCGGATGGTCCTCTGTAGCAAACCCTTGTTGGGGGCAGCCGAAAGAAAGTTTTTAATGCATTTTTACTAAAATTGAAAATTGAATTTCATTAGAATGTGTGTAGTGTCTAAAAACCGACTTGTACAAATATGTGGAATTGACCCTTATATGACTGATTAGTTTCATTCTGATTGGAGTGTAATGCCGTGGTTGGGCATTGCTTTTCAGTCACAAGATCTAGAAGTCCTCTGAGTGGGACAGTTTGAAATACAATTTTTGTAAACTTCGTATAGACGAAAATGTCATCATTTGATCCCAGGCTAATAGACTTGCAAAGGAATAAGTACGACCCTTGATGTAACTTAGTTTTGTTGGTTATTCTTTATTTTACTTTACAGAAATCCTACACTGGCCTTCAGCTGACACCAAGCCAGACAGAAGCTCTTTCACAGAAGGTAGACCTGAGCAATGTGCTTTGTATATTAGACTCTGCAGAAGTGTTATACTTAATTTTTTTCATTCCATTCCATTTGTTACACAGCTTGGCCAACTCCAAAAGGTCAACAGGAATTCTGACTCCACATGTCAGGATGTAGAGGGGAAACACCTGTGTGATATTGAGCACCTCAGGAACTCACCAACCCCGACTTACAGTGATGTGTCCTGTAGTTTTCCCAGCATCAGTTGTGCAGGTCAGACATGATTTATTAATCTTTTGGCAGCTAATATATGAGTCTTTCTTCTATCATTTTTGCCTGCATCATATTTTGGTTTCCGCTGTCATCAGATAATACACTTATTAGACTAAACTGTCGAGTAAATTTATTGTTGTCTCTTATTTTCATAGTGCCACCTGACTGCTTGGATGATGTGATTTCCGAGCTGCCGTTCTCAGTTCCAGAATTTGACCTGGACTCCTTTATCCTGGCAGACTGAATTGTGATTGATTATAGCTAAATGCAAATTATAAAGTAGTTCACATTAGCATTAGTAATCAGATTTAAATGTACTAAAGGAGGAAGATTAAATATTTAATGAGTGGCCATAAAACATGGTTCACAGTGTAGTTGTAGAGGAAATGGGCCTTATGTACAGAATTTTAAATAGTTTACAAACCTTTATTAATATTTCAGACTTTATTTTAAGATCATTTTAATGTTCAGTCTTACTTAAAAACAAAAAAATAACTTAGGAGTTACATTTAAAGCTTGAATAGTTATGAACCAGTTTGGTCTAATTGATTGATCATTACTGCTTTCTTCATGGCACCTACTTAATGGAAATGTCTATATAAATGCTTTGCACTATAAAACCATATTAATGTAAAATATTTAATATTAAGCGTATATTAAATATAAAACTAACTTGTATGTTTTGTGTTTCATTTTGTTATACACTTTTTTAAAAAGCTGACACAGCGCAGCAGATTGCTGTGGCGTTGCACAGGCAGAGTTCCAAGTTGTTTGTAATTCCTCTGTCTATGTAGAATTTTTTTTTTTTTCACCTTTTCCAGTTCTCCTTGAAGGTGAATGGGCAAAGTTAAAATGGCTCTAGGTGTGAATGTTTGTGTAGTTTCCTACAATGAACTGGTATCTCATCAAGGATGTATTGCCACCTCTCATCCAGTGTTCCCAGGGTAGACTCGGGCTCCACCACGACCCTGACCAGTGTAAAGCGCGTTCCTCAGAATTAATAGTAGCTTTAATAGTGACATAAATAAAAGATTAAATAGTGAAATGCTGTTTTGTTTTTTTTCGATATTTTCTCTCTGATTGGAACAATATCTACATATAACACATGAGAAATGCACTTACTTTAAAAAGTGGTTTTCCCACCCACTCACTCACTCACTCACTCACTTATCATCTATACCGTTTTATCCTGTATTCAGGGTTGCAGGGGGCGACTTGGGGCACAAGGCAGGGTACACCCTGGAAAGGGTGCCAATCCATCGCAGTGCACACACACTCACTCACACACTATGGGCTATTTGGGAACACCAGTTACCCTAATCTGCAGGTCTTTGGATTGTGGGAGGAAACCCACCAAGCACAAGGAGAGCGTTCAAACCTTCAAACCATATATAAAATGTAACTTTCATGAAGACCAAACCTTAACTCTAAATGAACTTCTCTGCAGCAGAGTTAACAGCCTCAAAAATCATCAATTAAGAGCACCTACGATTAGGTTTACAGATCATGAGTAGTAGATACATCTCAACATTGACTGTTTGAAGTGTATATATACAAGAGCCAGTGTAATGTGGGTGAATATATCTCATTCTTATATTCAAGTGATATAAACCTTATTTAAAAATCAGTCTATAGTTATAATAGATATATTTTTTTAAAACAGTACAGTGATACACATGGATACAAAATGCATGCTCCGTTTATGTCGGGGGAAAATGAACGAAAATGTATTTTTCATTGTTAGAGAGTCTGTAATAGCCAGATGTTGCAGAAAATCCAAAGACATTCCGGTGCAGCAGTTCATGTTTCCACACGAGCAAATTTGGTTGACGGAACGGAAGTAAATTCTCCACTTCAAAATAATCGCTTTTTGCTTGCTTTTAAGTTGTTTGTTTAGTATTCATTTTATATTTACTCTAACATTAATTGCTAAACTACTTTATGCTACATTAAATATTATTCGGGTACATATCAACGTCTTTGTTGCGTCAAACAAAACGTCTAAAGACAGAACGTCACTGCCGGGTGTTTATTTTGATGAGTGGTCTAGTAGAAAGACGTTCCTGCGATTCATTATCCGCTTAATGAAAGCTGGACTGCAGTTTGCTTGATATTTGAGAGTAAACTGAGAAAATGGCTTCTTTATGTGTAAATTCTCTGAGACAGGTGTTACGGGTCATGCTTGACTCTCCTGGATTTGACCGAGTTTTAAGTAAGGTGAGTGAGAGTCTTTCTCACCTTTAAAATAACCTTGAAGTTTGCTTTTCCAGCTCAACTCCTAAAGTAACATTTCAAGCAAGAAACTACAAGAGGAAATTATGCATTTGTTCACTTCTGTCTTTTTCATTTACTTTGCTTTCTTGCATCTATAACTAGGCTACGTTTATGAAGCTTTATTTTACACATGCATCATTTCTGACCTGATTTACAAACTTAGTACAGAAGACATTCTCATCATTTTACTTTTATAATAGACTGTATACTAGCAAGACTGTATTTCTTGACTAAACATTAAGGAAATAACTGCAAAAGAAGAAGAAATTTATCTGTAGAGTATTTTCAATAAAAAAGATAAACTTGTTAATTCTTACATAAATTACTATTTTTTTAAATATTGAAATTACAATTATCCATGTCTATTTAGCCTAATTTGGATAGATGAGTGCAAATGTTTGGAAAAGTTCAGCAAAATAAAATGTGTAAGTATAAAGAATCAGCTCACAAAAATAAATTTTGAAGCATGTAAGCCAACAAAAATAAATAAACAAAAATCACCTTGTCTTATTCAGCTTGTTTTTCTGTTATTGCAACCAACAAAATGCTGCACAAATAAAAATTCTATATACTAAAAAGAAAAATATATATAAATGTTGTTAAAAAATTATAATAATAATAATTTATTGTTATTAGTCTCTTCTTCTTATTATTATTAAATTAATAACAGCAGTTATCTTTTAAAAGAAAAAAACTGTGATTCAAGTGCAACAAAATGTCATTTTTGATTATCTTTATTGATTTAAGTTAATCAGATATTTCTTCGATGAAAATGTTGCATTTATGCTGCAGAGAGTTTTGAGTTTATGTGCCGACTGTGAAAACAGGTGGAGTTGGTTTCAGCCAGTCCGGGTAAAGTAGTGTGTCAGATGAAAGTGGAAGAGGAGCACACTAACCGAGGAGGGACCCTACACGGCGGACTGACCGCAACACTGGTCGATGTGATTTCTACTGCAGCACTCCTGTACACAGAGAGAGGAGCTCCTGGAGTCAGCGTCGACATGAACATCACGTAAGGGTTTTTATTTCTAAGATAGATCAGCATTCGTAACCTTCATGTTCTGTGCAGGTCAGAATTTATCATTTTAAACTTTTATTTATAAGGCATTAGTGTAAGCGGGAATAAATATGGAAAAATAAAGGGAGTTTTTACTCTCACATCTGTTTTCAAGTCATTGATCCCTGCAGGTTCTGACCACAGCACTGACTAATGTACTGTGAACAGTGTTTTGGAGGTGTTTAAAAATCCCAAGAAAGATGCTGAAGCTGATAAACATAAGTCATATGACTCATACAAGTCAGGCAGGGCCAGTGTCCCTACTGTGCTGGAAATAAACCACAAAGCAAACATCTGGTCAGCAATTGAATATTTCCACAGATAGAGGGGTAAAGGGAAGCTGATTAATTGTGCATAAAAGTAGTTGGGTTGGGCTCAGTAGGTGTAGGTTTACTGTACCTTGAAAAATGGCCAATAAGTAGAGCTACACATATTAGCTACAAATATTGCTAATAAATGTACTTTACTGTAAAATCAGTATTACATTGATTTATATATGATCAAAACATAAAGGTTAAGAGCGGTTGTTTCCAGAACCGCATAAGTGTACTTTTCCATTTTCTAGTCTGACATTTATTCATGAAAACTCAATGGGTTTAAATTCTCTGCTTAGATTTTTCCCCTTTGTATCGACAGGTATATGAATGCAGCCAAGGTTGGAGAAGACATCTTGATAACCGCACAGGTTTTAAAGCAGGGAAGGACTTTGGGATTTGCTACTGTTGATTTAACAAACAAAGCAAATGGGAAAGTCATCGCTCAAGGAAGACACACAAAGCACCTCGGCAGCTGATCCTCAACATAACATCTGAAATATGGAATAATTAATATTTGTATATAACATGTAAGCATGTAATAAAGCACCACAAGAGATTTTCAAAGCTTGCACTGTATTGGGAAATCTTCTGCAGTGTGGCATTAAATCGATGCAAAAGAATAAATCATGAACATGGTGATCTCTCTGATTATGATTCAAAGAGGATTGCAACAGACAGGAAAAGGTAGATTTTATGCTTTATTTCCCAACAAAGCTAGTTTATGTTCATTAGTACTCAAAAGAGGGGTCGAAAATAAGGGGAAAAAAGCAAACAAAATGTAATGGTGCACTGGATTTTTCCACAGTAATTCTTTTGTTAGGTACATGGATTTAAGCATTAGTTGCTCAATGAATATCCACCAAACAAAAACAAAATCAGGTATCAGTAGCATGAATGAATAGTGCATAAACGGCTCATTGGTTTCCAAATACCCACACCCAAAAACAAATTAAATTAAAAGCCATTAGAATTTGCCCAGCAGACCTTCTTCTAATGTCCATATTCACATCTAAACCCCCCACCAAGCATCACTCTTCCAGAAATTACAACAAAAACATGAAGGAGCTTAACAGGTAATAAGCAAGGACTGACACACAAAATAAAATGTCCAGCAAAACTCAGGCAGTTGAAAAGAATGAGAAGCAATGTCTACCCCAAATAAATTTTTACCAAGCATTGTTCACCTACCAAAATTAGCCATTTCGCTCTGACTATGAAGGCTGTTTAATCCGGTCATTGATTGTCATTAATATTAAATCTATCCTTCTCCCAAAAACAATAAAGACAATGTCAACTATCCACTCATGAAACTGATATCAGAATCAGTCCAACACAAGAGGCCCATATTTAAGGCACCCCTGACATTGGTTTGCTTTTGCTATATTCCCCCACTAAAGAGTTCCTTCTGTGATTGGTGGTGTCGACAGTGCTGCTCCAAGAGAACAACCACTCAAAAACAATGTTCGTGCAAGTTCAAATAAAGGCAGACAGGTTAAGGGTAGGATAAATGGGTGAACCGAACCAAAACTGTCTGGTAGGTGGGATATAAGAATGAACTAAAATGAACTTCAGAATGAAAATGAGTGGTTAACAAAAAGGAGAGTTCCACGCACAAGGGCAATTCTATTCAACTGAGATGGGTATGAGGTCAACTTGCTTCAGTGACCTGGGGCAGGAATCTTCTATGTCTCTGCTAATCTGGCATGTATGGGCGGAGGTGGTCTTCGATGTCTCCGACCCCCCAACAGGTCAGCTGATCCTGTGGCAGGTAGAGGCAGAGGCTGCACAACTTGAAAACTGTGGCCTTGGTTTTTGGAGTCTGCAGAATGAGTATGAACATTAAAAATTATAAAGATGTACATAAATATATTAAGACTTTATCATTGTCCAAACATAACCAACCTGCAAGTGCTGTCTGTCCAAGAAAAGAAACACAGACTGATTTGGGTTGTTCATCACCATCCCAGCCTTGTCCTTACGGCCAAGAGCATGCAAAAACTGCTTCTCATAGTCCCCATGGTGAAATTCAAACTTGGCCTTTGAATACAATATTAAACAAATGAATGAACAAAAAGATAAAGAATACATGGAGATCTTAACAGCTTATGAACATCAATACTATTAAAGCATATATCAAGTAGTCACCTGAACAGGCCTGAAGGGTTCATGGTCTGCTCCCTTCCATCTGGAGAACAGAAGACACACTATCTTCTCAATATCATTGCGGGGCCAAAGAATGAAGTCCATCTCTTGTGTGCAACCTATAACATCCTATAGAAAGAGACCACGGAATTACAATGTTTCATATGGTCATTAATATAATTCATGTTTTCTAAAACAAACAAACAAACAACAAAGAAAAAAAACTAAACAGACAATTCTCATTTTAGGGCACAATTCATCACAATTTTCATTTTCAGTGAGCATAATAGCAAAATAAAACAAAACTTAAAAAATGCAAGATGTTACGGAAACTTTATGACTGACAATTAAAATAAAGAGCCAAGTTTTGTCCATTGAGTGTACGTAAAGATTATTTCAAGTTTGGTGCACCACAAATGCTCTGGGAAACTTTTTTTTTTTTCCTCAAAATAAATGTATTATCTATATGATATATTATAATAACTAATAAGTATTTTTATTAAATAACTTTATAATAGTTTATAATAAAATAAGTTATACACAAAAATATGCAAAAAATGCTAAAGCAAAAAAGGTCATAATATGCAAATTCTTATGCATTTGAAAATTGTGCCCAAAACACTCATATGTAAATAATCTGGAGTCCTACATGTTTGAAAACGTTGTTTAAAAATATTATTTATCCTAATCAAATAAATAAAATAATTTGCCCTAAAGCTTAATATTTCTTACCCTGCGCATAGATTGGTAGCGAGGGGCATGCAACTGCACAACATCTTTATGAAGAAGCTCCAAAGAACTTTCTAAGGAGTAGCTTGAATCCTTCACTCCTTTGAGGATATTTTCTTCATAATTGTTGGTCATAACAGGTACCACTTCAGCTACCTCAAAAAGTGCAGACTTCTTTTTCTGCTCAAAAGACAAAATTTGACAACAGTTATGCTTAATAATCAATTAATTAGTTTATTGTTAAATTTTGTTTAATTATAAACCTGGCAAATCATAAATACAAGAGAGTTGGATGCAAAAAGCTAGCAGCTACTTATTGGTTTGCATTTAACATTACTTTTTCTTTTAACTAGGGAGACAAATCACCACATCATACCAAAACTGGTACAACCAAAGCTAAGAGAGCTCTGGGAAATGATTAAAGTTGAAAGTATAAATAAACAAATAAATAAATACAAGAAGTGTTAGGTCAATGCATCAAGCACCTTTTCCTTAAACACGAAGGCAATGTAGATTTTGAAGTCAAACTGGTCAGCCAAGGATTCTCGTTTCTTCCGTAGCTGGGCACGGAGTCGGTTTCGGGTTTGATTTCGTCGAGAGTTTGGGTCTCCCATTGTTTTATAGTAAAGACTTAATTCCCTCAATCACCTTTTCAGCTTTCAAGGCTTTCTGAATGCAGGCTATGCTATTTCAATTATGTATTTTTTTTTTTTTTTTAAATAGTTAAAGAAAGAAAAAAAGATCTGCCACTAATTGTAAACGTCGCTAAACCTAATTAAGAAAAGATAAATCTTCCAAATTGAAATCAAGTCATCTTTAGATTAATATTAGATAGCACACCTTGGGCCTGATGATTCAAATCTGAATATCACACCATTTTTCAAAGAAAAAAAAGTCTAATTTTCATAAACAGAAAAGCAACAAAATTATGTGAGAACCAAATATCAAACCAGTATTTTAGAGCTGATAAAATTGCTGAAATCCATGCCAATAACTTTTCGTACAATTTTGGAAATGCAGAAGTAAAGCCTTGGTGTTTTGTACCCTGGATTTGCACAACCTGATTCTAGTATTTAACAACTCTTTCTAGTCCTGACTATTGTGGATTTTGGAGTCTCTTCCATGACACACGTAACTGGTGTTCATATTGATGCATTAAACTCTCAGTAACGCACAGCTGAGTGACAGGGGAGAAAGCCGACCATGACAGAGAAACGGAGATGCCTGGAGGAGTTGGCACCAGGTGCAAGGACAAGGTACAGACTACTCGACATGTTGGGCTTTATGGCCAAAAATCTGACCCAAGGGTTGTTGATGTGGCCCCGCTGTTGTACTTCACCATCCTTGGGCTTTCCTGTGCCCGCCAGCTAACGAAACCTGACCAGCAAAGCTTTGCACACACAGACACACACACACTCGCTAGGTCAACTACTGCAAAGTTAAGTTGACTTAACCGTCAGCTACATGTCAGAGTAATTAGAGATCCTCTATGACACCTCGCTAGCTAACGCGTTGCCACTATCCGATAGTTACATTTTCTACCCGGTGCCGTATTTACTAGCCTGTTATGCTAGCAGAGATGAGAAGTGCGTGGCGTGGCTAATTCAGTTAGCTCACTTCTGTAACGGCTAACTATCGGAACACAAGTATCATTGTGTCAAACTAGTGAAATCGGAAACTGCAACCTTATGACCTGCTATCAAATGACAAACATTAAAATAATCTCTCGTGTGCAAAAGCTTAGTTGTTTTTAGCCGAGCCTGGTTCTCTCCGCTGCGTTTGTTGTCAAGCTTCTCCTCAGTCGTCAAAACCAACCGACCAAACCTCTCGTGCCATGTCAAGATAAACTGACAAACCAATTCAGATTCTCCCTTCTTTCGGATAACAGACGACTAGATTTGCTTCGTGGTGGACCCATAATTACAAAATAGTGGAGTGAAATGTCTTTCGAGCGGTTCTTCGAGACCTCGGCCTTGATCCCTGTTTGTCCGAAGAACAACAAGCCGTCACCCCAAACTGAACAAACAACTCAAAATGGCTGACGAGGAACACCAGGCAGGGCTGGTGGTAAAGAGTTGCCAGATCATTGCGAAACCAAGCAATTTCAGTACAAGGTAAAATCACTGGCGTTGTATGTTTTTTTTGTTGTTGTAAATATTATCATAAACATTGAGTGTACTGAAAAATAGTAAGTGTAATGTCTCATTTGTATTGTGAAAAGTTTATCCGTTACTCACTATCGACCTACTTTTTAGAACTTACATAAAACCCACTAAATCTGGCAACCTTTTTGAGGCATCACATGGGTTCCTTGTGAGAAAATATACAGGCTGTAGTGAACTGTTTTCACACTAGAGTTTATTGCACATTATTTATTATACTGTCAACTCTTAGGGTTAACATTCACATGGGAGTCCATAACTTATGTCTGTGCATTTCTATAAACGCATTTTTTTTTTTAACCTTTATTGGATTTAGCAAATATTATGTTAAAAATGTCTAGCTTCTGTGATCCCATGCTGTCTTAATGATTCTTAGGCAGGACCTGCTAATATTAAGTGTTTAGGGAAATCTGATTAGGTTTGCTCAAATAGTAAAATCAGAACAGTATACAGGGCGTGGGTGAAATTGTTCTAAGATAGCATGTAGATTTCGGCTCCAAATTCCAATCTAGATCATTAATGATTCTAAATGACTCGGAATCAACGAGAAAGATTCATTTCGTGCGGTTCAGGATCACGTGATCAAACTCGGGGCCGCTACTTAAGCTTCTGGCGCGCGCGCGCTTTACACTGTTTCCTTATCTGCTTCGTAATAAAACACGGTGTGGTGAAGTTACAAAGGTAAAGTCACGCTGTTTACATTAAGGTAATTAGTTTATTAACATTTTTACATTTACCAGTGGCCTGTTTCTCAACAGCTTATTTGAATTATTGGAGGTTTGAGGAAACCTGTTTTAAGTTTGAACAGCTTGCTAGCAGGTCTAAAAGTCAGGCTGTAGTGTGAGGTGTATATGAACTAGCGGGTCACTTTTATTTAACATGGTTCGTTTATTCTGACTTTTAACCCGATAACTTGGATAACTGTGCCTTCTTGTTGGGAAAAAAAAACGGTTAAAAACGACTATTCATTGTGTTTGTGCTTTGTTTTTGGTGACGTCATTTTGGCGCCTGTGTTGGTTGTAGCTAGCATATCAGCTAGTCGTTCTTTCAGTCATTTTAACAAAATTAATTGGTGTTGTGTAGACTCTAATCAGCCAACCTGTTCTACGTACCATTTCTTAATTTTGCATATATTTGGTAAATACCCTGTTATTCCAGGAGTTTTGCCCTCCACTGGGGTCGCAGTTTAATAAAACTTCTAAATGTTAGACTAAGGGCGTCTGCCAAATGCTGTAAATCTAAATTATTCTTAACAAAATGACCTGAAAAGAATTGTCAGACTTGTATTTTGACTATTAATTTACCTAAAACCAGTTGTAAAGCCATTCAAAGTGAAGCCTTATTGTTATGGTTTCTGTCTTATTGATGATGATCTGAATAAAATGAGAAATCTGAATTTAAATTTGTGCACACTTTACTCACTTCACTCATTTCCGTAATCTTTTGATTTTTGTAAAGAAGCTTTGTGATAATGACCATTAAGTGCTATATAAGTAAAATTGAAGTGTATAGGTGGCTAATGACAAAGTGTAAATTTATTTATACCAAGTTCATGTATAGGTGATTTTTAAACTTGATCAGTTTTCTTTTTACCTATCTGCAGATAACCAAAGAAATGAGTTCTGTCAGAAAAATGAAGCAAGTGGAGAATCCACCTGAAAATCTAAAGGTATGCATGAAGTTTACTTACTGTAGGTTTGAAGTAAAATTGTTTTGAAAATTGGGATCAATGTGGGGGTCTCTTACCCTTAAAAAAAAAAAAAAAAAGTTTGCATTTTGCCTCTAAACATGTCTGATCTTGCTTTTGCTATAGTTCAAAGCCATTGGTTTTGTTCTGTTTAAAATCTGTAAAGTTGCTGTCTTGCTTTGTGTATAGTGTCCTGAAATTGACCCAGCACCAGTCGGTATAATCGGTATTGCTCAACCTAGGAGTTAAACATTGAGAATTAGTTTGAGGGATACTTTTAAGTGTGATCAGTGTTTCACATTAATTTGTGTAATTTATGTCCTTGTCTTGATTTTTACACGAACCCTGGTTTCACTAGTTTAATAATTTCTCACTCAGACACAGCTTACTGAACTGTGTGCTGGTGTTTAATCCTGTTAACTGTGACTTACTGCCACTGTGTTTGGAGGTGAAAACATTAACCAACTCCTAACTCATAGTTGGCAGTAATGAGTGTTTTTAAAGCAAGTTCCCACAGTAATTATTTGTCTAAGGTTCATGCAGTAAGACTGTGTAAGGACCAATGGCTTACTGTGGGAATTTGAGGTGGTTTGCTTGTAGCTGACTGTCCTGCCCCTTTCCCACGCTAGGTAAGCATGCATACAGTGCTGCTTGGCTACCGTGCTCGCTTATGTCTCACTGTGACAGTTAACAAGTGTGTAAGTGGAGACGAGGGAGTCGTGGGAATGTTCTGGCAAGCAGGCAGCGAAGTGTAGTTTCAGTTCAGGCCATTTACTAACTCAATTTTAAGATGATTGTGATGCTGCCTCTCAAAGCCTGTATTTGTCTTCTGTGTCTTGTAGAATTTCTTTACAGCACAATCATCAGGGGTGTCTTCCATGAGGAGAACACTACAGGTCCTCCAACCATCTGCTGTCAATAAGCCCCTTGGGAAGATGATTCAGGTACACAGCATGATCATGTTGAATGAAGGAGCAAATGGCTAAAAAAAAAAAAAAAGAATTAAGACCAGACCACAAATTTTCTCCCCCTTCTTTGTTTGGTTTTCTAGACTGGGAAGACTGTTCCTAAGAGGAAGATGTGGGGTTCTGACCAGGTGAAGGGCTCGAAGAGGGTTAAAGCTGAAGTGGCAGTAAAGCATACTGAGCCAGTAAATGAAAATCACACTGAAGGAATCTCTCGAGAGGCCTATGAGCTGATGGTCAAAGGTAATTTAAGTTGTATGAGATTTGGTCACATTTACTCGTGTCTAAATAAGACTAAATGTAATATTGCCAGTGTAGTTAAATCAGGGAGGTCAAGCCTAGTAAATTCATGATTGCAATATATTTTCCTCCCCCAAGAAACGCCCAGCTCTTCTTACTGGAAGGAGTTGGCAGAGGAGCGCCGAAAAGCCCTTTTCAATGTTCTCCAAGAGAATGAGAAGGTCAGTGGTTTATGGGGGGG
>JAQQZT010000023.1:26406159-26418199 GCA_030068275.1 Clarias platycephalus
TAGCCTTAATGAGGGAGCCCCCTAGTGACGGGGAGGAATTGGCCACGACTAAATTGGGGAGAAAATTGAAAATACCCCCCCCCCCCCAATTTTTTTAAATAAATACTTTCAGTATAGTATTACATTACTTGGGTCTGTCCAAGTTTCTTGCTTATATATAAAAGAGACAGTTGTATTTATTCACTCCAAATATTTATAAGGCATTCGGTCATCTCTCGAGGCTATATAGGAATATTTACCACCTCGTCCTGACACTCAATTTCACATGATTCTCCCCCCTTTTCATTTTACTTGAGTTTACTTAAAGGCAACATCCAGGCTACCGTTTTGGGCAGAACAGAGATTCCTGCTCCGAGATGCACTTAATCCGTACCAAAAAAAAAAATCAGCCTCACATTCAATGCAAAATTGCTCTTCGCAAATTAATATATACAATTTAAGAGAATGCCTGTTTAACTGAGATCTCATCATATGGAGCACAAAAGTTCACACACACACACTCACCCTCAGCTGCTGAGCTGATGCTTCCCAGCCACTCTATGCTGTTCTCCGTTAACTCCTCCAGCAACTCGGTTTGGACGGAGAGTTTCTGCAAATAGAGCTTATGCTGCCATGTGCTTCCTCCTGAAGTTAGCATCTATGACCACATAAACAAGGAGTGTTTTATGTCAACACGTGTAATACATGTAGCATTTACACAACCCACATTCAGTGGTAAACAGAGCGTGAAAAGTAGAAATGACTAACACTACAGCTGTGATTGATCCAGAGGTTGTGTCTCACCTGAACGAGATGGTTGCAGTACTGCAAATAAATGACGATGGCCATATCCAGACTCTCATTGCCTGTGCTGAGCGGCTGGGGGCTCCCCGCTACACTGTTACCCACACCCGTGTCCTCCGTCAGGGCTTCACTGAGATGACCTCGCGCCTCGGGGTGCCGACTTGCCCTGTTTCAATCACTTCAATCACTATACAGAATTCAATCACTAAATTGCTGCCCTGGTTAAAAAAAACAAACAGAAAAAAAAAAAAACGACCTAACTTACCCCATCCTCTCATTCTCCATGTCGAAGAATACAGCACGTGAGACAGCAGTGTTGTCATCCCCAGTATCTTCATCATCGAAGTCTGACGTGTTGAGGAAGTCGAAACTTTCTAAAGCACTCTCCACGGTGAGGCTGAGACTGGAGGAGCGACTCCTGTGAGCGGGACCTCGGCACTGAGGAGACACAACAGCTGTTCAATCGTGAGAAACAGAGTGGTGGCTCTGCATCCTGTGGCGTCCAGTACACCGAGGTAACCGTGTCAGAAAGGTGACGTAAGGTTAAAACAAATACGTCATATGGCGCATGGTGCATTTTCACCTCATTTTCATCCCAGCCAGGTTGGCAAACATTATACAATCAAAAAAAAGAACTTGGTAAAAGATTAAATAAGATTGCCAACACTGTCGTCTATATTCATTAAATTAAGAAAGCCAAAAACTGTTATCATGGATGAATGCTGTAGAGATCAATATAAATAAAATATCGTCTTGAAACTGTAGGAAAACTATGCCCCTGGTAAGCATTAGGCATCTCTCACCTTGAGTAGGTCTTCCAGTTTCATCACTTCCTGTTCGAGGTCCTGAAGCTCTCGGCAGTGCTGGGGAATGCTCTCCAGCTTCATCAGCACACTGTGGATGGCCTCCTCCAGGCTGCTCTCTCCAGCCCAGCTCAGAACAGCTGGTTCAGGCAGGATATCAGAAGAAGTGAGCCTCTTCACCAGCTGCCTGGTCAGACTGCCCTCCTCCCCATCCAGCTCCACTGGCTTCAGCTCGGAATTGTCATCATGGCTGCCCGATTCCAGGAATACCACATCCTCAGGCCCCACAGCTGAGATCTGGCCTTCTGAACAGAGCGAGGGCGCTGTGGATTCATACCCGTGCTGACACTCTACACGCTCCCACTCGCGCTCCGATTCTGCCTCACTGGCACTCGCGAGGCTGGCACTTACACTAGTGCTCTCTTCTTCCTCCTCCTCACCATCCTCCTCGTCACCAGGCTTATCGTTCGAGGCAGGAAGCTGAGGTGTTTGGTCACTTTCAGGAGGTGTTACAGTGATCTCAGGATGCGATTGGCTCTGAGCTGGGCTTGAGGCTGGTGTATCGGTGAAGGTGAACGATAGACGTTTGCATTCGGCTACTCCGCAGCCACCGTTTTCGAACACGTCATCGGGCAATGTGGACTGTGAGCGGAAGAGAGGGACAGAGCATGAGCAACCCTCTCTTGATCATCTAAATGGTGTAGGTCTATATGCAGTAAATCAGGAATGGAGATTTTAAAAGACTGAGATAGACAGACTGGGTGCAACAGATTTGTAAGTTTAGCAAAACCACTACACACACACACACACAGACACATGCTTTGAGGGTAGGTGGGCACACACATTGACCTGACTCACGTAGACTTCCAGACTGGATCTGGGACGAGGCCGCAGTGCAGCCAGGTCACCAAATGAGCGACTGCGTCTGAGTTTCTCTAAGAGAGTGTCCCTGAGTGTGTGCAGGAATGAGAGATGGTGGCCCTGACGATGCTGAGGCTGCCATGTCTGTGCACCATTCCCAATACACACACATATAGACATACACACACAGCAGGGAGAGGGGACGTTGACCACAAAGGCCAGGATCAGGTTGTTAATTGGTGTTAATGAAGCATAGAAAAATAGAAAATCATACACATGTGTGATAACGAGCAGGATACCAACAATCTGGAGCGTATTAGCGTCAGAGTGTTAATATGGTGCGATTTTAATATTCTAGGATTACTTTCAACAGTTGCACGCAGAAACTTTGGATATCCCGTGAATATAGAACAGGAATAGGGTATACAGCTATTTTTACAATTTATGTACAGAAAAATAGGAAATAAAATATCCTGCCATACACTACTTCATCATGTAATGGTTTGGCATCTGTGAAACCTGACCTACTAATGAAATGTCTGTTTTTTGTACTAAGGGAATGCAAGATTTTGTATAACAGTAAGCGAAGTGAATTATTATTGTTGTACAGAATTATTTGTACAACAGTGGAAAAATTTCCAGCGAATGTTGTTAATTCATAGGGATATGCTAGTAAAGTAGTTGGGTTAATATTGGATAAGACTTATCACTTTACACTCATATAATTTTTACTAAACCTGTGCATTTTCATCTGTCCCTTTTGAGTCTAAGCAAACAAGCAGGAAAAAAAAAAAAAAACCTAACCCTTCATTACATCATCATCATCATCAGTGACATTATACGGCGAGAAAATCTTCATCTGATCAAATCCATCATTACAACATGGGTTTGTGTATAACATTTTTAAAAAAATGTTACATGTAACATTATGTAACATTATTAGCTGTCTCAAACAAAGAGATATTCAATAATGAATGTTTACAATCAAGTAAAATATATAATTTAAATGTTTAATGGAATTGATACCATGCTCACTCTGACTTCCAAATATTATATATATTGACATTTAAATTCAAATTTTATGTCACATACACAGTACGATATGCAGTGAAATGCTTGCACGACCGCCATTGACCATAAAAAAATAAATAAAGCTTATACGTAAAATAAATATCAATAAAAAGAAATATTAAAGAAATAAATTTAACTAGTAAAATAAACTGTACAGATAAGGGCATAATAAAATATTGCAAAATATAGAAATTTAGTGTACAGATTCCCAAACAATACCCTTAAAAATTAGTTTGTTGTTGCATTTTTGCAACATATGCACAATTTAAGAGATGTTAATTATCTGGTTAGTTGATTTAGGTGGAACAGGAAATTAGAAAAGTAGGGAAAGCATTACAGTGTGACCAGAGACTCACAAAGAATGTTGTGTCCTGGAAGATAGGGGTCTCAGGCGTGCCCTGGCTGTACACAGACACTCGTCTTTGCAGGGCAGTAGCTTTGCTCACGTTACCCGAAGACAGGGTCAGGTCCTCCACGTCAAATGGACTGAAAGGGGAAGAAAAAAAAAAAAGAAAAAAAAGACAGAAATGGGTCTAAGAAAGAAATGAACTCTTCAGTCAGTACCTTAACTTTCCAGCAGAGGGCAGCACCAATATGTTCTAGAATTGGCATGAAGTCAGGTGTGCCCTAAAACTCTAAATGATGCCACCTTGCTTTCTTAATTCTACATCATTCAAACCAGATCTGAATGTCTGACATCTTTAAAGCTGTACCATTTCTTAAAATGCACGCAAAGGAAGAATAATAAACAAAAAAAATCTTAGAGGAGACTTTTGAATAGATTTCTGTTTGAACTTTTAAAAAAAAAAATCATTACAGTTAAATCAATATGCCTTACTTTAAAAACAGAGGAATTATGTGTCAAAAATAAGTGATTAAGTCATGTCATCATTTAAGCATGTACCGTACACGTGCAATTATGTTTTAAGTAAAGATAAACTTTGGTTTTTATTGATTTAATTTACTCTCCATTACATTCGAGATCCGATAGACAGTTAACTGAGGCTTAATTACATTGGTTTTTAATTAGTCTAGTCCTTGTTTCCCTTTATTGCATGCCTTTTCCGCATCCTAAGAGGGAGACGCTAAGAAGCTAGTAGAAAAAGCAAGCAATGGAAACAGGATGGAGCAATTAAAGTATAGAAGCAACCTTTATGTTTATTGCTACTTACAACCAGGTGACTTCCAAATTGAGTTTGATTGTGCCCAGGTCATTGACGTCCACAGCCACCACCTGAGGCATGGCGGTAAACAGATCCTTGGTCTCACAGATCACACTGCCCACCAGGACATGAGTGGCAAGTCCTTTCAGCTCCGTGACCTGAGGAAAAGCAACAAAGACGTATATTATATATATATATAATTTTTTCTTTTATTTGCTATTCTATAGTTGAAGTGATCATAAACTCAAACACGATTTCTAATGGTTCAGGTCTTCTTAGATGAACAGTACTGTTTATATAGACTGGCATCACTTTTCATTTTAAAAGATCTTTTTAGTATATCCTTTAAAAAAAGATTTGTGCATCAATACCAATTTAGTAACAATCGCATCCACAGCAAATTTCTGATTGTCACAATATACGGTAGTATACAACGTCTGCAGTTTGACGCGCATGGCTACTGCTACAATACAACGTTACGTTACGTTACGGTTAAAAATGAGATCTTGTGAAAAATGGGAGTTGGTTCAGTTAGCAAGTCAGCTAGCTGTGATGACAAGAGGAAATAGGAGTGTTTGCACATTGTATATTCATGACATTTTAATTAGAGGGAATGGGTAGAGACGTTCCAAGACTATTTATAGTCTTTTCCTCTGTATTACATTTTTAGACCGCTTATTTTAAAATGGTTTACAATAAGATATACAGGGACACATTGCACTCGATCTTCCACTGCACCTTTATGGAGATCAGATCTGTGATTAGAGGCATAAAGACCATCTCCTCTCCATCCCAACTCTGCCTGGAGTTTGCCTCGATTTTCCCTTTTAGCTTCCAGCGCTGCCGTCCGTACCGCATGAAAATCTGCAGGGAGAGTGGGAGGACAGGGATGAGAGACAAACAAGGTAAGAAGAAAGAGATGGTGGGCTTTAAAAAGGCAGAGGCAGGCTCATGTGCCCACACTGCCAGCGCTGCACAGTAACTAAAGGGAAAGAACATCCAGGCACAAGTACTGTGGTGATCTGCAGTTTTTCATAGTCTAATAAACAGTTCTTCAATGAGCTGGGAGGAGGGTTTGTGCTGTGCTGCTGGATCAGAGCGGAGAGTGTTGCTACGGCAACAGCCACTATGGATGTACTTAGCAGATTTGCAGACATTTAATATGAGTGATGTAATTGTGGAGAAGTGCCATGCATTCATATCCTAGAACTTCGACTCCAAGAATCCGTAGGAGATTTAGAAATGCAACATTAATGATGCTAATGATATTTAACTACTTACTTCGTACTGATCACCTGGACAAAGCCTCGCAAATCCAGCCAAACCTAGAGTGGAAAATTAGTTTATTAATGCTATAAAGTTTAAACCTTAACTTTTTGTTTACATTACACTAATAAAATCCAGCACATTTGAACATGATGAACACAAATGCTAAATTTAAGATGTGTATTTCTTCCACTTTTTTTCCATCAATTTTGCAAATAAAAGGTTTTTGCACAATTCGAATGTAAATACATATGTGGCAGTGCACCATTTGTTAAAAGCTTGCTGTAAAGTCAAAAATGCATAGTTAACATTACAACAGTAACATACTGGGCCTAAAGCGGGATGATTCTGTCCAGTTAAACATGAGGTCATCATAAAGGTCATTACTTTATTTATTACTTTTTAGCTTTATATAAAAGTAGACACCGATCAGTTTTGATATTAAAACCATCTAGGTTTTGGGTTCCCTTGTGCCCCTGCAGTAGATCTGGCCCATCGGGGCGTGGCTCCGCAGGGCCTCTGGTGGGTGTTCTGTGGTGTCTGGCACCAGAACATTGGCAACCGATTTTATAGGTGCTGCGGGTTGGAGCCTCGCATTTAATGTAAGCTCCAATTAAAACAATAGGCTAAATGTTGAAATATAAAATTTTAAAGTAAACATCCTGTTTAGGAATAACTTCTAAAAGTGATAAAAATTACAGTTTAGAACTCACCGAATGCAATAAACAATAAAAATAAAATAAAAAAAAGATTTAATTAAAGATTGTAATATTACAGCAAAAGCTTATGTACCTTTCATTTTGATATGGAATTCTCCTAACAGGTTTTCCAGCTCTCCCTCAAAAGTTCCCATGTTCTATAGAAGACAAGACATACAGATAAACATCCAACATGCTTCTAAGAATGTAACATTTGGCACAACTGTGCTCGTGAGAGAGAGAGAGAGAGAGAGAGAGAGAGAGATGACCTCCGTGTATTCTTTGTAGCGACGGTTGACCTCAGTCAGACTCTCTCGTGTCCCTTTAGTAGATGGCGAAGCAGTGAAGGCTTGCTTCATTTTACTGGCACCATCTCGTAGTCTCCTTTGAATACAGAAGCCCTCATACAACTCGTCCACCTACGGCAACAAATACACGGTCCGTTAGCCTGAAGAATTTCAAACACATACATTTATGGATTGTTTGTGTGGGTGTGTATCGTATAACATATAGCGGTACGGAGGCCTGGCGCGCTTTCAGAAGATCATTTAACAGTTCCGTAACAACACTACCGCTATTAGTACTAAAACAAGACTGATATCTAAATGAGGACAAAATTATTTTAATGTGCATTACCCAACTCAAGTAGTAGTATTTACAGTATGATGATAAAAATGTATCTGTTTATTAATTTCCTGCATAGAGGAATAAATGCCATGCAACATCATTTATGTATGATTCTAGATATATTGGGTAGAAAAATTGGTTCTATGTTACAGACTTTAAAATACCTAAAATTTCATAACAGTGAAGCTAAAACTGCCAATGTTAAACTTTTTTAAAATTATTATTATTATTATTATTATTATTTTTTAACACTGGCCATACAATTGAACACTTGGTTAACATGTTAATCTAACATTTGCTCCTGGTTACACTCTGGCTGGATTATTATAATAACTAAATAGAATATATAAATGGCTGCTTGCAGCTTTTAAATGTTCAATTAGTGTAATTTATTTAAAATTGTTAAGAACGAGGAGTGTGACTTTGCTGACAGATGTGTGCAATGTAAATCTTTTCCCCCCCTAATTTCCATTTTAAAATAAATCACAATGAATAATGTTATCATCCAGGACCCATAGGCTAAAAAAAAAAAAAAAAGAGAGAAAATAGTCACGATTACCCATAACATTAAATTTTGAACATTTATTGTAGGCATAGAAGATTTATTATTCTTATGTATCTTCTATGACTGGACACGCGCACACACACTTTAGGAACACCAATTAGCCTAATCTGCATGTCTTCGGACTGTAGGAGGAAAAGCATCAAGCACATGGAGAACGAACAGATTCGAGGTGGGAGTCGAACCCTCAGTGCCAACAACTATGCTACTGTATGGACAAATTAAATTTTTACCCATTTTCTCTTTTGGCCGAAAACCAATATTTTTGAACAATTTAGTTGCCGTCCACAATAAATATAGTAAACTGTTGTAACTATATTTACCTAGCTTATTTATAGATAGCACATGTTAGCTGTGTCGAACATAAACAAATAGGTTTGATGATTTGATATAATTCATGTAAACATACCAGATGATCACTGAATACATAAACACTGGATTCCATGCCAATTTAATCTCATTTTGGCATGATCACAAACTAGCAGTTAACTTGTGGACTAAAAGTAGTAATACGGCATCCATCTGCCCACATGACCAAATGCTGTTATACAACACAATGTATCTGCACATATCATCCATGAGTCAAATTACACATCAAAAAATGTGTGTTTAAAAAAATCTGGATCGAAAGAAGAATAATGAGAACACTAACACTAATGAGAGGTAGAAAAAGAAGAAGCAAAAAAAAAGGATGTGTTTAAAAAAACAAAACAACACATGATAGATCAAAGACTGAAAGCAAAAGAACACCGAGGAACAAAGAGCAAGTAACACAGCAGGATCTTCTCAATCCGGCCTGAGACGGTGTATAATGTGGTCTCAGAGCAGCAGACAGAATTTAAAACCCCAACAGTGTCAGAGTTGTGTGTGTGTGTGTGTGTGTGTGTGTGTGTGTGATCATCACATCCTATTCACAGCCATAGATGTGTTAAAATAAACTGCCTGACAACATCCTAACATACAGTAACATGAAGCAGCTCTCAAAGAGAGAAAGACAAGTCCTAACAAAAAATGTAAAAAAAAAAATTGTACATGTACATAAGGAAAGACGTTACATGTGGACCGACTACTGTAATATTCAGAACCAGAGAAACTGTATATAAATATAGATAGAAATCATACAGCATGCTTGATATTAGATCTTCATGTTTTGGATTCGGTATTTGAGTTGAGAATGAGAGAATCCCCGAGAGCAGGGTTGGGCGATCCAGATGAACTGTCTGTGGGGAAAAATGTGGGATTGTCTCGTGGTGGTCCCATCTGTTTAGTTAAACTGGGGAATAAGACCCACCCAAGTCTAGACCACTACACACACTCCCACCAGAGTCATTCTCGCTGTGGCAAGTATGCGGTTTCTAAAATTCCCTTTTTGCTTCATAGCCTGGTCTGGTAAAGCTGGGCTTGCGGGGGCTGAATCGGCTTTATTTGGGGCAGAGAAAAGTTTGTCTAGTTTCACTGAGGAGTTCATTTTTACTTATTTATCCTTTTAGAAAGGGGGAAATGATTATGAGTGTAGAAGTGTGAGGTTTGGGTAGACCAGAGTGTTATCTTGTCATGTGTCAAGAGGAAACTGAAAAACAGGGTGTGTCCAGTGATGGGCTCTCATCTGATAGTGACATGATTAAAGGAAAGCAAGTCTGATGATTCTGTTGAAGCGGACCAGACTAATCACAAATAACACACTTTGACAAAAATCATGTGGTCAAACTATTCCAGGCGTTTACAACTGAGATTAACACCAGACATTTCCAGGCCGTTTGAATAACAGGAAGTACCTGACTCGTAACGGAGAGAAGAACTGGCTGGGTCTGTTTCACACACATTTTAAGGCAGTGTGAAACAGTGGGAACTGTACGAGTGTGCGCAGTGAAGTTTAGTGCCTGTGTATCTCACACTTAAGGGTGGGGCAAGTGTGAAAGGAGGGCACAACAACTAACACACACCCTTTCTTAAACACAAACATAGCTTTCCCTTGAGACTCTACTGTTGATCTACTTGTGTTCTTTCCAAATCTCAACATGAGAGCAGCCTCTAGGAGACCCACCCAACTATGCAGGATAGCAGCTGTTTGGCAATAGTTTGGGTGTGTGTGTATGCTGGGATGGGGTGTGTGCGCGAGTAAGCGAGAGCATGCTGGGTTGGGGTGTTTGGGCATTCGGAGGTGGCCCAAGAAATTCAAATATAATATGTACACAACACAAATCAGTGGCGGAATTGAAAAAAGTTAAACTCATAATCATGGGGTAAATTATGTGTATATTGGAAATTGATTAAAAACACATTTTATTCATAACCTAGTGGAACTAGTGGACTATGCTCAGCTGTATAGCATATTAATCACACTTCCTTGATTAAATTTATAATAAAACATTTAAAATCAAACCTGCTGATTGTCTAGGCATTAAAAAAAAAAAAAAAAAAAGAACTGAGAAATGTAGAGAAGTAAAGAAAAAGAGGGAACTAAGGCCTGGTCAACTCTAATGCAGATGCATTTAAATGGTTTTTGTTTTGGATCTTAAACACCAATACTTTTGAACCTATACTCCTGAGCAAAAATCATTACAGACTCTCACCAGGCCATTCCATCCTCCAGGGATTCCCCTCTAATGACTTGGACTAACTGACACTTTTCCAGGTCAAAGTCGTTAGATAATAAATAAGCACCATGCCTACATCCCACCACTGTTACGTGCCTGACATGTGCCACATCCCTCGTACAGTCCTGACCACGCTCCAAGTCATTTCCACATCTTTAAAAGACCTTTAAAGAGTGGCCAACATTCCGGACATGAGGCGTGCAGTCCGATCATGGCTCTTGCATACTGAGAAATCTTTCTGCAGTACTGAAACTATGGGATACGTTCGATAGTGTAGCAGGGGATTATATAGAGAAGTAAAGGCCGTTGTTAGTCTCAGAACGATATTCGTTATTCTGCGCAATCAAAAGTCCCAGTTTGACCTGAACGCCCCTCGTATTCAATATATATATATATTTTTAATAAACGCTGTATGTCATCCAGATTCCAGAAATGCAGTCCTCTCATCATAATAATGCATCCTTCTTTAAACACTCCCCATAACATTCTTAACCTTACATAGCGTATACTTATTACAACAGCCTCATTAAATTTTCAGCACAAGTCACACTTAAAAAAAATTCACCAAAGCTGAAATCCCGTCCCTTGTGGAAGATTCCAGGAACAGCGTCTCAAAGGAACTCCAGGCTTTCTTTAAAACCCACTTTTGAGAAAAGATTAAGAATGACTCCTTCCTTTGTACTTCCCCTTTTCAGCTCAACCATGTGTCATGTGACTTCCTGTTGGCCCAGTTTACTTTCTGTTGGTGGGTGGATAGAGGCTGTCCACTGGCCTTAACAGCATACTCATAATGAATTTGCATATGAGACAATGATTGTGCGGGTTACTAAATAATGACTATGTGCCTTGGTAAAGACCATCCAAATGGCATCATGCTGGCACATGAGTCCCTCCAGCCAGCCTGATCCACTCTGATAACGATCTTCTGAACACCGCGCCTGTAGTTTCACTGTTCTGTATAGGACTTGGTGATAGGCATCGGCTGGACGCCCATATTACTCTGTCCTCTGGCAACCACAGATTCTCTGTGTCCGACAAAGCAGAGTCTTATACCTAATTAGTGGTAACATAATATTCTCATAACAGTACACTACTATCCAGAGCGACAGTGCTGTAAGCAGCCCAAACAAAGCATTTTCAACCTAATCTCTATATACTGCATCTGTAGTATACACGTGTTTACTGATGTTTGTCTGCTCTGAGAAATAATAATATCAGTTTACTTGAAACGTCATATTTTTTGACTCTCCAAAGTCATGGGCCTCTACATGGCATTTTATGGCAGTGTGAATGAGTTTAAAAGCCATTGTGTTCTTAAACACAATTTCCATGCAAGAAGGGACTATTGAGAAATCTTTCGTGTGTGTGTGTGTGTGTGTGTGTGTGTGTGTGTGTGTGTGTTTATGCACAGCTGTTAAACCTTCATAATGAGTGAGCAAACAGATTTGCCATTTTGTTTCTCAGTATAGGCAGAGGTGGAAAGAGTAATAAAATTTTCTACTCAAATACAAGTACTGTTACTTCAGTGAAAATTTACTTAAGTACAAGTAAAGTTACCATTATAAAAATCTACTCAAGTAAAAGTAAAAAGTAGCTCATAAAAAATTTA
>JAQQZT010000023.1:26455096-26467438 GCA_030068275.1 Clarias platycephalus
TCCCTCCCCTCTGAGAGAGCTCGGCCAATCAGCTCTCTCTAGACCTCCGGCTGCGAGAGGTAACAGCATCACCCGGGGATCGAACCAGCAGATCGGCGAGCACTTTACCACTGCGTCACTCGGGGGCCCGTGATAAGCATTTTTAACTAAATTCCCAGCCTACTTGCGTTTTCTAAAATGTCAAGTTCTACTTGTGTATGATTTGCTCCAGTATACATACCAAACAGCTTTTTTAACTAATGTACGTAGGCACAGATAATGTTCGAAAGTCTGCTGTGGTGTACTTCCTGTCTGTAGCTGAGCTCAACTGCATCTGCTAGCTGACAGGCAATGAGGACAAATCATTGCTAGCATAAAGAGAGCACATGGAAGCAGCAGGTTTCGTTTTGACTTCATTTTTCAAGACTTATTTTCATATCCCTAAGGAGTCCCTCAGAGTGAGTGATCAAAGAATAATTCAGAAACTGACTCAAATGCATAAATCTTTATAAAAGAGAAGTACAAAAACCCCATAACTGGCCTATTATACAGTATTATTATATAAGGCTATTTACACTTAATAGGTTTATCTGACTGGCTGGTACTTTATTTTATTTTAGAATAGTATACAGTATTACTATGAAATCATATACACTTGTTTTTTTTTGTGAAATATTATGAAGAGAGAAAAAAAAACAGAATATATAGCAATATTCATGGAGAGTTCATTAGGAGAGTCATTGGGGAGCTCTGAAAAGAAAAGCCTCCTAGGTGATGCTGCTTGAGAAGATGACAAGAGTGTTTAAACCTCTATTACAGTGTATAAACCTCTATGATCCTGTCATGGACCTGTCATGCTCCAGGCAGCTGTTTGACGTGGCTCCCACTGTAGGAATTAAAAAAAAAATCTAAAATAGCTTTAACTTGTCTGTGCTGCCTGAACTATTACATAGGTGCTTAGAATATTGTTTACGATTAGGAGAAAAGCAGTATATTATCAATATATAACCGCACACTCAAACAGAAACGCACACACACCCACACACAGAAATACACACTTGAGAGGGTCAGGGAGTGGGTGTGTTTTATGTGGTATGCCACAGTATCCGTTCCTACTGCAGGTGACCAAAGAAAAGAGAAGTGCAACATGCAAGAGAGGGATGTGTATATCTCATCTCAAGTGATTGAGAGTAAGGTGTGGCTCATTGGTGCTAAAAGTTCAGATTTACCCAACTTCCTGCAAAGCAAGCAATGGTGTGTGGCCTAATATGTAACATTGGGGGAAAACGTTAGATGATGTGACAAGTTTCCGGGAGGGAAATTTAGCTTCCAGTCCTGATCGTTAAACTCATTCTTTCTTAAGTGCTTCATATTTTGATTGAATTTTTTTCAGATCAGCATGTAAACATTTACTGTAAGTTAACAGAAAATCTAATTATTACGATTTCAATTAGATTGAAGACTTTTTCAATTGAAACAGCAGGTTTTATTGGGACAAATAGCAGACACGAGGCATGCTGTCACTATTTATACCACTATATACGCATGCAGGGTCCCAGGGGGCCTGCAGCCTATCCCAGGAGACTTAGGGCACGAGGCAGGGTACACAATGGATGGGGAGCCAAATCGTTGCAGGGCTGACATACGTACACACACACACACTCACATGCTCATTCACACACTATGGGCAATTTGGGTACGGCAATTAGCATTGAACATGTCTTGTGCGATGAATGTGCCAGGAAACAAGAGCACCTGAAGGACATAGAGAACATGCAAACTCCATGCCTGAGCCGGGAAATGTACTTGAACCCTGGAGGTGCCGATTTCATTGTCAACGAAATGCAAAGTGAAGTTATTGTTACTGTGAGGAAGTTTCTTTTTTCCTATAACAGTATCTCCTGAAGTGTTTTATTCCTTTTATATAATAACAATTTACTAATAATATTAGTATTTGAGTTACAAAAAATTGATAGTCACAGAGGACGTAGAAAAACCTGATAACAAAACTTCTTACAGAATACTTCATCTTATCAACACATTTTACATTTGTTTCTGAATTATCTCTTGCAGTAGAAATAATAATATAATAGAATCAGCACATTAATAGAAATGTGATTCATCTTGCTGCCAGCACTGCTTTAAGAAACATTGCACACTATAATATTCTTCTCTCATCCTGAATATATGCTAAACACGTTAGGAACATGCCGTCTACAAACTAGCGGGTTTCTTCCCTAGTGTGAAGTGATTCTTATATGCAGCTCAAAATTAGACAAGGGCCTCTCTCCAGTTGATCTGCATGAGAATAGGTCTTCCCACGAATGGCTTTCACGCCTACGCATTCAGAACAGCCAACCATGGCAGTCTGGCATTGCCCAAAGGCCCTCAATGAGACCTCTTTCCAAAGGACACAGGGGTCCAAAGAAAAGCATAGTGTCCTCAGTCACAAGGGAACTGCATATAGATTAAAAAGTGTGAGACCCCTTGCATATTGCTGTGTCATGTTTCACGCTTAAGTATCTGGGCGGGGCATCAGTTCTGTGGTTGGATAGGGTGATACTGTATATGAAAGAAATGACTGTTATCATGGGTTTTTATAGCTTTTTACAAAGGCCTACTAATCTTTATTTGCTATGCAGTCTGATTCTTCTGAAACACACTGAGATAAATTTACTATTTCCAGTCTCTCACTTGTTCTCTTTTTGATTTATGAGCATGAGCTTTAACGCTGCTGTGTTGTTTTGCACCATGCTGTCCTGCAGGCTGTTCCCGAGAATCGACATTATTTGAAAGTCCTGGCTGGCGTGACTCACTTGTGACTTTTCTCAGAGCAGATACAGAGACAAAGAGCCAGCTCACTGCTGTCTGCTCAGACTCCGACTGCTAAAACACAGTTTGTCTTCTAAATACCACATTCCGTTAACAGAGTGAGTTTAATTATCACTGTTGACTTGTCCCAAATTCTCAGTTGTCCATGACCCTTTTGCCCTGCACCTTCACAGCTACACTCATCTAATGCATCTAACACTGCTTAAAACACATTAAAGGAACACTTCAAGCTTTTTCTATATAATATGTACATCTTTCAAGTATGTGCAATTACCCTAGACAAGAATTGAGGCATGTTTGCATGTACTGAGATAAAAGAACAGAAAACCAGCTTAACTGAAAATCCTCAAAGTCTAAGAGCAGTTAAGTCTATGGAGGAAAAAACATAAAATGGCATCAAAAGCCACAACAACAAACATAGTGTAACATCATCTAGATAAGATATTCCCTCAGATGATGTTTTAATGATGCTGGTGGACAGCACTGTGCAGCAAGTTCCTGTGGTCGAGATCTGGTGACCTCACGATTTATATCTGGGGATGCCAATTAGCTTAATCTGCATGTCTTTGGAAGGAAACCGGAGAACCTCGAGGAAACCTACTAAGCACGTGGAGAACATGCAAACTCCATGCACACAGAGGTGGGAATCGAACCTGGCCAGGAATCGAACGCGGACCCTGAAGGTGCAAGGCGACAGTGCTAGCCACTAAGCCACTGTGCTGCCCGCCTAACCAACACACATTACCAAATGTTAAGTAACCAAATGACTGTTTATAGCATTAAAAACATAACAGCTAACATTTGTCCTGTATTTATAGCAGTCGTAAAAAAATTTTTTAATTTGTAATATGAATTTTTTTTTTTAATGTTCATTTACTAAATTCAACAATTGCCCTTACACATCTATTGCAAATTTCAAGTAAAGATGTTTTATAATTTTATTTTGGCGCAGAAAATAATTTAGATATTCTTGACTTTGGTGACTTTTATACAGTACATGATATAAGCTGGTGGTTGAAAGCAAAGCCATCTACTATAGAATATTCCTTTAATAATGAAGTAAACATCAAGAATGCCTGTTGACGGGCTGCACTGCAGATGTTCGCTGAAGATCCTGAGACTTAAACGCATTAAACAGATGCAATAAACATGATAACAAGGCTTTCATTGTCACATGCCACTATTTGTGTTGCCATGTGTCTTAAAAAGATGGCAAACTGCTGTGCTGCTTGTGCTAGATGCAGGCAATCAAAAGCAGCATGCTGCAGATCTGCTGTTTCAAAGATAACTTGTTTTTTTTCCTGCACTGAGGCTTAGTGTCAATATGATGAATGCGTTCAAAGTACATCAGAGTATCTGAAAAGAAGCTGTTGTAATATAGAGGCTTTGTTCTCAGCTCATGGTTTACTGGTAAAAAGCTGTATCTTGGTAAATTAGGGCTACATGTCAAAACCGTCACTACATTATAGTTTTTGACAGAAAGTCTCCAAGAAGTGCTGAAAATGTCCCGGCTGGCTTATTTCTTAAAACGTCTGAAGCAGGTGGTTTTCCTTTGGCTTCTTATTGTCAAGAAAGGAAAGAGAGGAGTAGTAAGAGGAAATGAAAGGAAAAGAACACTGGAATGAATAAGTAGGCATTATGGCAGAGTGAGGGAGTGAGGGTGAATCACAGCACACTTCAGTTCTCTTCTCTCCCCTGTGCTGTGCTCACGGTCCGGCTTTAGCACGAGAGAGGCGTGTTGCCATGGTGTGGGAAGATGTTCTGCCTGCAAAGCCTGTTGAATTTAGAGAGAGACATGATGGAAAGATGCTGTATAGAACATGGAGGAAATCTTGTTGCAACCTCAACCTAGATTTGTTCTCACATTCATGTGCGTACGACTCAGTGGTTTTCGGTTTAAGTATCAGAAGTTTAAATCCAAGAGTTACCAGAGAGCACACATAAGCATTACAAATACAAAACAACCATCATGCGTGTAAGAAAGATAATGTTCTAATGAATAAATGCACAATTTCTTCTAAAAGAAATATTCACTAATATTAACAATGATCTGTAAGAGATCTTGTTTTCAACTACACTCCAGTAGAAATGTTTCGCTTTTTGACCCTAATTCAGATTTTATCATCCATCCGCAGAAGTTCCCACAGGGTGTGTCACATCTGCAAGTCTCAGAAATGAAGAAAACATTTAAATAAGTAGCATTGCAAAAGCTGTCCTCATTTTCCATGAAGTGGATGTGCAACTGTTCATTGCAAAACATTTTCCTCCATCACTGCGCTGTGTGCCTCCCTTTGCATTTTAGCGGACAGCAAATGTTATATTAATACTTAATTATTTCAGATTTTACAGATCCTATTTAATTTTTACATTTTGTGTGATTTCTTTTCAAACTAGAGCTGTGTAAGATGGTGTTTCAGGTGTTATTACATAAACAGCAAAGCTTAAACATAAAACATTACATATATTTAAAAAAAAAACATTAAACATAAAAAACTGTTCACACAATTTTTACTGTTTGTTTATTTATTTGGTTATTTATATGACAGTATAATTCTGGCTTAAGTAAAATTTCTGAGACTTGTACTGTAAGCTCTCCCTGACTGAGAACTGCAGTGAAGCCACCTAGTGGACATTTCTGGGAAAATAAACAACACTGCTGCGTCCATATACTGTACTGTACCTAGTATGTAAAGTACTATGTAAAGTTAATGTAAATATTAAAACAAAATTTTATCAGGTCAATTTTTATATAGTTCCTGGATGCAGATGAACTTTCGGCAGAACAAACACTTGGTCTGTGGGAGGACAGCTGCAGCCTCCCTGCTGTTTCAGGATGCAATGCAATCGCAGCACTGATTGGAGCACTAATGAGCTGCTGACTGATTGCAGACAGACAAGGCACATTGCCAGCTAAGAATAGCACCTTTTCCTCCCCTGTCAGACTTTAATAAAGGGTTAGGTGAAGCAAAACAGATCTGGAGATCCAAAGTCCTGCTTCATCATTTCGCAGGATTGCAAACAAAGCTACAGCTGTTACTGACTATGATTAGTAGAATTAATTATTATTATAAGAGATTTTTAGTCTTCCACTTGTTAATGTTACCTAATTATAAAAGATTAAACAAAAGCTGTATCTCTAGTCAAAAGAACCAAAGGACGACTCAGGACTCTGTGCACATCTGGATGAAGTAAGCAGGATGCACCTTATCTCCTCCCTTAGTTCTTTTTTCCCCCTCCTTACCAAATTATTAACCCATTATAGGCAAACTTTTCCCTAGAAATTCTCCCATTATGTTTAAGTTTTTCTATCATATTATGTTGATATCATATACCTCGTCATTTGACTCCACTACATCATCTGTACCGAGTGATTATATTTTTTCCCATTATAATTCATTTTTCTTTCAAATTACTTTCCATTATCTTTACACGTCTTTTGCTTAATTGAAAAAATATTACGGTGGCAAAAAGTATAATTCCATATACACATTAAAGCAAAACTTGAAGCAGTTTACTGTAGACAGTTCAACTTTGTGGAGGTAAAAGAAAAAACAGAGATCCTGGAGGAAATCTATGCAGAAGATCATGCAGAGGAAATTCCACATACAGAGTCCACCGTGCTCAGGATCAAACTGGGTATGAAGAAGCTGTTTGCTAATGATGCACCACCATTCCACCCACCTGCTGCCAGAATGGTTACATAACATAACATTACAATATTAAGCCCAGTCTTGTGTAGGTTCCCCTTGTGTTGCTGGGGCAGGGCATGAGTCCACAAGACCTCTGGGGGGGATGTTTTCGTGTCTGGCACCAAGTTTGTCTGGCGCATCCCATGAGCGCTCAACTATATTTGAACCTGAGGAGTTTGGGTTGGCATTCTTGCCTTTCTATCATGGCAAGCACTGGCTTTTCTGTGTGATCAGACCAGACAGACCAAGCATTGTTGAGCCTGTCACCAGTTCAGTGGTACAGTGATGGTTCTTTTATCATGGCCTACAACTGAGGTGGTAATCAATTTCTACCAAATCACTCAAATTAGGCATTTCTCTGAGTATGGACTTACAAAATAAACCATTTTGATCGCCCAGTCACCACATGGGAGGAAAGTGAATTTCAAAGTCAATGCATTTTTTTTTTTTATATCACAGAAAGAGACTGTGAGCTCTAAGAATCCTTTCTTATCAAAGGAAGTAATGGGAGTTACATGGTTAGTAGTTAAGACAGAAAAGAATTTAAATATTTGGCCACATCCCTCACTCACCTTATGTTGGGAGAATCAAACCCACACTGCCTTTTGTTCAACTCTCCCCTACATCTGTGAGGCAGACAACCCGGATCCACCAGTCACCAAGATGAAGAAAGGTTTTGAAATGAAATAAGCTCCCAAGCATGTGTGTTGCTTTATCCTTTGACTATTATTTTTTATATGGGAAGTGTGGGATTCACTGTGAAGACCTTCATGCTTCCTTTATACACAAAGAACCTAAGCTTTTGTGTCTGTACAGCAGATGTACAACTGATAGTATCAACCATTGAAAATGAGCTTGTGAAAAGAGGCGCTGTAAATGCATTGCAAACATTGCACAACTTAAGCAAACATAGAAATCCTGAACATAAAACTAGGTCAATAAATTCATTCCAAACGGCGGCTATGGACCCATAAAATACCACAACATTGTGGAATAAAAAGCATATGGTAAACAACTGTTTTCCATTAGACTTAAGGTAATTGGCTGACGATTCAAAGTAAGCATTCTCTGATCAGCAGCTACGGGGTATATGAAAGGACCAAAACACATTAGCCATGCTCAGGGTTTTGCGAAGCCTCTGCTGTCAGTGACTGATTTAAATTCTGCTGATGAGATCCGGCTAAATCTTTTCTGCCACATGTAAAACAGGATTTCATCATTGAGTGGGAGGATTGTGAAAATACAGACTGCGATTCAGTTTGACATGCGAGTTAAAAGATGCTGCAGTGCTAAGGCATAATTAGCATTTCATGTCCCACCTAAAACACTGCTGATTAAATTCACACACTTGTTTGTGCCCATAGCGGCTTCACACTGATGTATTAGGGCTTTGAATAGGCACAGGGTAAGAGACGAATTAAGAAAGCAAGCAGGTCATTTTTTGTTTTATCTAACAACCTGGCCCTCACTCACATACTGTACATTTTGAAGTGGATGAAGTACTGCTTAAGTGGATCTTAAAAAAGCAGCGATAACATGTCCAGCACCACACACTGCACATGCACTGAAAACATGATTCAAGGTGGACACCTACTGGATGTGTTGTCTTGCCTGGACCTCTTTAAGCTCACATATCTGTTTTTCCTTATGAGAGACAAAAGACCAAGTTCCAAACTGTTCCTATCCTCGTAAGTGTACCAGGATATAATATTATCTCTTCCCCATTGTGCTACCTGCGGATCTAAATGCCAAATCAAAAAGTATTAGCATTACTTAAACACACTGGCACTGCAGAAAATGTATTCTGGATACCAGCGATTTGTTGACCGGCTTTTTCAACGCACCACATAACCAGGCTTTGGTGCCTGCACAGTCTACGTTAAAGACGTTTATCATTTTTAAATATGTTTCTGAATCTAGAATCGTCATATCATGCAATCATTTCATGATAGGTGAGACAATGGTGGATTAGGTAGTATGGCAGTCTTGAAGCTCCAATGTCTCTGGTTCAATTCTGAGCTCAGGTTACAGTCTGTGAAGTGTTTTGCATGTTCTCCCTGCACCCTAGTGAGTTCTCCGATTTCCTCCCAAAACATGCTGTCTATTCCCCTGAATGAATGTAGGGCATCCAGGGTATATTCGGCCTCACTTCTTCTAGTACTGTATAGGCCCTGTGGCACCACTGCTACTCTGATCAAGAAGTTATGATGAACAATTAAAATGAATACATTTCAATTACACATATTGTTTTGCCATGGATCTGTCTGCATTATTAGTGACAGGCTTGTATTTTATAAGCAGCACAATTTGTTTCCTCGCCTGGAACTGGAACAGAGCTGAGAAGAGGAAGTTTTGTTAATACTGTAATTGGAAATTTCAATGTATGCAGAAGACCACTCTAAAAAAAATTATCTATTTGTAATTCTTAAAGTCCAGCCTGTTGCACCACTCACTGTGATGATGATGATAGTGCTACGATTTGATCCCAGGTAAATGTGCAACATATCAGTGAACCTACTGGTTTAGCACCAGTCAGTATAGCACAGGTTAATTTCCCGTGTGCTCCAGGAGGCATTCATTTCTGACATTAACAGGACTAGTTGAAACCACCCTCTGATTGGCTGTGACAAAGCTGATGACATGGAACAGAGTCATTTCATCACATCAAAGGTGGCCGGCAGCCAATCAGCACACTGCCTGGATCAGTCTGAGCAACATGCAAATCTATGTTCTCATGCTCATCTCATAAAAGGCTTGTACTGTAAACAAAGTATAAATCATGATTCAGGAAGTAGTCTGCACAACCTACTATAAAGATCATGTCTATATGAAGGCTGACAACACAAACACATTAGACCGATGGTGCTGCTGATTAACAGCCCATTAGTTTATGAACAACGTTGACCGTCATCATGACCATCAGCATCTCTCTTCTGCTCATTATAGAAAACAAACAGAAATGAAATAAATATACCAATAACGCTTTTTAACCAGGTTTCCTCTTTCACACTCACTGTTGAACTCCCTGCGATGGGCCCGTGCCCTCCAGGGCCGGTTGTGGATCCAGCGTAGCCGCCGAGGCAGTTCCATGGCCTCGTGCCAGCGTTCGCCCACAGGAACTCATCCAGGTAACGTCTTCCTTAACGTTTTCACTTTGTCAAGTAGAGCTTATGGCTGCAGGCATAACTGGACAACCTCTGGGACCTGCACGTCCTTGTTTTAATGGTGGAAAAATGTAGAAGCTTCTTCAGAGCTGGATTCTTTTTAATGGCTCTGGTTGCTGTCTCTTGTATCCTTGGATCTGTTTGTGTTACCTCAGCTCTATATTTTATGCATGAGTCAGGGCAAACAAACTCCCCATACGGCTCAGTGAACCACAGGCTGCCTCTAGTGACGAGTGCCTATTCACGGCCAGGAAGGAAGATGGAAACACACAGACGCACACTGTGTAAGGTGATGCCATTGAATCTCAAAGGAACGCATTTACTCAAACACACAAGTGAAATAACTTGCGCAAGTCTATGTTTAAAAACTAGCTGAAGATCTTGGTGAAGCTGCCCAAACTCATCTCAATATTAAAAGCTAGATTCCCCAATAAAAAGTACAGTAAACAGACAAGGCCAAACAAACGAGGCATTTAAGACACTTTTTTTCGTGAGAAGTATAGAGACACAGTCATTAGGCTGAACAGAAACACCCTCAAGAGTTTGATCCTGTTCATTGCACACAGTTGCATTATAAAATAAAATAAATTTAAAAACTAACACCACCTTTTTATTTGGTGCAAAAAAAAGAAAAAAGAAAAAAAAAAAAAATTATATATATATATATATATATATATATATATATAAATAAATCAGGCATAGAAGTTTACAGGGAGCAACAACTGAATGCATAGATGCTAAATTCTTACAAACAAGACATACAGAGGTAAAACTTGAAACACCCACCCTTCCATCCGCTTTTCCAAGAACCTTAAGCAGTGACATCTGTACTGTAAACAAAGCAATGATACTTAACAAATGTATACAATATACATATATATTCTGTAACAATGTAACAAACATACATGAATAAGGAACATGTGATAATTAAACAGTACATGGGTGTGAAACAGGACATCTCTCCCTAATGTATCCTGAAATTAAAAATATGCCTAAAGATGTTAAAATGAGGACAATCAAATATACTAAAAACTGAACAAACAAAAAGGAAACCAATAACATTTCATAAAACCTCTAAAATCTAAAAATTTTTGGTTCAAGTGCGTTTGGAGCTTAAACAGAATAAAACAAATTAAGGTTGAAAAAAAAGCCACCTCACCTTTAATAATCACAAAACCATAAGTCCTATTATATTATGCAATAGATTGTAACAGAACCTGTTTTTTTTAACGAACAGAGTCTTCAGCTTTGGCTAAGTACATTAAGTTCAAGTGCAACCAATAAAACAGCTTGTGATTTAGCCTGAGACTAGACTGCTTTGTCCTGAAATCAGCACAAGAGCTATTAATGTATCCTTGTGCAATACAGTGACTCTCTATAATTATCATAATGTGGTAAAATTCACTTACAGAATCTGTGATTTGAAATATTGCATTAGATATTTCTAGTTTTCCTAACTTCATGTATCCATGTGCATTTTCCTGGCCTGGACATAAACTCTGCCCTGAGCTATGACAGATTTGCTCAGTCCTGTCCTTATCTTTGAAGCCAGCTCATGAAAAGAATAACTGTAAGACACAATTTCTGTGCTTTATCCCAGAGACACTTAGAGTGCAAAATGATTCCGGGATGAAACCTGAACATCTAGAAAAAAAAATTCTGATAGAAAGAAACAGGAGTGGAGAGACTAGTCCTTACTAAACTGCTATGAAAATAAGCAAGTGTACATTGTGTGCATAAGTTCAAAAGTAACTGGATGTAAAAAAAAAAAAAAAAAAAAGTAGAGATTTACACACCTAAAAACATTTAAAGTGTGCAATAAAACATGTAATAAAACATAGGCAAATATTGAAATAAGCTTCATGTTGTGAGCCATAATCTATATTGGCATATAAGGCCACAATGAAAAAAATGTCTGGGGGAAAACGGTCCTATCCAGTCTCACCCTTTGCTGTTTTTCACAAAAAAGAAATACAAACCATACACGAATCAGCCAAAACACTAACACCACTGCCAGATGAACTGATATGTGTTTTTCAAATATACATTAGTAAACTGGTCACAGGGTCATGGGCATTCCACAATCACAGCACCCAAAGTATCAATCGCTAACATCCCAGTGCAGAGGTCTTATGGAGTTATGGCCCGAGGTGCCAGAGCTGCCTCAGCGGCACAAGGGAAACCCACACAATATTGTGCATACAAACAGTAAGGCTGGTGTAAGAGCTACTTAATAATAATTTGTATTTTTTTAACTCAGCAGAAAGACCACAGTCCTGTTTACTTGCTTTCCTTTCACACTCATTCTTCCTGCTTTGGGGAGCATTTTTTTTCTGTTGAGCTGATCTGGTCCTGAGCGGAAGAGGAAAAAGAAAAAAAAAATGGGGGAAATAAAATGCAGCTCATCTTAAAATGGTGAAAAAAGGCATAGAAAAAAAATGCTAAATAATTTTACACATAAAAAGTGGACATCAACATGGTCTCTGTAATAACTTCTATAAACACCTCTTCCAATTCCTTATACTTTGTAAAACTGTCTCCAAATATCCAGACTTGCATTATATAAACAAAATATATTAAATATAAAGATAACAATAAAAAATTATGGGCGGCACGGTGGTGTAGTGGTTAGCACTGTCGCCTTGCACCTCCAGGGTCTGGGTTCGATTCCCCGGCCA
>JAQQZT010000023.1:26478323-26489594 GCA_030068275.1 Clarias platycephalus
CCTTGTTGAATCAATGCCACGTAGAATTAAGGCAGTTCTGAAGGCGAAAGGGGGTCAAACACCGTATTAGTATGGTGCTCCTAATAATCCTTTAGGTGAGTGTACATCTGCTCATTTTTGTTTAGTATATGATCTAAATGCCAGCAATAAATCACACAAATACTTTTCCTCCCCTTTTTCTCTCTCTTGACTGTTTTCTAAGCTTTAATCATTCTCCTATATGATTTGCGTAGTTAAATGTTCCCAGCACACCTGCAGATATACAACCAGCTTCATCACTGTAGAAATAAGCAGAATGACTCCACTACTAAAAAAAAAAGTTGACTTGGTTTAAATATAACCAGGAGGCTGAGTAGATAAATCTCGGTCTGCGTTATCTCCCGCCTCTACGGCTAAAAACAGGGACAGTAAATTAATCTGGCGGTCTAACAAAACCAGCCTGCCTTCATACTAGCTAACATGAACGTTCACGTTATCTCCCTGTACTGTTCAGGTGTAATTATCGACACTAATCGACTTCCTACACATAATGTAAAACAACAGCTCAAACTTACGGTCTACAAGGTTAAAAAAAAAAAAAAACATTTCTAAATGATGTCCAAACTACATTTTATCCGTCGACGTATGGTAATCTGTTCCAGCTCATACAAATTAGCCGGTAGTAGCTAAAGCTTAGCATTAGCCACGTTTCTAAGAGGAACCATGAGCTAGATTCTAAAGTCACAAACTACCTACACAGCTAGCAAGATAACTAAAACCATGTGCTGTTTATCACGACTTACCTAACAGAGAAAGTCCTCGAGGTTTAAATAAAAAGAAAAAGCTTGGTTTCCTGAAGCTCAATATACACACAAACAATGTGGAAACGTTTAGGGGCGTGCGTGAAAGATGGATGATGTAAACCCTCCCTCCCGCCCAATAGATCATTCAGAAGCGCGAGAGCAGTGATGGTCAACATACGAGGCACTACTGAATCGATTCTTTTGAAACTCCTGTTTAGAAGCATTGAAACATGCAGATTTGATTCATTTGATTCTTTTTTTTAAATGCTCCAAAGAAATTACGTGGTGTGTTTTGATTTGTTATGGTTCTTCAGTATATGTTTATTATATGATTATATACTAGATTTCGGGATCAATAAAGTATCTATCTATCTATCTATCTATCTATCTATCTATCTATCTTCACACATATACACATATACATTATATACAAAATTCACATACAGTATGTATGTACGTACAGTAGGTAGCACGGTGGTTTAGTGGTTAGCACTTTCGCCTTTTGGTTCGATTCCCGCCTCTATGTGCATGGAGTTTGTATGGTCTCTCCGTGGTCTCTGGTGAGTTTCCTCCAGGTACTCCAGGTTCCTCCCACAGTCCAAAGACAAACAGATTATGCCAACTCTCCAGATCTCAATCCGATTGAGTATTCATGCGATGCGCTTGACAAAAAACCCACAGCACTCAAAGGACATGTTCCTAACATCCTGGTGCAAGACAACACAGCACATTATGATCCCCCAGAGGTCATTGGTCTTAATGTTATGGCTGATTAGTGTATGTATTAAATACCCCTCATATGTATTCAATTAAAAAATGTCTTACTGTTTTATCATCTTACAGGAATTCAATTACTTCTAAGATGAACAGTAGAGTATCTACTCCCAGGTAAAACAGATTAGGTTTACTATATTTAATATACAGGCTCATCAGTAGGAACTCGGTGAAAAAAAAAATAGTACAACCTTCATTACTAAAATTTAAATCTTTATTTTTAAATACCTGCTGGACCTGTCAGTCTACCTTTATTTCTGAGGACACACCCAGGCCTCCATAATACAGTACTAGTATTAGCTCTCCACAAATGTCTGGAGAGATGTTCTGCCACATTCTTTAGAAGCATTTTTTCAGTCGCTCTTTGCTGGAAGGGTTTCTCTTTAAAATTGGATTCAATTTTACAAAGTTTACTGTTGCAGTTTTGTGCTGAAGATCATGCATGATTTTTTTCATGCACACCATCCATCAAGGTTGACATAAGGCATTGTCCTTTGCACTGTCTAAGCTGTCACAAATAATGTGTGATAATCAGATAATCAATGTTTTAATTCCTCTGGCATTTCTTGTCCATGTAGAGCAGACATACAGATACTGTAGACATGCATCCCAATTTGAGAATGTGCTCGGTAACCTTTTTAATGTGTTTATAACCATGTTCATGCAATTAAGCTAATTATGCTAATTTTTTTCCTCACAGATCACAGGTTTTATAATTTGTGTTTCAGGTACACACACTACCTGCCAAAATGTTGTAATTTCAGAGAGGTCAAATTGTTGGCCTGAATCAAGCAAAAGCAAACATGACCGGAATTAGTCCAGCACATTATTAAAACCTTGAAGGATCGTCGTGAATCATTAACGTCATGAAAGAAATGTGTTTAAGATGCGTCATAAAAAAACAACTTGGAAAAAAAAACAGCTTTGGTTGGGGCTGTTGTTAATATTTAAAATTAGCTTCTTTTATTTTGTCCTTTTTCTCTGCATGAGGAATCATGAGGAATCATTCTCACACATGATTTGGTCATCAGATTGCATTGTAATCAAAGTTAATGGACATTGAATTAAATAATAAAGAGTGTAAGTTCTTTTTCCAACGAAAGCCACTTGTCTGCCTTTATTTATAATCTATAATCTTAGATTTATAATCTAGTCAATTATTCCATAATTTAACGAATAATTCCTCATTTGATTATTAGCTTTATACACGTCAGCCATCAACTAAAGTAAAAACCATGCAGTCACTGATTTCTGCAACTGATTTACCCCAACTGGTCAAATCATAGCTAATGATGTTTATTTTGTCCTGTTGGCTACATTTTATGCACTACGTTTGATGTCTTATATTAGGCAATCTACACATCCATGCAGTGTGTTTTAGATTAGCTCTCTGTTTTAATGATGATATGATGGTGCAAGAGTATTGGATATGTTAACAGGCTCTATCTGATTGCAAACAGAATTAATTAAGCTTGTTTGTGTTGTGGTATCACTCATTACTGGCCAACAACTTGATTAAACAAGAAAAGCACACTGAGCTAGCAGGCTTTTAGACATCTTTAGGGACTGTTTTTTCCCCGCCATTTGTTAAACTTACTCCCTATTGTAAAATATATAGATACAGTAAAATAAAAAACCGATTTTTGCAGACAGCCAAGACAAGGTGAGAAAATATCTATTAAAAAAATTAATCTCTATAAATTAAAAGTTTTTTTTGTTTCACTGTGTACTAAACTGTATATGGTTGGAATGACAATAAAAGCCTGCTTGACTTGACTTGGCTTGAAGTTTTATCACCCACCCGATAATAACAGAAAGGCACTACAAAGTCTAAAAATTATTATTACAACACTGTGTGTGTGTGTGTGTGTGTGTGTGTGTGTGTGTGTGTGTGTGTGTGTGTGTGTGTATGTGTGACGTATTTTACTTGTGAGACAAAGTTTAAGCCTGGTTGTGCAAGCAGATATTGTGTGAGCAAAATTGCAAAATTGTGAAATATAAGTGGTCTACTATATATGCCATTCACAGCTAAATCTGCATGTGAGAGCTTAAAATATAACCTTAGCTCATAAAACTTATAGTGGCTAGCACTGTGGCCTTGCACCTCCAGGCTCAGGGTTCAATTCCCACCTCAGGTCTATGCGTGGAGTTCGCATGTTCTCTCTGTGTTTCCTCCAGGTGAATGAAAGTATAAATTAATGAAAATTGTGTGTAAAATACATTATCCAAATGTTTAAAAAAAAAAAAATTGTCCAAAAGCATACTGTGATAACGTACATCAATAATCAGGAACATTCTAGCAGTGGTCCATTCCTTATTATTGGATTTTCTGGGAAGTATGGCTTTTACTCTGGAAGTGTCTGAAAGGAACCATGTGTTGAAGTAGAAAGGTCTCATTTACAAGTAATGTCTCATATAACGAGTAGGAAAATGTCTGACCATAAAATATTCAAAATATTCAAAATATTTTTAGTTTTAAAAAAAAAGAAGAGAATTGTAATGTAGTATATAATTAAGTCAGCAAGCCATCTGGGAGTGTTTTTTTCTGAATATCTTAAATACCTTCTTTCACTGTCGCCAAAGACACACCTAACAAAATAATTCTTTAATATCTCATGTAGAAATTACAGTCAATATAATCTAAAGCTGCTAACACAAATGAAGATAAATAGACAACTTAACAATGCCATTTTCCCAAGCTTCTTAATCAAGCCCTGCTTCTAACAAGGCCTGCTCTAGCGCCTTAAGCCATTTAATCTGTGAACAGGAACTCCAACCATGCAAATGCTCCATTCAGCACATACTCACATTTCCCCCACAGGGTGAAATAGACTTCCCATTATAGAGGGTAGCATGGTGGCTGTTATATTGCTTCACTATTCCCAAAATATCACATGCATTTGGCCATAGTGGTGTGTCCTGGCTTGAAGGATAAGGTTTAAGATTTCTCAAGTTGTTCTAAACAATATCTGTATGTCCATACTGTAGATTTAAGTTGCTGGATTTTTTTTCTAATCCATTGAGGGGATGCTTAGCACAATTTCATGTAGGAAGCATGCAGCACTGAATTTGAGTCTGTGTGAAACTACAGTGTCAGCATTTTTCCTATAATAGTACAGCATGTTAGTAGTACACCGTGTATATTAATCTAATACCCACCAAGATGTTGTAACAGTCATATGTTTAGTGATGAGGCTACGCAGTAATACCAAATAACGCCACAAGGTGGCAATTCCTTTTTTGTTGAGGTAGACAGCTGAATTTGTGTTTTGAGAAAGAGGTTTTACAGCAATGCTGCTCTGATTAGATTAGCTACATTGCTACAGTGTTCTCCAGTTCAAGTATAGCTAATAAATATAGCATCACAGATAAATGACTTTTACAAGTAATGTTTAATAACACAAGATACTGTGTTATTATCTATCCAGGTGTGTTATTATCTGCTCTCTAAGCTATCTGGGTGCTAATGCTACAGTAACTACAGGATTCGGCTGACTGTAATATCGACATTGGACATTCATTTATATTTATACTTTTTTTAGTCGCTAAACTAATTATATGTAGCAAACATATTTTGTTCTAAGTAACTTTGCTTAGTTTATATTATACATAAGTTATAACTGAACTGTTATTTTATTTGTGTAACTTATTAGAACACAAGCATGTCTACTGTCAGTCATTGTCATATAATTATTACACTTATACACAAATATTAGTGTTGTTAAAAATACATTTATTGAATAGAGGGCTTGGGGTCTCCAACACTACTGTAATACATATTGGCCTTTATTACAGTTGTGAAACCTGCCTCGTACTTGTGAAAATCAATAGAACGCATAAACTGTCATATTTTTTATCTACAGTCATGCAATAGATAAGAAATAACAAAGGCCCTGGTTTCTCAAAATCAGCACTCTGTAGTACACTCTACTCTACTGCCAAGTGCCTAAATGGAAATGTAATGTAAATGTGGGTGTTTGCGTGTGTGTGTGTGTGGATGTGCAAAGCCACCATCCTCTTCCCATTGTGCCACTAAATATTCTAGAGGAAACAATGAATCCTTTTATGAAACAGAGAAAGTGCACAAACTTTGACAGAGACCTGAAGTGCCATGAGGATCTTAACCTCCATTTCCAATAAATGTGGTGAATCGTGTGAGAGAATCATGATCTCAATTCCTACAGAGAAAAAATTGTGATTACCATTTTCAGCACGAATCCTGCAGGCCTGCTGTGAGGACACATTAGTGCTGTTAGACTGTTAAAGTTTAAACACAGTTACATGGACCTGTTTTTTAATTCTAGCATAATTTTGCAGTTTAATTTTTCACATGCTTAAGTTAAGGGGTAGAGTTTGAAGTGTCTGTGAATGTCTCTCATTTCCAAAATTTGTTGTTAATAATTCTAGACAGCTTTCACTAAAGCAGTCAGTTAAAAAAAGGCACAAAATGGAAGATAATGATGATTTTGTCACAAAAGAGTCACAGTAGCCAGGAAAAACCTGAAGAAGAGATCTTGAGTACCCTGACTTAAAATGGAAAATGAGGATTTAGGCCCTCAGTTATCACAAGCATCCCCAGACAGACCACACAGGGTCATTCTGACCATCAGTGAGTGTTCTCCAGTGAAACTTCAAAGCACTTTTGTAAGTTGCTCTGGATAAGATCATATGCCAAATGCCTAAATGTAATGTAAATGTAAATCTACTTATACTCATAAAATTATTCAGATACTACCGCACTTTAATACCACTTTAAGACAGAGACAGTGCTTAATGCACAAATTACCCCAGCTCTCCGAGTCATCAAGTAAAGGTTAGGTTAAATTTGGTGTTCATCTCTCTAGTTGGATGTCTTGTCAACCGAGCTTAGCAGTGCTTTTCTTGGTCTTTCATTTTCACATGTTCATCCTAGGCAGTGTTCTGGAAAAAGCTGATTCCATATATTATTTTAATTTGTAGATCAAATAAATTTTTTATATTCATTACAGGTCATCAAAAGATCTTTAAAACGTCACTTTTGGGAAAAAGACCAAACTGTAAAGACAAAAGACTGTATTGCAGGAGTGTTTGTGCAGGCCACCAAACAGACCATGAGCATCTATGAATCCAAATGCAAACTCTTCCTTTAAATGTAAAATATTTTTTACAATGTCATAAAGATTGCTGTTGCTATGAAATTGCTATGAGAAGTTGCCATGGTTCTGAAGGACTCCAAAGGGTCCAAGTACGGAAAGGAAATGATTTCATGCTCATGAATTTGTTGGTACCCTTCCACTAAAGAAAGAAAAAACCACAATGGTCACTACAATAACTTGAAACTGACAAAAGAGATCACTTAATAACTCATTGTCTATACAGCTTTAGCCTTTATACGGGGTCATGGAGGCTTGGGGCACGAGGTGGGGTACACCCCTGACAGGGTCCAATCCATCGCAGGGCCACACATGCACACACTCACACACCCTAGTATGTATGTCTTTAGATTGTGGAAGGAAACCCACCAAGAACGGGAAAAATACGGACCTGCACACAGACCTGAGGTGGGAATCAATCCTGGACCCTGGAGGTGCACGGCAAACCACTATGCCACTGTGCCACCAACAAAAAGTAACAAGATATAATAATTTAATCAACATTAATGAAAATCAGACATCACTTTTGAATTGTGATTCAACAGAAAAAGATTTCTGTGATTAGAGGTGTTAATATTATTAAGAAGCATATTCCATGGCACAGTGGCCAAACTGCCTGGATGTGGCCACAAGAAAAAAAATTATGTCAGACAGGAAGGATAATAGGAATGGTAATTTAAGGTGAACTCCAAGGTCAGGGTACATCAGTGTTGGACTGCACCATCATATTTGGGATGTTACTGGGATTTGCTACAATACATACTGACAAGGCTTCTGGGAGAATGTCCTTTGACAGATGAGACAAAATATGCAAAGAAAGAGCGCAAAAATTAGGCTTTGAAAGAAAAGAACACTGCCTCTACTGTGAACCATGAAGGAGGCAAGGTTATGTTCAAGGGCCTCTTTGCTGCATCAAACAAAGTGTGTCAAATGTAAATGTGACAAATTACTGTATATGCAGTGAAATGATTATACGACTGTCCATGACACAAAATGGAAATATAGGGGAGAATAGAAGGATTTGACTACAAAACAAAAAATGCACTAGAGAATACAATAAAACAATAGATAGAATTTCTAATAAAAATTTAATAAAATTTTTAAATTTAGGTTGTAATATACAAATTTACTAAATTACAGAATAAAATAGAATTAGCACAGAAATATATGAAAAAATATATTAAATTACACAGGATTTACCAAATGTGCAAATTCTTATTTTAGACTGAAAGTATAAAAATATGGCATGTGGCATGACAGCAGCAGCATGATTGAAAAAAGAAGTATGAAATGAAATTATGTGTTTGTCAGTGTGTCTGTTATTGCCCATGTTCAAAAGTGCAAGTTCTCAAAACTGGTCTTATGAACCCTGGAACAGCTAGAGCAGTTTACTCATGACTAGTGGGCCAAATTACCTGTTGACATGTGCAAAGGTCTTATTGGGAGTTACAGAAATCACTTGATTGCAGTGATTGCATTAAAAGATTGTGCAACAAAATATTAGGCAAAGGTTCTATTTGTTTTTGTCCAGGGCAATTTCATTAGTTCATTTTTTTTTCTTCTTATTCTGTTAAATCACAATTCAAAGTAATGTATGATTTTCATTAGTCAATGTACATTAAATTGTTATTTATTATTACTTTCGTCAGTTTAAACTTATTTCAGTGAGCATTGTGGAGGTTTTTTTTCTTTAATGCAAGGGTACCATCAAATTTATCCACATGGTCTGTTTAAAGGTGCAGGTGATTCAACGTTCTTAATTCCTTAATGATTATAAGAAAAACATTGTTTGTTCTCTTTTCCTTATTTTTTTCATATTTTTAAATAATCCAATATCAACTGACAGATGGTCTTTGAAGGTACAACCTTGTTACCAGAATTATGAATGAAATACATTTATTAATTCAAATATGTATTTTAAATAGATGCTGTTCTCATATCCTCATACTGTATGAATGGATGTTAGATAATTGGTGCCAGAGGTCTTGTGGAGTCATGCCCCGAGAGGACAGAGCTGCCCAGGTGACATAAGGGTAGTCTACACAATACTGGGCATAATGTTTTGAGTTGTAATATCTGAAAGGTTCAGCGAGTTCAAGATTTATATACAGATATACACTGCTTCGTGCCCTAAGGGCCCCGCGACCCTGTACAGGATAAAGCAGTATAGGCGATGAGTGAGTGAGTGTTTTAGAGGAAATATTTGTATGAGAAGCGGCAGAAACAAGACAAAATTAATCAACTGTTTGATTAATTTTGTACATTTAGGTGGGATATACTGTACATGATTATATTCTTATAGTATAATCACTTTAGCTTCATTCAGTTTGTAAAAAAAAGTGTAACACAAAAGCTTAGAAATGTATTTGTGTATGCATTATATACATTATTTATAAGCAATAAATTATGTTTCCATTTAATCAAAAGAGGTTATTTGTGCACACGAAAATGCCAAACATCGCCCTAAACTGCTTTGCGATTTGCTCTGTTTCTGATAACAACAGTAATTCACTGTATATAAAAATAAAAGACCAATTTAGAGCCTTGGAGAAAGATTTAGTATACTGCATATGTCTGAAACGTCATCCTTTATTTCTTTGTAATGACGTCATAGAGACCCTTCAATGACATGAGGCTTCAGTTTCCTCACTGACGGCTAAACTGCCAGTTTGGTGTGTTTTCTGAAACCGCGTAACCTAGTGAAAGTCGAGTGTTTGTTTAATCCGTTCTTTCGAATCGTTAGACAAAACTCATGGACCTGATGAAATTAATGCCCGGTGGTGTAGCGGGTTCAGGCCCCCTAGTGTACACGGCCGGAGCTGCAGCCGCGGCTGTCAGCGTTTACAGTGATTTTAAACGAGGGGAGAAATCAACCTCGGACTCCGGAAACACAACTGGAGCCGAAGGTATATTACTGTGTGCAGTAAACACGCAGTGGCTAAGTTTGCTCCTCTACTTAATCAATCTCTTAAATCAATTAGTTTTACTAGATTAATTCAGGCCCTAATCACAAGGGCGGAGCCAGTCTCTGTATACACCGTACCGTGGAGGTATAATAAACTGTTCAGTGTACCGAGCTCTAACAACCAAGAGTTTATCCACACCTCGGTTACAACTGAGTTACTTAGCTGCTGTTAACTTTAGCACTTTCACACCGGCTCTTTAGGTTGAATCCTCTTGACAAACGTTTGTTTGTCATGGTTATTAAGTTAGTTACTAGCAAGCTTGACAGCAATTCCCATTGACAATGCTATGGCGGACCTGTAGATGGCGACATTTCCCATGGAAAGTTACAGTAGGAGTACAATAAAATGACTCGTACATATCTGGTAAATAATCCAGTTTTAAAATAAAACACATAATACTAATGTAAACAAGCTGCCATATTTTCATGTTTTGCTTTATGCCAGAATTTTATATGAGGTATTTATGACAAAATTACTGTTGAATCGAACAGTCAATTCTTTTACAGTTTTTACAGTGGAGCTTTAAACACAGCTGAGAGCAATGATTTGTTTTAGGAAAACAATATGGCCACCAGACTTCACCTCTGGCTTCAGCCACAGACTGGCAAAAATGACATCTTCCTGTGTTTTTTTCCTCGTCTTTTGAGAAACCCGTTATGACTTGGAGTGGGAAAAAAATGCTTGTCTGGAATAAAAAACATTGTAAAAATATTGTTATTAATATGCAATTAGACCCAGTGTGTGTCCAGGCTATAGAACTAGCTGTGGTCCAACCTGCAGAGGTTCCCCAGGACCACGCCATGGTAAGTCTGCTTCTAACATTGATTGTGGGAAATTCCAAAAGTCCAGTTTTGGAACAAGACATGAAGTTAAATTTTTTTCAGGACAACAATGCCTTCAAATTTCATCAGCGGTCTGATAAATAGGAGGATTTTGTACCATATACTGCTTTGTATGCTTTACGGCCCTTTAGACAAACCAGAGAGCTGCAACTAATCATGATGCTTAGACTGAATGCTAGTGCTCATGTGTGCTACAAACACCTAATATGTACAATATTTGGATGGTGATTTTCAGGATTCTGTGAATGAGCCTGAGGAGAGAATTGGAATGTCAGTAGTGTCCAATGATCAGCTGGAGGAAAGAATGAAGGAGTTAGAGCAACTGCTCTCTGAGGCCAACATAGATTGTGACATGAAAAGCAAGGTATGTGAGAAAAGCCCCTGATTAAAATGTACTTTTTAGAATAATATGAGCAACATATGACTGGAATTATTGAGAATAGGAAATATCCTCACCCTGACGTTTGATGCTCATCTGCAGTTGTGATGGCTGGTCACATTGGATGGAAAGTAAAAAAAAAAAAAAAAAATCTCCATCTCTAGCTAGACAATGAACTATATATAACAATTATATAATAGATTTATAGTGGGTACGGAAAGTATTCAGACCCCATTAATTTATTCACTATTTGTTATATTGCAGCTATTTGCTAAAATCATTTAAGTAAATTTTTTCCTCATTAATGTACACACAGCATCCCATATTGACAGAAAAACACAGAATTGTTGACATTTTTGCAGATTTATTAAAAAAGAAAAACTGAAATATCACATG
>JAQQZT010000023.1:26489694-26500745 GCA_030068275.1 Clarias platycephalus
CGAGTATCATGTATCACGCATGCGCTTCTTGTTTTGACGCCTAGCGTCACGTGATCACAACTGAGCCAACGGTTTTTCTCTTTCTTGCGCTGCAGAATTGTGGATAATCGTCTCCCCTGCTGGATCTTAGTGCTCATCTCTTACTGGTATAATCAACATCCGTGCATGCGTGTACTGTTTACTATAAACACTGTGACCACGTGTGTGTGTAAAACATATTTTATTTTGTGTTTGTAAGCGCGTATGTACAGCGCGCGTGTACTGTTTCTTATAACACAGGTGTGTGCGCACGTGGAAAGCAAAATCTCATTAGAGGGTAAAAATCCATTTTCCCTCTCCCTCTCTGTTTCAGCCTACAGTATGTGTGCGCATTTAGAGTGTGTGTGTGTTTGTGTGTGTGTGAAGCAGCGAGGGTACAGTATGCTTTACACACACACACGAACACACACACACACACACACACACACACACACACACACACACACACACACACTCTCTGCTCTTCACAGAAATTCTGCTCTGTTGCGATTCTTTTTAGAGGTAACGTGCTGTTCATATGTTTGTTTTACTTTACAGCAGTGATTCCGTTTTTAAGCGCTCACACGAGTGTCATTAGCGATGTTCCTTGCTAATTTTTCAGACAAAAGTCTTTCTGTTTATGTGTTTATGTGAAATTCAAATAAGAAAGGTTTACTGTGTAATAAATGTTTATTAGAAAGTTAAAAATCTGTTTTTAAATGTAAAATGCAGGTTAATTTGTTTTATTTTTACTTTATATTTTGTGTAAATAATTTTTATGTATTAATTTTTTTGGTCTGTGGAACGAATAATTTGAGTTTCCATTATTTCTTATGGGAAAATAAAATTTGGTTTACGAGTGTTTTGGAATATGAGCCCGCTTCCGGAACGAGTTATACTCGTAATCCGAGGTTCCACTGTACTGAGCAAAGGGTCTGAATACTTAGGACCATGTGATATTTCAGTTGTTCTTTTTTAATAAATCTGCAAAAATGTCAACAATTCTGTGTTTTTCTGTCAATATGGGGTGCTGTGTGTACATTAATGAGGGAAAAAATAAACTTGATTTTAAAATATAATCATTCAAAAATAAATGATTTTAGCAAATGGCTGTTATATACTGTAACAGAGTGAAAAATTTAAGGGGGTTTGAATACTTTCCATACCCACTGTATGTCATACGTTTTGAGGTGGCATGGTGGCTTAGTGGTTAGCAGTGTCAACCTTGCACCTCCGGGGTCTCGGCCATGTTTGATTCCCGCCTCTGTGTGGGTTCCTTCCACAGTCCAAAGACATGCAGATTAGGCTAATTGGCGTTCCCAAATTGCCCGTAGTGTGCGAGTGTGTGTGTGTGTGTGTGTGCCCTGTGACGGATTGGCACCCTGTCCAGGGTGCACACCGCCTCGTGCCCTAAGTCTATTGGGAAAGGTTCAAGGCCCCCGGTGTCTCTGTACAGTATCTAGAATAAAGTGGTATAGATGTTAAGTGAGTGCGTGAGAGTTTTCATTGATGACTTAGCAAGGATGATATGCAGCCAACTATTACATACACACATATAGACATAAAGGCACATGTTTACAGTAGGTCTTGTTTTGGGGATTTTAAGTCCAAAATCCCTCATTAGATACATGTTGTGCTTCCTCTAACTTATCCAACAGATTACATTTTCTTGAAACAAAGACACATTAAACTATTAAACAATTTATTATTGTTATTTGTGTCATCTGGCTTTGATGAAATGTACAACTGTGTATTGTCAGGATAACAGTGGAAGCTCATTTTTACAAATACATTTACCCAGACGTAGCATATATGCGGCCTATATCATAGCATATGTTTTTTTTTTTTTTACTAAGTCGAAGTTGCCCATTACATATATGAACATTAAGTACACAAACTTGAACCTTGAATCATGTGTCTGTTTTTAGGAGTCGGAGCAAGAGTGGGAGGTGGAGAATGATGAACTAAAAAAGATTCTGATTCACAATGAGGAGTTACTGAAGGTAAAATGTATTTTTATTAAGACATGACTGCTATGGTGTGAATTTTTTTGTGCATGAGTGCGTGCGGGTGTGTGCATGCGTGGGTGTGAGTGAGTTTATTCACATTTTGGTGGCCATTTTGTCTGTTTTTCAGCACATTTTATGCTGCTGCGTTGAATGATCAGTCAGTTTTAAAAGCATTGTGATGTGTGTAAATCTAATTAAAGCTAATACGCCTTAATTGTTATAATTTCAGTTCACACTTGCTGAAGCTCCGGAGGCTGTAGATTCCATTACTCAGCTTGAGACTGAGAGTTCTGAGTTGATGGACAAACTGAAGACACTGCAAAGCACAGTGAAGATAATGCAAAGTCTCCTGTATAAAAGTCAAAAGAAATGTGACGATCTAACTATAGTAAGTGGGGAAAAAACGTGTGTTAAGTAATTAGAAATATGAGGACATTTTAGTGTTTAAGCAAAAATGCTATATTTAATTAATCAATAAAAGGCAACAGTTGCAAATGTCAAAATTAAACACTCTTGTTTTCCTGTATGTGTGTTTTAGAAGTATGAGCGAGAACTGGAGGCTCACACCATCCTCCAGGCAGAGAATGACGAGATAAAAAACAATCTCATTCACAATGAGGAATTACTAAAGGTAACCTTCTTTTTTTAAAGATATGACTGCTATTGTAAAGTGTGTGTGTGTGTGTGTGTGTGTGTGTGTGTGTGCGCGGGCTTGTGTATGTGTGTGCATACTGTATGTGTGTTTACTTAGATTTTTGGGCTGTTTTCTTGATTGAGTTTTTAAAAGTATCTTCATGAGTGTAAATATAATTAAAGCTTAATACACTGTAATTGTTATAATTTCAGGTCGCCCTGAAAGCAAAAAAGAAAGCTGAAGAGACCATTGCTAATCTGGAGGTGGAAAAGTCTGAGTTGATCATTAAAGTGAAGAAAAAGCAGAGCACAGTGCAGAAAGTGAGGAAAGCGCTATATAAGACTGAACAGAAGTATGAAGATCTAATGAATGTAAGTGAGAAATAGCTTGCATTAAACAACTGCTTACATAAAATAGAAACTACTTACATAGAAATATGAGGACTTTTTTATTTAATGCTCTATGATGTTTTAATTCAATTAAAATTAGAATTGTATTCGTAAGATTTCATTAATTAACTAGCTGTAATTTCCGCCATTGATGGGAAAATAGTTTGTATAAATTGTTAAAAGGTATTTAAAAGTTTAAAGCTAAAAATAAGCAAATCAACTTTAATGTAATCAGTGATATTATTTCAGGATGAAGCCCACATGCATGTCTGCCTGTCTTTCTGAACTCATTAATACTCACTCACTCATTCATTTATACCACTTTATCTTGTGTACAGGGACGCGTGGGGCCTGGAGCCTATCCCGGGAGACTTTGGGCACGAGGCAGGGTACACCATGGGGTGCCAATCCATTTCAGGGCACACACACACATACATACATACACTCACACACTCATTCACATACTATGGGCAACTTAGGAAGGCAATTTAGCCTAATCTGAAAAAATTAAAAAATTTAAAGAGTAGATTGGATAAAGATTAAGTTTTTGTCTTTAAACGACTCCAGCCAGTTAAAATTCACTTATACCACTTCAGTGTTGTTATTCCAGCGTGAAAATATTATACATAATAAATTATATATAGTAATGCCAGTAAAAATATTCAGTTTTGCTTTTCTAATTGATATTTATTGGTGCAGGTGTTTGTTTGAATTCAGCATTTAACACTGGACTCTCAGTTCTGGTATTTTACATGTCCTCACCTCGGACTGCTGCAGATATGTTTGCTCTAACAATCCTTTTTTTTTTATCTCTTACTGGTGCTTCACATCACTGCTTTCGTTAGTGCCACGGATTTGGAACATACGAGACAAAAGTGTTTTTTTAACTGCCGCAGGAAGAATAAACATACATTGATTTGTCCAAAGGATCAGTTGAAGGATCAGTTGAAGGATCAGTTGTAATCAGTAGGATCATGCTGTGGTGCACTTTCGTTTTTGTTTTGTGAAGATTTTACAAAATTACCATAATTTCTGTGCCTCCACATACGTACTCTATGGGAACAGGGTAAACTTTATCATTGATTGGCTCTTAAGTGACGCGTACAAATCCAGTCAACAGTGACATAATCAGCTCGACAAACATACCGATATACAGATAGATTTTTCTATGAAACATAAAGATATCACTAAAAGAGTGAGTTCTGACCAATGTACAGACAAAAACTTTTATATACAGTGGGGCAAAAAAGTACTTAGTCAGCCACCAATTGTGCAAATCAAAAATGCGAGACAAAATAAGAAAAAAAACATCCAGGAAATCACATTGTAGGGTTTTTAATTAATTGGTAAATTAATTGGTAAATTCCTCTGTAAAATAAGTACAGTATTTGGCCACCTACAAACATGCAAGATTTCTGGCTCTCACAGACCTGTAACTTCTTCTTTAAGAGGCTTCTCCTCCACTCGTTGCCTGTATTAATGGCATCTATTGCAGATTCAGTCTTCCCAGCCTGGTGCAGGGCTACAATTTTGTTTCTGGTGTCCTTTGACAGCTCTTTGGTCTTGGCCATAGTGGAGTGTGATTGTTTGGGGTTGTGGACATGTGTCTTTTATACTGATAGAGTTCAAACAGATGCCGTTAATACAGGTAATGCATGGAGGACAGAGGAGCCTCTTAAAGAAGAAGTTACAGGTCTGTGAGAGCCAGAAATCTTGCCATGTGCCTAAAATGTGATGTTCTGGATTTTTTTTCTTATTTTGTCTCTCAAATAAGATCCTAGTCAAAACTCTCTCAGCCACACAATTGGTGGCTGACTAATTACTTTTTTGCCCCACTATATATATATATATATATAACATCTCTTTCCCTGTGTGTGTTGTAGGAGCGTGAGCAAGAAATATTTGAGCAAGAAAGTGAGGTTGATACTATCCTCCAGGGTGAGAATGACAAGTTAGAAAAGAGTCTGGTTCACAATGAGGAGTTACTGAAGGTAAAAATTATTTTTATTAAGATATGACTACTATTTAAAATTTTATGTGTGTGTGTGTGTGTATGTTTACTCACATTTCCGTTGACATTTTGCCTTTTTAGGCTTTTATCTGAGTATCAATCTAACAGTCTGAGTGTTTTATCTAACAGTCAATTTCTTTAAAAAAATATATATTTCCCCTGATTTTCTCCCTAATTTAGTCGTATCCAATTCCTTCCCGTCGCTAGGGGGGGCTCCCACATTAAGTCTACTTACTACCATTTAGCCAGGAGGGCCGAGGGCTGTCACATGTTTCTTCCGAACCACGTGACACCAGCCGACCTCTTTTTTTTTTTAACTGCTCACTCACACACCTTTGGGGGCGGCGTAACACACTCGGAGGACAGCGCTATCCGCTCCCTCCGCGTGCATGAGCTCACAGACGCCCATAGAGCCGTGATTAATGTGGGAGCACTAAGTACCTCTCATTCCTCCTCGCTGTGAGAGCTCGACCAATTTAGCTCTCTCGAGACCTCCGGCTGTGAGAGGTTACAGCATCACCCGGGAACCAAACCAGCGATCTCCGGATAATAGGGCGAGCACATTACCACTGTGCCACTCGGAGGCGAACAGTCAATTTCTAATCTGCCTTTATATATATATATATGTAGCTCTAATTAAAGCTAATATACTGTAATTGTTGTAATTTCAGATTCCCCTGCTGGATGCTAAGGAAAACGACAAAAAAGCTGAGGAGGCCACTGCTAACCTTGAGGCTGAGAAGCCTGCACTGATCACCAAAGTAAAGAAAAGGCAGAGGAAAGGGAAAAAAAGTAGGAATGCACCAGAAAAGACTGAAAAGAAGTGCCTAACAAAATCTAAAGCATGTAAGTGAGAAAATGTTTGCATTAAACAGTTACCATAGAAATATGAAGACTTTTTAATGTTATTGCTGTATGTTAATTTTAAATTTAATTAAAATTCATTAATAAAATTGGCCCATTGCAGATGTAAACATTCAGCATTCGAATCTGAACATCTTTTGCCCTTTGTGTGTGTTTTAGGAGTGTGAGCAAGTGTGGGAGGCATCAGCACATGTCAAGCAGGAGACAGGATGTAATGTTGAACATGTGTGATTGCGACAGAGTTCAGTTACTGTACATGTAGATAAATAAATTTGTTCATATTGGTCAATAAAGAATTAAAATACCATAAACAGTAATATTAATTAGTTCCTTCATTCATTAATTCATAACGCTTATCCTGTACAGGGTCATGGTAGGGTTGGAGCTTATAACAGGAGAATTAGACAGGAAGCATGGTACCAATACTGCCTCTGTAACAATGCCAAGGTGTCAATCTATCTCAAGACACACACACATGTGCACACACACCCACCTTACTTAAAATTTGAGAACCCCAGTTAAACTTCGACTCTGGGAGGATCTGTAGTTCCCGGAGGAAACCCACCAAGCACGGGAAAAACTCCATGCTCACAGACCCACGAAGGGAATTGAACCCTCGACCCTGGAGGTGCAAGGCCACAATGCTAACCATTACACCACCATGCCGCCTAAACAATAATGTGATTAGTCATAAAGGAAATACCTATGAAAGGTGAAAAACTAATTTAATGCCAATACAGATGAGGTTCCAATCCCCCACACAAACACACACACTCATTCACACACTATGGGTAATTTGGGAACACCAATTAGCCTAATCTGCATATCTTTGGACTGTGGGAGGAAACCAGAGTACCCAGAGGAAACCTACCAAGTACAGAGAGAACATGCAAACTCCATGCACACAGAGATGGGAATCGAACCCAGACCCTTAAAGGTGCAAGGTGACAGGGCTAAACACTAAACCATGTGTCGCCTAAACTAGATTAGTGATTAACCTCATTTTTATGTTCCTATATTATTTTTACACCCACAGTACTTGGAAGGACTATAAAGACATGGTATGATAAGTTTGGTGTGAAATAAACTTGACTGGCCCACACAGTGCCCTGACCTCATCCCCATCACTCACTTTTGGGATGAAGATCAGTGCCTGACCTCTTAAATGTTCTACAGAATGAATACTGTAGGCACGAATTCCCATAGAAACAATCTTATGGACAGCTTTCCAGGAAGAGTGGAAGCTGTTTAGGCTGCAAAAAGGATGACCAATTGAAGTATATGTATTTGGATACAATGTCATTACAGGTTTGGTCAAATACTTTTGTCCATATAGTGTAAGTGATCTTAAGAAGCTTGCCCACAATCTGAGTCAATTCATGGATGCTCCTATTAAGTTTTGCTTAAAATCTGTGTTGTGAGTTATGATCATGTCTTGCAGAAGACTGTGTGAAGTCATTAAACCCATGGTGGAATAGGTGATAAGATCTGAGCATCATCTAGGTTAGTAGAGAGCAGCATTGTGTTTGAATTTCCTTCTTTTCTGGGGCACTGTGTCAGTGATGACTTCCTCTTTTTTTTCTTTTGTATGCAAAAAGTTCTGAATATATAGTAATGAATATATACCATCCTTGGTAGGGCGCATATTTATAAACAACTTATTTTTTACATTTTTTTTTTTACTGATGTAGTTATACAGAATTGGCTGTCCACCAGCCATTTCATTCTTATTATTTTATTACAGCGTTCATTGTTCTTATTAAGATACTGCTTCTTTCATTATTTATGTTAGGCCCACAGCCTGATCGATTTCATTTGTACATCATAAAGATTTTAGGAACAACATTGATGTGACCTGCTGGAATGTTAATATAAAGATACAATTGGCAGCTGCAACATGATCTTTAGATATTTATTCGAGATTTGGCCTGCGCAGGCCTACATGACGGAAATTAAGGTTTTAGCAAACTGTGAAAAAAAGATTTGTTTAATGGTCGTGTGTATGTCTCTGTTAACCCGGAAACAGGGGATGGAGAAGACATTTTTGGCATCATATACAGAATTCTCTGGTGCGCAGGGGCGAGTGCGGCAGCCTTTCACTATGGAAAGCCACAAGGTTCATAAACACCACAAAAATATTGTCCATTTTGTACAAGCATAGATTAAAAACCATTAGTAAATATTTGGTATGCAATTCTTTTGTGTACTACTACTACTACTACTAATAATAATAATAATATTTTTAGCTAGTTTCTGGCTTATTTTAGAGATGTAAAGCCTGGTGCAAACTCTGTATTACAACCTGTATTAAACGTATCATAGCCCATCTCACTAAACAAAATGATTCTGATAAGATATACCAAATTATGTAGCAAATTATGAAATTGTCACATTAAGCATTATTTGACCACCAGTGGTAATGGTATATTCACATTGTACTAAAGTAAATAATTTCTTTTAACAACCATTTCCCCTGCCACTTTTAATAATCTGATCACTAAACCTGGTAATATTTCTTTCTCATTTGTGAATAATAAGAAACGTCCAACTGAGCAGGAGTTTCCTTTTTTTTTAGCTGGGCTGGGTTCAATTCCCATCAAATGCCCAAACCTCAGCCACTCGATGCAGTGCAGGTCTCTTCTACCTTTAGATAGATGCAAAATTTCCCACTTGTCGATATTTTAGTAAGGGTAAGACGTGGACGTGGAGGGGAGTCTGATCGATGGGAATCGCGACCCGCAGACAGGCATGGCCTTTGGAGGGACCCGGAGCTGTAATGTGTTCGTCCAAAATGTCAAGATCAATGTGTCCTGCTAATCACATTCCCGAAAAAATCTTTAATGCTTCTTGCTTTTGGACAGTAGCATTTCCTTTATCATAATTGAATGATAAATTCTAGTTGGTCTTTTACAAAAAATATGCGTATTTAGGTTGATTGCCTAAACAAGGCCCAGTAAATGAGCCTGACGCTTCTGAGTCGTCTATGAACTCTTTGGCGAACCATATTCAAGCGCGCGCCCAGAGTACCGGGAGCGCGCATCCGTGTGTTAATAATCTCGAGCTTCGGTCTCCTCTCCCCCCCGCCTCAGAGCGTCGTTCTGCTGACTCAGTGCCTTACAGAGCAGTCCCGATTCTTCACGCCGTCCGGAACTACATCTCCTCTCGGCTAACAGCAACGACAACCGCAGCCATGGCCAAAACCGCAGTCGGTGAGTTCATCTGTATTCGTTTTTCTTTTTTTTTATCCTTTTGAGGTGTATGATATGCTAAAGTGGGGAGACGCCACCCAGGATGCACACCATCCCCGCCTGCGTGTGTTTCACCCAAAAACGCATCCTGTAAACATGACGCAAAATAATAATAATAATAATAATAATAGTAATAATAATAATAATAATAATGTGCTCTTATTGTTTTTAATTGATGTATGCTGATGGATGTTTGGGGTGTCACCTGGGTCTTTTGTACATCACTTGCGTCAATACTTTAAATAAATCCGGAAAAAATGTTCTTAATGCATGTTGTCGATATTATTAACAATATGTGTGGAAATAAATGGATTTCCACCCCGTTTAAATGCGTTAAATTCCTATCTGGATGGTGCTGCACCTGTCCATCACAGACTTCTTTCTCCAGCATGATGCAGAAGGGACCCCACCCAAGATCACGCTCTCCGTTATAATCGGCGTCAGCACCACAATAACGGACAGCGTCCTCTTATATGATCCTCGGGCCAGTTTTATATACCAACTCTTTTTTTCCCCTTAAAGCTATTAAGCCGGATGCGATGCTGTCAGAACCGAATTCCTAATCCACGACATGGCGAACTTGTAGTGCCACGCCGACATTTTGTTACGGACTACATCTTATTTATTTGGTCACATATGGCTCTATATTTATTACATATCATCGTAGCATTTATTGCTGGCATTCGGCTTTGTTTTTCATTAAACCTCAGGCCTGAAACCATATAAGTTAACGACGATGTATATGATTTATTCATGAGCAGTTCTTTTCCATTTATGTGCATGGATTTCTGCTGTCAGGAGCCATGATTGATGGGTGAATACCGGGATGCATGCATACTATAAGAGAAGAATGCCATGGAAATGTGGCTTGAAGTCGTCTCATCCTCAGACATGTTTTATTGCTTGTATAGATTTGGGCGAGTAGAACGGTGCGGATCAGACGCTGGCATCATTGAGTCATGATGGGTGGATGCTGGAGATGTGGGCCTGCTTGCTAAATTGGTTTTCATCTCTTGACACATAAAACAACAAAATATGATTGGGAACTCTTTGAGAACCAAATTGCATAGTTACTGTATAAAATGGCAATTCATCCCAAAGCAACATCCCAAAGAGTATGTAAAGCAAATAAATGGAGCTGGCGATTCAATTGCTTTGTTTAAAAATTTTTTTATTGCAACTGTTGTCATGGATTATTGGACCAAAATTCATTGATAATGCGACAATAATTTTATTTTAATTAAAAAGCCAGATGATGTTTTAAAGTAAGTTATTGTTTTACAGCAAATTAAATCCACTCACCAATCCAATAGTCTTGCATGGTAAACGTATTTACCGCCCCAATGTATTTTTTTGGTGGCTAATTATTTTGAAGGACAACAGGAACGAAATTTTTTTTGCGAACAAACCAGGGTGTGCCAATAATTCCTGCAATATTTTTAGCATCAGGATATATCTTATCAAGTAGAGGTGTATGCATAATTTCCAAGCATCTTACTCCTTTCAGAACCGATGCCTTGAAAGTGAGTAACGATAATATAATAATACAGCACACAGCCCAGTCGAGGGAGTAGTTGCAGTATAATACAGTTATAAATGAAGAGGTTGTAAAAACTGCATACTGCTTCTTGCTTTCCTTACACAGCTGATAAAGCACTTTCATCTTTGCCAACATAGAAATGTATCTGGACTTTACTTTATAGTTTTAATCACAAAGCATCATATTGTATGTATTAAATAATAGTAATGATTGACATATTTTACATATATAAAGAATAATAATAAAAAAACACTGATTTTATATATATATATATATATATATATATATATATATATATATATACTGTATATATATATATATATATATAGTGTGTGGCT
>JAQQZT010000023.1:26541720-26574896 GCA_030068275.1 Clarias platycephalus
ATGTATATATACACACATGTATATATGATGATGTATATATAATGATGCTTTGTTTCTAGACTACAGATATCTTAATATAAGAGCATATATGTATTAATATTAATACGTTTAGAAATGTTTTTAGTACATAAATTATAAATCATGAAATAAACATGCATAACAAAGTTTGTACTTTTTTGTACAAATTATTATTATTATTTAACTTTTTATATAATAATAATTATTATTTGTTTAATATTACATAGACATATGTTCCTGAAAAGACTACTTGAAGTCTCTGGCAAAGCCACACTGTGTTTGAAGATCATGTGATCTGCTGACGAGTAATCATAAATTAAAAAAGAAAAAATATGTTAGTATAGCACATAGCCCTGTATGTTTCACTTTTAAACAACATGGTATCACCCTGACAAAATTGTAATAATTCACATACATTATTAAAAATATCATATTGATATCACATATCAATCTGTGATATTTTGTCAGGAAAAGTTACAAATAGATAATGTGAATTATTATTAAATATGAATATATTATAAAATAATTCTTCAAATTCACCTATACTTAACCTGGATTGATCAATTAATTTAATATTTAACCAGCTGTACATTGACTAAAAGTTAGAAATAACATTTTACTTTTATCATGAATTCACAACTTAATTAAAAATAACATTTAAAAAAATAATTTATTCCACACATTTTTAACATCACCTCTATATGCCCCAAGACCCCTCCCATACCTTTCTACATTCCCTATAGAAGAGATTCACAGATGCAGAAGCACAGAAAAACAGAGTAGGGGGTATTTAGTATTGTGCGCTAATTGGCGAGAGCCGGCACTTACCTTTAATCAGCCATGTGGTAAAGGGGACCAGGGCAGGAGGGGGGCTTGAACTTCAACCCTCCGTCCTCTCATGTGTGCAGCTGACTGCTGTTAATATTTCATAGAACGCTAATAGAGAGGGGCCACTGCACAGGACTGGGCATGCAGGACTTAAGGGACTGTAATTACCCCAATTACACTGCTGTCAGTGTAGGGTCAAATGCACAAGACTGGCCATCATCCTGTCTGTCAAAAACACATCCAGACAGGTCATGGGCTCTGTCACATCACACTTTATCAGCAGCACATCTGCTGGCAGGATCTAGTCTAGTCTAATCTAGCATGTAATGTCTTAGAATCGGGTTTTGCGCTATATTTCAAGACTTTTTCAGAGATTCTTTAACTCTAAAGTCTTCCTTTGCTTTACTGTAATATTTTGCAAGTTATCACAATAAAAACACAATACAACAAATTGACAACCCAACCAATTTGACCATAAATGCAGAGAAAGTGTAAAGTTCGATAGAGGAAAAGGGAAAGCACAAGGATCTAATTATACTGAAAGACACTAATTGGTTTGATGGGGTGAAATTTGGGAACGCTGTAGGGAAGCTACCGGCAACATGGGGGCAAAAGTGTGCGACTTTTTTTTCATCCTGCTCCCTTACAAATTCTGACCTATTCTGCCTCCTCCCAGAGACACACTTTATCAATCCCACCTACCCCTGCAGACAGTTTGACATGACCCACATTCTCTCACAGTGACTACTTTTGTTTGTACATGGCTTTTTTTGTTTCGTTTTCTTGCTCTGTCGCTCCATGACCAAAATTGAAATTACAGTAACCCTAATGAAGATAGACCAGTTACTGAAGCTAAATTAATAAATTTGGTAACATGTAATCCACCATCGAATACACTCCCATGTCATCAGCATAGACTGTCTTTGTCCTGGATATCTGACTGCCAGTGTGAATTAAGAACTAATTTTCATTTCAGCATTTGGCAGACACCTTTATCCAGAGCTATTTACATTTTTATCTTATTATACATCTGAGCAGTTACAGGTTGAGGCGTTGCTCAAGGACCCAACAGGGGACCAACTTGATCATGGTGGGGTTTGAACCAGGGACTTTCCGGACCATAGTCCAATGCCTTAATAATACTCAGAGCTAATCCTGACCTCTCCACTTACCATTCAGAGACTTTTTTTATTGGCTTTCTGACAATCCTGTTCCCAGGCTACACCAGTGATTTTGTCACTGAGCCTTAAATCCTAGGACAGACTTAAGCTAGGAATTCAAGCTGAATCTAAAAACATTAGTATGCAACATGTGGAGATGATGGTTTAGGTGGGTTCCCTGAATATTATTTCCTAATCGAGAAGCAAACACATTGCATGGACGTTTTGCTTGCTGTTTGTATGTATGTTGTATGTCATGCACATAGCAGCTCAGCAGCCCCTGTGTACAAATATACTATGTGATTGTGTCCGTTATCGGTGATTAGAGATGAGTCAGCGTACTACATTGCGGCATACAGCCCTTTTCCTGTAATTGTAAAAATTATCATGAAACTTCAATAGCACCACCTGCAGTCCTGGAGCAATTATACATGACAATCAATAGGAAAGTTGCATGTAATCTTATGAACTTGGTTCTATATTCATACATGCTGTACATTATCTCTGCATTAGGTATCGTGAGGCTGTTATCTCACTCCTACATCTAAGTCAAATATAAAGTCCATATTTATCTCTCATTTAAATTCCATAGTGTCCCTGTGGAGGGCAGGGTGGTTTAACTTAGGATTTCATTTACCAAGGTGCTTAATTTAAATTCTAATATTGTGAATTTAATATAAGTGCAAGTATAAATATTTTACTAAATCACAAGTACTGCATTACCTTTTCTCCATTATGTTATGTGACCAGGAAACCAGTAAAAGCATTATAGAATGAGATGGAAATTAATTCTTTTTCATGTGTACAGTATGTAAATCTCAGTGTGCAGCATGCAAAATAAAGGGTACATCAGCAAATTTACGCAGAAGTCACATTCTGAATAGAAATGCACGGCTGAAAGTGTGGCATTGTCAATTGTGGTGTGTGTTTTCTCAGTGTGTGGGCAACTGTGTGGGTATGTGCATGCACTCTTGTATCTGAGTGTACACTTGCATATACATTCATCTCTTGACATTGTGCACATGGGGTATGAGTGAGTGGCTATGAAATGTGTGTGTGTGTGTGTGTTAGTGTGTGTGTGTGTGTGTGTGTACGATGGGTTGGCATCAGGAGATGGCCCAGTGTGTATGAATGGGGCTGCACATGCTAGGTCAGGTGGCTGAGCCTGCAGACAGGACGTGGTTTGTTTCGCGCAGGCACTAATTGGGCCGAGGGTCAACCTTACAAGTTGTGTGTTCAATCCATAGTAAGAGAGCAATAGAGAAAGCGAGAGAGAGAGAGATCTGAGAGAGATGAGAAGTGGGTGTTCACTCATTTCTCTCAGTCTCAGGCTGTCTGTAGATCACTGGCTGGTAACTGTGTTGCGCACTAATGGAGCTGGCAGGGCGGAATCAATTACTGGCCAGCGTGGATTTTCCCACAGGCAGAAGCTTGGGAAAACCGCAGTGCTGCATGGCCAAGACAGCTGGCACAGTGCAGTCACTGGCAAGAAAGCCAGTGCCCCTCAAACAGGGACCTTTTTCTCTGATAAAATTGTGATGGACGATTATTTTTGTTGCCTTTCTGCCTGGCCACTTGTAAATAGCCTATTTAGCTGCCGCTATCCTTGCCAGTGCTGAGTAAAGAGAGTTGTTAAGTCTTAATAATTCTGCACTATAAAGTATTTGCTCTGCAAAAGATAAACTCTGGAACACTCGTTCCTTTCTTCTCCTCTTCCCAAATTATTTTTATTAGCAGCACTCTAATAGCACAGGGTATGGTAAGAAATGTATGATACCACATTATAAAGCTTTCATTGTCAAGTGATCTGTACTGTGGTTACTTGTCTACCTCACAAACAGCAAGTTGGGGAATATGAGTTCCACTGCCAAAAAAAATAATTTAATTAAATGAAATTTAAAAATTGCATTAACAAAAAAAATAAATAAATAAAAATATTTTCTCTGTATTTTTATTTCCTTGGGGTGATAACAACAGCAATCAATATATGCTTTTAATAGACACCAATTTAGACCTCTTCCAAAAGGATATGTTGTTTCTTGGTATGAATATCAAAGCATTTAGAAATACAAAAAAAGGAGAAAAAAGTTAAACATAAAATGCTAATTCTTGGGGGGAGCTTGTGCCGCAGGACAAATGTTTTCCGGCATTAGAGCCGCTTTATTTCGCATGGTTTTTAGCACAGCATACCCTACCCGATTGGTAGAGATGGTTCAATTAGGTTAAGTTTTTCAATCAGGTATTATGACTCAGATATAATGAAAATGTGTTCTACCAAAAATGTGAACAGAACATTTAAGGTTTAAGCCTATTTTTTTACTTCATTCTAGAACCTTTTTTCCCCCCCTTTCTCCTGCTCCCATCGAGGGGTCGCCACAGCAGACAATCCGATCCACAAACACAACTTGGCACAGATTTTACACCGGATGCCCTTCCTCACACACCCCTCCCATTTTATCCAGGCTTGGGACTGGCACTGCATCCAATGGCTGGGGTTCGGGCATTGAATGGGAATTGTACCCCGCGCCTTCCGCAGGGCGGGCAAGAAACCTACCACTGAGCCACCAATGCTCATTACTCCATTCTAGAAATTAATGCTTAAAATTATCAACATTGTCAACAATAATAAAATATGTCTAGAAATAGGTTTAAATTTTTATTTTAGGTTTACTGCAATTTAAAATTTTTGGATTTATCCATAGTATTTTACTAATCAATTACAGTACACACAGGGAGCACTTTGTAATCAGTTCTCATACTCAGCACTGATGTATAGAACATATCAGACACAGGTACAAGTCCATGTGCAGATCTGGTGCTGAGATTGATCAAAATCAGCCCACTAGCACATGCTCAGCTCTAACGTGTGAGAGCATGTCAGTGTGTGGTTTGTGAGTGTGTCAGTGTGTATGTTTGTGTTCTAACAGGAACAATGAGTGAGCATGTGCATGCAACAGATGGATAGATAAAAAGAGAGAGGGAGGGAAGGAGAGAGATATCAAGTGTCAAAGTGTGCATGAGAAGCGGAACTGCAGGGTTTGTTTTCTCAACTCAGATTTATTTCAGCCAGACTTCCTGAGGACATGTTTTACAGATCACACACACAAACACACGCACACACACACTTATAAGACTTCACTACATATAGGCTATACATACTGTATATAGAATGTTGCTGATGTTGTACTGTGTATCTATGATTATCTATTATCAATCCCCTGAAGGGTTAATAAAATATATCTAATCTCCTGTAATCATTTTAAACTTTCCACCAAAGCAGAAAGGTTTTCATTCAGTTCTAAAACTAGTATCTTGACCAGCATTATTGTCTACTAGTCAGCTATTCATATCACACTATTAGATATATTTTCCTTTAGGAATTCTTAACTTCAACAGGTGACATCGAGCATCTGTGACGGTTTACAGACTGTTGTTATGAAGACTGAAAGCAAAAAGTCTGATATCACTTTCTATCTAGCCTTCCTATAATTTTCCTCATCATTAAAAGTCTGACATTTCATGATAATATTTGAAGGGGAAAAAATTGCTGTGCCATAATGGAAAAAAACACTGTCTTTATTGACCCCATTGTTCTAATAGGATGGGATTCTTGCTAACATTTGCAGCGGGTAGGAGACATTACTTTTTTTTCTAAGAGGAATTAAAAATGCAGGGATTTTCCACATTTTAGGTTGTGCAAGTTAGGACAATGACATCATCATTTTCATCACACAGCACAAACATTGCTGGGGAAATTTCAAGGTTTTTTAATACTTTTGTCTAGTTTGTGTTGCTTACTTTGGAAAAATGCATGCACTCCATTTAAGCTCGGTAGCTCGCTCTTTACTGCTGATATCTGAAGGGTAGATATATCCTGAACCAACTCGAATCAGTTCATTATTAAAGACCTTGGGATAAATTTTGATAGTCTTAATAAAGCAATCAGTATATAAAGTCAGACATGATTATATACAAGAGTCGTTCAAGTCAAACTGGGACTTTTGATTGTGCTGAATAACTGAAAAACAGTTATAAAGGTGAAAACTAATTTATTCTATATATTATATTCTATATAAGTGCACTTACAGTATAGTCAATTCTATGTTTTTTGGTGGAAAAACATAATAAAAATCATCTGATTGTAGTAGGTCTTCGTATTAAGCAAATACAACCTCAGACAAACAACAAAATATAACTTTTTTTCCCCACCCTGTCATTAAAGGTATAAAGGTATAATTTTCTGTATTATATTATCAGTTGCTCACATTTTGGAATTTTGTAGGAATTTTGGCCCGTTCTTCGTTACAACATTGTTCCAGTTCATTGAGGATTTTGGACATTAGTTTATACACAGCGCTCTTAAGGTCCCACCACAGCATTTCAACTGGGTTCAGGTCTGAACTTTGACTAGGACATTCCAAAATCTTGATTGGTTTATTTTACAGCTATTCTGAAATCCTAAACATTATTGCAGACAGAGTACACCCCTTCATGGGAGCAGTATTGCTTAATAGCAGTGGCCCCTTTCAGCAGAATAATGCTGCCTGACACACTGCAGAAAGTGCTCAGGAAGGGTTTGAGGATGAAGAGTTTAAGGTTGTTCAGTTGTCCTCCAAATCCTCTAAGCATCTTTAAAGGAGTTGATAAAGGATCTGCTGCTGACATTTTGGTGCATGATACCACAGCACAGTGGAGTCCATGTCTCCAGAGCTGTTTTAATGGCACATGGGGGAAGTGCACAATATTAGGCAGGATTTATCAGTACATTTTCAAACACAGACACACTCACAAACAGATGTGGCAGGTTTTTAAGAGAAACACAAAGTAAGTGTAAGAATTACTGAGTCTGTAAATTCACTGTGGATTGAACAGCTTGTTCTGTGCTGCATTGAATGTAGTTTCAGCAAGAGATTAATGTGTGAATGTGTTTCACTGTCACTTGGATGGTGGTGAGAAAGAAGTGGTGTATTTGCTTAACATGGTAGGGGAGGTGTGTGCTCTTTGTTTATTTTCTCTGTGGGCCCTGGTGTGTGTGTATGTGTGTGTGCATGCGTGCTTGTGTGTGTGTGTGTGTGTGTCTTTGTGGGGACCGACTGCTTCCATAACAACCATAATGCGTTTTTAAATTTGCATGGCATGGCTCGGTCTGTTTCTATTGAAAATTTATAAGTATTTCATTTTGGAAATATTTCAAGCTAGACCAAAAGAAATTTCGCATCAGTAACACACAAGCAAAGATGTGGATCGTAAGTAATAAAAGTCTGTGTGAGGGTTATTTACACAGAGGCCAAGGTGGGATATAAAGGTTAAAGAGCACCAGTTAGTTTAGAGTAGACTGAGGTGTGAGACTAGAGACTAGTGTGTGTGTGTGTGCTGTGAGAACTCCTCATATCCTTCAACTATGAGGAGAAAACAGATCAAGCTTTTGAAAGAAATAAAGAAATGTGTAAAAAAAAAAAAAAAAAAACAGTGCTTTTGTGCTGGATATCAGCACGGCCATGATGCGGTCATAAGCACAAGGACACAAAATTTCAACTCAGTTAACTTCCTGGTTAAATTGATTGCTCCCTTCCCAACTCCCCCACTGGCTAGTGTTCACATTATTAATTCTCCCAGTACTGCTTTTTTACCCTCCGATACAGCAGGTGGCAGTATTCACCTAGTTTGCGAGCCACCATTAAACAGAAGAGAAGAACAGGACAAGGACGTCAATCTTTGTGCTATGGCTAATATTATTGATATTTCAGAAAAAAATGTCAAGCGTGATGCTCTCGCATGACTTCCTCTTTTATCATCCTTGACTATGTTATATCATCTATGGCTATATTCTTCTTCTTTGTCTTTCGGCTGTTCCCTTTCAGGGGTCGCCACAATGAATCATCTGCCTCCATCTAACCCTATACTATGAATTCTTTTCTCTCACACCAACTAACCATGTTTTCTCTCACTACATCCATAAATCCCCTCTTTGGTCTTCCTCTAGACCTCCTGCCTGGCAATTCCAACCTCAGCATCCTTCTACAGATATATTCACAATCTCTCCTCTGAACATGTCCAAACCACCTCAATCTGGCCTCTCTGACTTTATCTCCAAAACATCTAACATGGGTTGTCCCTCTGATGGACTCATTCTTGATCCTATCCATCCCTGTCACTCCCAAAGGGAACCCCAACATCTTAGTCTCTGCTACCTCCAACTTTCCTCAGTGCCACTGTCTCTAAGCCGCAGAGCATCGCTGGTCTCACCACTGTCTTGACTATATATCTATGGTTATTTTGAAGGAGCCCGACACCATATCCATATTCCATATTCCATCATTCTCAAGACCACCTTTTACAGCCACGGTTACTGAGCAAGGAACAATTGTGTTCTCACTCATTTTGGGATCAAGTGTTCTTGGAAATGATCTCCTTTAAAATGGGAAGGTTGTGTGCTATATACGGTGTACAATCATTGTTCTACATACCAAATAGGGCCCTTGATTTGGGGTTACAGAGGGATTTAGGATTCAGCCTTGTGTTAGAAGCTATTAAGCTTTCTAGCTTGCCTTAGGCACAAATAAAACACCACAATTCGAAATAACTTAAAAGAAGTTAAGTAGACAAAGTGTTGTTTAAAATGACAAAATGTTACCAGATGTGTTTACTTGCTAAAATATGTCCATGACAGGTTTTGAATGTGGATTTTTTGAATTGTCATTTTTGAATTGCCAATGTCTCCAATGCTGTGACTATATATATGTATATGTATATCTTGTCCAATCAGATAAATTTGTCGGATATAGTGTATAAAGTGTATTATGCCAGAGGCCAAGGTGGGATGTAAAGGTTCCCGGCACCAGGACATTGGCAGCGGATGCTGTGGGTGCTTTGGGTTGTGGGGTGGAGCCTCCGTGGATCTGGCTTATTTGTCTGGCCCATCCCATGGGTGCTTGATTGGAGCTGACCTTTGGTCCACATTGACATGGTTGAGCCTTGGGTGCCCATTTTGTCTCATTTCTTTCGTCTCTTTTCCACTGATCACCTTCCTATTCTCTTGCACTGATCTCCTTCTTCCTACTAGTCTCTTCAGTTCTCTTTCACTTCAGTTCGATCTCTATTCCTGTTCGCTTGATCTCTTGCCTTCGCTCTTCCACTGATTTCCTTCCCCCTGTTTCTTTCCCTCTGTTGTTGTCTTCAGGTTTACTTTCTGCGCACCAGGTTCCTCTCTCCAGCTCTTCTCCTTTGATCACCATCATCTTTCTATGCGTCTTGTTTTTCTGTACCCTTCCACTGACTGCTCTCCTACTGCCTTCCTCTATCAACCTTCTTTCTGCTCTTCCGCACTGATCTCCTTTTCCAACTCTCCCCTCTCCTGATAATGTCCTTCATCCAGATCTCCTCTCTCCATGGTTTCCCTTTCTGTTTTCTCTCTCTCTCTCTCTCTCTCTTTTTTTTTTTTTTAATCTGAGAGAGGAAGCATTTTTTATTTTTTGTGATTCTTTTTTTTATTTTCTCTTTTCTTTCACAGATGTCTCTTATTTTTCAGCCCATAGATCTTCCAACATAATGGGAACACTTACCAAGGATTTTAGTTTATTATGTATTTTTATGTTATTTTTTTATATTTGCTGTCCATTAGTACCATCACTGAGGGACTTTAAAAAAAAATTTTTTTGTCTGGCAGCATGGTGGCTTAGTGGTTAGCCCTGTCGCTTTACACCTCCAGGTCTTGGGTTCAATTCCTGTGGGCATGGAGTTTGCATGTTCTCCCTGTGCTTAGTGGGCTTTCTCCGGTTTCTGCCTAAAGACATGTAAATTAGGCTAATTGGTGCTCTCGAATTGCCCTTAGTGTGTGAATGTGCATGTGAATGCTGACTGGAGGTCCCACCACAGTCAAACAAAAATGGGAATAAACACAATGGTCATCACTGGCCTCCACGGTCCCTGGTTGGACTACAGACGTTCATGGATGGACGGATGCACATCATATATTTAAGAAAAAAAAGAAAAAAAACCTGCCCCCAGTTGGTTAGGATTTTCTTGAAGTTGCTCACCAAACAACTCATCAGACAAAACATTAATTCTTCTCAAAAAACTTCTCAAAAAGTCTCCAAATATAATGTGGTCACTTTTCCTGTCATCACTAAGAGGCAGATTTTTGTCTCTGGAAAATGATCAAGTCCACCAGTTTTTTACTGGTTCGTATTGGTGTCTTAATACTAAACACACTCCCACAAATGTGGAGTATATACAGTATGTGTGTTGATATTAATTAAAGAAAATCTGTTAGAGTGAAGGAAAAGGCCTTGCAACTCCTTCCAGTTTAAAGGAACGGAATGTACTGCTACACTGACTATCTCGGATACATTGTGCTGGGGTGATGTTTCTCATATCTCCGCCTCTTCTGCACTCCTCCATCGCTCAATAGCTTGTCTCCTCCTGGCTCCTGCAGTTGCTAAGCGTCAGGTATAGAGTGTCATGATGGTGTGCACACAGGATGCGGCAGGCCAAATGAGAGCGCCTGCCGGAGTTGACACAGTAAACCAATCCCTGTGAGCCGCTGCGCCTAGGGGCTTGTGGGATTGATGGGGGAAGTGGCTGACAAACACACACACTCACACTGACACACACACTCACACGCACGTGCATGCACTGACACACACAAGCATGAACACACCCACACATTGAATGCTGGTGGTGGGAGGGAGAGTGCTGGCTGAGAGACACTCACACGGAGATTGGGTTACAGCTGAATTAGATCAGAGCTGTGGGAACCGGCACCTCGTCAGGCACACACACACACACATAGGCACACGTGTGCACACATGGCTACACACACGGCTGTGCTGTGTACATAAACATGCACTGACAGATTGCAGACACACAATCAAACACACACACACCTCACACATAGCCACAGGCATGAAGACTTAGACAATTGTCTGTGTGTGTGTGTGTGTGTGTGTGTGTGTGTGTGTGTGTGTGTGTGTGTGTGTGTGGTTAGGAATTGTTGAAACAGTTTATGAACAGACTTAGGGTTTGTAAACTTGAGGTGTTTGCTAGATAATGCTTCAGGATTAATCAATAAACAAGTAAATAAGACAACGATGATGTGACGTGAAGAGATTTTAAAGTAGCACTTTATAAGTTTAGATCAGTTCCTGATGTTTTCACACACAAACGTTAAATGTCTGTCCCAGCACGAGAGGAACACAATGTTCAAGGCTGACCTGTGTGAGCAAGACCGGTGTGTGTGTGTGTGTGTGTGTGTGTGTGATTCTGGCCAAAAGGACAGAACATTGTCTCGTCCACCAGGTGTAAGTGTCCAAGTAATATTCTGTTTCTCTTCTTCGCATCTTTTCACATGCTGAACCTGGCAGCCTCGACTCGGAGACTCAGCTGATCTCACACAGCTGAACACAGAAAGATTCGTGTCCTGTCCAAACTCTGAGTAGCACAACCTGTCCGCCTGCTGAAAAGTCCGGTGCACTGACGGCATCCAGTAAAGCCTTGGTATAAAACATCTGGCAAAATATTGTCATTCTTTTCTTTAGCATTTATTTATAATGTTTCAAGAATGTTATTACTTTTTATTATGTTTTATTATAGTATGTTGAACCTACATTTTAATAAATAAAAAAAATTTCCTCCAAGTTATCTCTATTTTTTTTATGTTAAATTTTTAATATTCGTAGTGCTTCAATTATATAAATAGTTTTATATTGTTTAGACTATCTGTCTGTCTGTCTGTTTATTGTTTTACACTTCATGTTGCAGTTGAAACCCTTACTGAATAATACTTTTTGACTTTTAGCCTTATTTCTTATAACTTTATAATATACAAAATGTATAATATATAATCAACATATGTTAAAATATTTATGCATATTTTTCAACATATTTCTTTTAAGAAGATAGATAAGATTCATAACTAATGTTTTGTCTGCCATATTACTATTATTACTAATACGACTCAAATTATTATTATTATTATTATTGTTGTTGTTGTTGTTGTGTTAGTTAGTTTGTTGAATAAATTCCCACTAGGAGAAATGAGCAGAATATCTAATGAGACATGTCTCCAGGTAATGTATGGTTCTGAAGCCCAGTTAACACACACACACACACACACAACTCCACAACACACTCGATATGAAGCACGTCCTCTCTCTGACCCTGAGGTTTCAGTGATGCCATACCCTCACAGAGCAACAGGAGGCACAAAGAGAAGAGAAAATGAGTGCAGCCATTCAGGAGTGCCTCTGAATGAGCAGCCGTCACATTCCTCATCAGCAGCTGCAGCTGTGACCACGCCATTACCTGGTGTCCTTTAATAGAGCCAGATACAGTTTAGAATGAGATACAGCCACACACTATAGAGGAGAGAGAGAGAGAGAGAGATAGGGAAAGAGAGCAAGAGCATAAACGGTGACGGTGCTTGCCGGATCCGGTTTCAGAGTGCTGGAGACCCAGACGCAGGCTCCGAGCCTGGGAACAGAAAGCAGAGAGAGTCCTGTGTCAATAAGGAACAGTGGTCGGCTACAATGGGGCCAACTCCACATAACAGCACTGACAGACACCCTCACAAAGCAAAGCCCTCCATTCTCACACAGCCGAGAGAATAGGCCAGTGTGTGGGTGCCTGGGGGCATGTTTGAACAGCAACACACACACACACACACACACACACACACACACAGCATAGCACAATATATAAACAAATATACATACAGTCACTGTGGCCTCTGAATCTCAGACAAATGTCTACATCGTAGACACACACACACACACACACAAAGTACAACAATTGACTAATTTCAAAGATTACAAATATAATCACATATAATAAATTACCTCACCACATGGATTTAGAGTGCTTATAATATAAAAGATAATAATAATAATAATAATAATTATTATTATTATTATTATTATTATTATTATTATTTAAAAAAGATTTAAAGGGCACTTCCTCTGAATTGAAAATTCTACTCTGAATATGAAAAAGGGTACAACAAGATGTTCTCAGACTGAAACATCACTAAAGATCAAATCATGCACTGCCACCTGGTGTCTGATTCTGAGATTACTCCACTTGTCACTGTCTAATTTAGAGATTGTAGAATGCAGTTGTGAGCTCCCACCTCTCAGAACAAAAATGTGTCCAGACAAAGAAATGTCTAGGCAGAAAGAGCCCGGAGTGGCAAAAAGATAAAGTTCCTGCTTGACCTACCACACTGAGGAAAGGAAACACTGTTAGAGTGATCTCAGAACCATTAATCTTCTAAAATATGAATTTACATTAAGTTTTGATTATAGTGTGCATTCGTGATGGCTTCAGCCTCATGCATCATTTATTCCTGTCCAATGTCCAAAAAAAATTCTTTTTTTATGGCAGAAACCTTTATCCAAAGAAACTTACATTTTCTCTCATTGAACATCTAAGCATTTGAGGGCCTTAGCTCAAGGGCCCAGCAGTGGCAAGTAGATGGCACTGTCGTTTTAACTGGGACTTTCCTAGCAGTAGTCCAAACCCTTAACCACTGAGCTAATCCAGATCCCCAGGCTTAAATTGATGACAGGAGAGTTGAATCAGTCTTCTCTCTTCTCTCTCTTTTTTATTTTAACATATATTTTCTTTTCTTTTCATGCAAACCTTTTATACTGAAGCTCTGTAGAGCTGCTCTCATACCTTGTGCAGATTTTGGCTGTGTACTTACAAATTAAAAAGTCAATTATAAAGTGGAATAACTCAATTAATTCATCTTCTATACTTTTTCGTGGGGAGCATCTTGTGCATGAGGTGGGGTACACCCTGGACAGGTTGCCAATACAATGTAGGGCACATGCAGTGGGCAATTTGGAAACACCAGTTAACCTAATAGGGATGTCTTTGGACTATGAGAGGAAACCAGAGAACCCAGTGGAAACCCACCAAACAAGAGGAGAACATGCAAACAGGCCCAAGGAAGGAATCAAACTCAGACCCTGGAGGTGCGAGGCCACAGTGCTAACCACTACACCACCATGTCACCTATAGCATGCTTCATAAATTTTAAATTGACACAACTGTTATCTTCTCCATATTATACATTTGAATATGAAGTCAAATGTGTCCATGGGTTATCGTTAAATTATCCTTGCAATTTAAATAAACAAAAAATAAACAAAAAACACTCAGGAAAAAAGATCCTGTCCACTCTGTTCCCTCTAATGTCTTGAGGATTCTGCCTTTGAGATAACTTTTTAGGTTTTTTTTTATAATAGTTGCAGTTCACTGTTTCTGGCACTAGATGGCGACTGACTGCAACAGACGGCTAGCTGGATAATGTAAAGCATGTTTTCTATTTTTAAGACACTTTGGAGGAGCAGAGTGTACAGTATATTAAGAAATTAATTGCAACCTTTTCAGGGATTAAGGTAATACGATCAGTACTTTCTGACATGGGAAGTGTACTAGTAGTCATTAAGCAAGCAAGCTAATAAAACATTTAAATTAGCCACTAGACAAAATGTATTCTCCAGACTTCTACCATATCAGTAATGAATAAAACACAACGGAACAAGCTACAATAGAAAAAATATCAACAACAGGTTGATATGATGTAGGTTGATGAGTCTGATAGTCTGACCTTTTAATAGGCAGCACAATGATGTAGTGGTTAGCACTGTCACCTCGCGGGTCTGGGTTCGATTCCCGCCTTTAGTCTGTGTGCATGGAGTCTGTGTGCTTGTTCTCCCCATGTTTGGTGGATTTCCTCCGGGTGCTCAGGCTTGCAGATTAGGCTATTTGGTATTCCCAAATTTCCTGTAGTGTGGCTATACCTTGCCTCATGCCTTTAGGCTCCAGGCCCCTGCAATCCTGAATACAGAATTCTCTGATACCAGAGCTATGATTTTTATGTTTATTATGATTGTCATGCTTTAAACCATTTATGGGTATATTTACCAATGTCCACAAGACTGTTCCTGTTATCACTTACACTGTAAAATACATAAACAGTAGTTTTCCCACATTGCTCTTTTATTTATTTATTTATTTATTTATTTATTTTAAGTTAATATGTTACAGAGAATCCAGTGCTGGCCTGAAAACTTTCCCATGGCTGAACATTTTCTAACTGCTACAAAGTGCTGACACTTTAAACCTGCTCCATAAAGGATTCATTTATGCTATTTAATGTTTCTGATCTAATGTTAATTAATGAAAAAGATGTTAATCTTACAGAAAATGAAAACATTACTCTCACTCACTCATCGTCTATATCTGTACCACTTTATCCTGCATTCATGGGTCTGGACAGGGGCCCAATCCATTGCAGGGCACACAAATACACACACTACGGGAAATTTTGGGAGCACCAATTAGCCTAATCTACAAGTATTTGGGAGGAAACCGGAGTACCCAGAGGAAACCCACCAAGCATGGGGAGACACACAAACAAATCCCATGCACACAGAGACAGGAATCGAATCCAGACCCTGGAGGGGCAAGGCGAATGTGCTAACCACTACACCAGGGTGTACATATCAATACTTTTAATTTTACATTTTCTTTATTAAATGACATTGTTTAAACGTATGCCCAATTATCAGGCTAATTGGAAAAAAGGCTTCAATTTGCTAGGACGCATGAAAAAGAATAGAGTGTGGAGCATTGGTTAAAGGTTCCAGAGTGATGGGCGAATGAGAGTAAATAGAGAGGCAGATGAAGTGATGCACCCATCATGCCTTGTGCATACCATACAAGCCTGTGGGGGCAGTCTTATGATGTGGGGTTGCTTCAGCTGGTCAGGTCCAGGTTTAGCCATATTATGTGCCCAAAAATGATTACCTGAATAAACTGAATGACCAGGTTATCTCAACAGGGGATTTATTCTTTACTGATGGCACAGGCAATTTCCAAGATGACGTTGCCAGGATTCATCAGGCTCAAATGGTGAAAGAGTGGTTCAGGGAATATGAGACATAATTTTCATACATGGATTGTTCACCAAAAAGACTGGACCTTAACCCAATGAAGAATCTTTGGGAAGTGCTGGAGAAGGGTTTCTGCACCGTACCATTACCTATACAAGATCTTGGAGAGCAATTTACGCAACTCTGGATGGAAATAAATAGTGTGACATTGCAAAAATTATGCCATGGTGAATGTGGGCCATAATCAAAGCAAAATGTGGTTAAAAAAAATATTAGAGTGTGTGACTTTTTTGTGTTGGGCATTATCCTGTGTAGAACAGAACAAATCCTCCATGAGGTCACCCATATATCTTTCTGTCTAAAGAGCTGTTTTGACGCTCAAATGTTGGAGCTCTGGTCCTCACCCTCTTTGCAGGAGTTGACTCCACCTAAACCCAGGTTGGAACATGTCTACTTTCCTCAGTTACCACAAGCTAGTTTACCTTTAGCGAAAATGCTAAGGTGGCTAACGTTAATTTATATACTAACCATACTTAGTATTTGATTGAACTTCGTCATTCATAGTCCAAATGTCATCCCGTGTTAACTTCTACACTTCTTGTGGTAAGTTAATCGACAACATTGGATAGTTAGCATAGCAGTGAGGCATAGCAGCCAGTTAGGCCCCTGCAGTGCAGCTGTCACTCAAATAGGCCACACCCCTAATTATGTATCATTAATGTAATTTATCCAATGAGTTACATAAATATTCATCCCCTCCACCTCTATACAGGTCTCATGAATAGGAAATCTAGTTATGGAGACCAAAACCAGTTTTTGTAACAGGCTGAAACCATGTTTAAGGTTAACGTGTCTATGGGGGATTGACTCACTTTTAGAGCCAGCTCCTAGCGGTTATTTTAGGAAGTACACGTTTTTTTCACTTCCACGTTGGATCATTATTATTATTTTAGAACTGAAGGTTGCCCCCTGGAGGAAATATTATATAATAGTAGTTGTGATATGATGGGATGATATGATGAGACTAATTGCAGGTCCCAATCGGAAGGATTACAAATCTGAATTTTTTCACCTCAGAGATTAATTCAGAACGTAACTGATTTATGTAATCTATTCATCAGCGTCAGATTTTATTTGTTGTAATTATTTAAATCAGTGCTGTAAATCAATGTGGTTAAGAAATATCATGGGCTAAACCAGTGCTTAGTGCAAGTTTCTAAATGATTATTACAAATAATAGTTCCTATATTTGCAAATAGAAAATATAGAAAAACAGATGTAGCTAATTAGTCTTGTAGGTAATTAAACACAAAAAAGGACATATCCTCAGATTGAAACCCACTGCTCTGATAATTGACTGTTTTGTATTTCCTTTTTTTTTTTTTTTTTTACAGAATGATAGTTATTGATTTTGTGTCTAGATTAATAAATTCGAGAAAACTAATCTATAGTGCGTGTTTTAAATTCACCACTAGATGGCAGCACTTGATGTAGTGTTGTATAAAGAAAGCACCATATTGATGACTGAGCCTAGAATTCACATCAATAAAGATTTTTATTCAGAATTACTTTCACTGTTTTTCTTTTTCATCATTGTGCACTATTGAACTACTTTAAATTAAGTTTTATGAGGGACTTTATGTGTTTAGTGGCTGAGATATTTTCTATGCAAGGTGATTATATCTGTTTAAAGCTACGGCGCATAGGATTTTTGTTGTTGCTGCTTTGTCAAATGTTACTTACTTACTCACTCACTCATCGTCTATACCACTTTATCTTGTATACAGGGTTGCGGGGGGCCTGGAGCCAATCCCAGGAGACTTAGGGAACGAGGTGAGGTACACCCTGGGTGCCAATCCACCGGGGGGCACATACATATACACACACATACTCACACTCTCACTCACACACGATGGACAATTTGGGAACATTAATTAGCCTAATCTAAGTACCCGGAGAAAACCCACCAAGCACGGGGAGAACATGCAAACTCCATGCACAGAGGCGGGAATCAAACATTTCCAGAAATCGGACCCTGGTGGTGCAAGACTACAGTGCTAACCACTAAAGCCACCATGCCGATAACATGTCAAATGTTACCACTTACCAATATGAATGGTAAACCAATGAGGGAAAGAGCGTGAAAGAATCTAAAATGTTCTAAAAGGTAAAATGGTTGAGGACTGATGGAGTTAGGGGTTATACTCTTGTAGTCAAGTTCCAAAACAAAATCGCTGAAGAATATATTTTTAACATCAGTATCTTTACCCTTGCCCTGCGTTGGATTGGCACCCTGTCCAGGATGTACCCCGCCTCGTGCCCTGAGTCTCTTGACCCTGTATACAGGATTAAGCGGTATAGACGATGAGTGCGTTGAGTGAGAGAGTATCTTTACCCTGAGTGTAGGGAAGTTCAGTGCATCGGGATGACACCCTAATTAAATGTCATCTCTTATGACTGGCAGTAAAGAACTCAGGGATGATAGCAGGATGCCAGTGCGGTCAGGTGGTTCTTGTTCCAAATACCGCAAAGCTGTCAGTGCCTGTAAATATGGGTCCACAGGGATGTAGGCCTTGCTTGATTTTCACAATGATGATCTCTGGCTACAGTTCAGCACATTTTGTTTCAGGAGATGGCGCTCAGGATTTTCAATCATAAGCCGACCATCATCACTAAGTAAAAATGCATTGTAAGCTGGCAGTTTCTTTTTTCTGCAGTGGCAAAATGTTCATTGTTAGATGTCCAGAAACATTACCTGCTCTTTATCTAGTCTTAAATTGTGACTTGTCTTGTGCTTGGTTAAACTGCCCAGTGCTTTATTAAAACCTGGAAGGATAGTCCTGAATCGTCGGCTTTTTAGTAGAAATGTATCAATATATCAAAACATCAGTGACTGAGATTGGAGATCACTTAAGCACTTAGATGAAATTGGATCTTAAAAAAATCAGCTGTAGAAATAGTGAAAGTAAGAGCATTCTCACACACACACACACACACACACACACAATGCAAGCTCACAGAATTGGGACTAAACAGCTGTGTGGCTATTAGAAAATCACTTGTTAGTGAGACGACTTCAATTAACTTGGGAGTGGCCTTTAGAGCAATGGAAAACATTCATGTGGTCTGATTGACCCTATTTCAGACCGTGATGGACGAGTGATGGGCGTGTCAGGGTAAGAAGGGAAGAGCATGAAGCGATGAAACCTCACTCATCACTCACTCATCTTCTATACCGCTTTATCCTGTATTCAGGGTCACGGGTACCCCAGGAGGCTTAGGGCACGAGGCAGGACCCTGGACAGGGTGCCAATCCATCACAGGGCACACACACATACACACACTCACACACACACTACAGGCAATTTGGGAACGCCAATTAGCCTAATCTGGATGTCTTTGGACTGTGGGAGGAACCCGGAGTACCCGGAGGAAACCCACCAAGCACAAGGAGAACATGTAAACTCCATGCACACAGAGACGGGAATCGAGCCTGGCCGGGAATCGAACACAGACCCTGGAGGTGCAAGGTGACAGTGCCAACCACTACACCTCCGTGCCGCCAGCGATGGAACCATTATGCATAGTGTTCATTGTAAAAGCCTCTGGACGCAGTGTTGTGATCTGGAGTTGCTTCAGTTGGTCAGGTTAAGGCTCAGTTAAATTATGTGGCAATAAAATGAAGTCAGCTGATGACCACTGAATGACCAGGTTATCACATTCATACATTTTTTTCTACCCTGATGGCATATTCAAGGACTCAAGTTGTCAGAGTGGTTCACAGGGACTGGCCATCACATTGTGCAACCTTTTTTGCTTTTGGCCCTGCGGTGCATGGTAGACTCCTCACCGTCTCACCATGCTGAAGGTCCGTGCCAATGCCCAAACCCAGCCACAAGGTTGCAGGGCATCTTCAGAACTTAAGGCATTATTTAAAAAATGGAAGGGTTGTGAAAAAGGAAATGAAAGTGCATTTGGCATAAAACCTGTAACAAGTAAACTGTGCTGATCAGATTTTCCACTGTGGCAACCCCTTAATGAGAGAAGCCAAAAGTACAACAGTGCATACTCGTTTTTATTCAGTACTTGGTTCATTGGGGAATCAACAGGTAAGACTCTCGGTTATTGGTGAGAAAGAGTTAGGGGTTGTGCGAAACCCTTAACCTTTGTGCTCCTGGGTTGCTGAATCGTGGCTGATCCTGTGCAATGATTCTAGCTAACTTACAACCTGGCGTTAAGAAAAGAATTTTACCGCCGTGTCAAAGTCTATGACGCAAATAAAGGCTTGTTCTTCATAAGACATCATCCAGTGTGACGCATCGAAAATGTTCAGTTGGCTTTAAAAATATACCTGGAAAATCCCTTTATCTGCTTTGTTCTGCTTATTTTGTGGGCTATACTCAGCATAAAATGTAAAGAGGATACGTCATCCTTAGTTCATCAGAAACGGACAAAATAAAGTGGCTTCTGAAATTTGAAGAGCTGGGGCACAGTAGGAGCTTATTTTAACTTTGAAAATTTTAGATAATGTTTACATTAGATGAGTTTCTGTAAATACTTTAAGGCTAGATTACTTCCAACACACTCAAACTGGATATGAAAAAACAGACATTCTGACAATGAGCCGCGCTAGAGCAATATCAAAGTTTTATTTTAAAATTTAATATAGAGGAACAGTAGTACAATTGAAACAGAAAGGAAAATGTTTTAATTTTAAAACCTTGAAGGAAAAAAAAAACATAAAAAGAGTAACCTGATTTTGCTTTGTGTATGAGGTGAGCTGAAGGCTCGGTTTGCATCCACTGTAAGAGCGTTGAAAAATACATCTTTGAAACGGCTTTAAAAAAATACAGCTGGAAAAAACCCTTCATCTGTAGTGTTCTGCTTTTTTTTCGTTGATTATACCCACATATAGCATAAAATGTAAGAAGGAAGTCATCTTAAGTTCATCAGAAACACAGACATAATGTGAAAGAAGCAACAGTGTGTGTGTGTGTGTGGGTGAACAAGCACACAGATGAACAGGAGGAAAAGATGCAGGAGAGGACATTAAAAGCTAAGCCCAACTTCCAAAACCTCAAATCAACTTAAATATCCATTTCAATATATATATACAGTATATGTGTATATAGATATTTTATATATATTCCATCTATATATATATATATATATATATATATATATATATATAGATATAATATCATATCCCTCCCACAGTGATTGAAGGTAAATAATACAAACAGGATGAATATCTTCTATAGAGCTTTCAAAATACATGTTCATCTGAAGTAAAGGGAAAGATAGACATACTTTGTATCATTATAGCACTTCAATAAATCCACTGCATATGACCGGAAACTGCTGTTCCTAGATTTCAAACAACAAATATTTCTTATAAAATCTGCTTGATGAATTAAAAAAGAAAAACATCATAGAAAGGAATTAAAAACAAACAAACGAAAAAACAAATATATGCATCTAGGGTAAAGTGAATGATTTTTAGAATAAAAACATTTAAATCTGACAATTACATACACACAAGCAAGGATTTACACTAAACAGGTTACCTGGCTTTCTCATACATTAATTCAACATTAATTAAACAACCATTTTGGTAGGACAAATAGAAATTAACAGTCTTGATTGCATTTTGGAATCAATATATATATATATATATATAATATTAAATAATGAAATGTCAAAAGAAAAAAAGAATTTGCACATGGACAAAAACAGTTTTCTTTTATTTCCATCCAGACCGGCTTTGGGGAAATAAGGAAAAAAAAAATCAAATAAAAATAACGAATGTAAAGTAGTAAGTGCGTGACTATGACTCTCCGTTGAGCTCCACTTTACATTAGCATGACAAAAGTGTTTCTTTCTCGGCAGACAAATACAACATCGCGTCAAATAGAATAATTGTAAATAGTATGTATTGGGGATTTTTTAATGCACGAAAATGAAGTCTCTAACAAAACAAACTTCATACATCCCAACCAATCAGCATTCTTCGCAATTACATCACATACACACATGCACTCACGTCGTTCAAGTGATTATCAGTATGCTCAGTACCTCATTACGGGGAAATCAGGAACGTCCAAAACTTTGGGTCGTTGTTACTGTACTGCCGGTAGATTAGATTAAAAAAATAAAAGACAATAAAATAAAAATGGTATGTAAGTGTGTGCATGTGCATTAAATAATAAAAAAAAACAAACGATGGCAAAGCATACCTGATCGGCTCTTTAGCACAACAGTGTTACATACAGAGCTGATTAAAATATCTGAGTTGAGTAGGCTTTACGATTATTAATATCATATACAGCTTTTAGGTCCAGTATTTCAAAAACAAGCATTACAGCACCAAACGTTTCCGTCATTTGGCAAAATTCAAGCTTTAAGTGAATGTCAAAATGCTCTATAAAGTGTTACGGTGACGCTGTGATTCATATAAAGCTAGCAATAATATATTCCCATTATACATTTTTTTTTTAAACATTTTTTCTCTGCTTTATGTTTACTCTCAGCATTTTTCAGTAGTTCGCCTCCTGCCAAATCTCGGTGTGCGTTCTGCTTGGCACAATGGCACAGCCCCAATATAACTTAATCATAAATATGGCTGTGATCTATTAGAGTCACAAAACAGATTTTTTTGGTTCCAAGATTTGTGCAGGAAAAATAAAGGAAAAGAAATATAGCTCGTAGATCTCTTATGATAGCTAAACATATCTACACAACTTGAAAGGAAAGAAAATCTTCCTGTAGGCAACATCTTCAATGCCCTGATAAAGTCAGGACAGTCGTAAGTCGTGGAATTTCAGACTTGCCAGGAAGCGCAGCCTAAAACGGAACCTCTCTCAACAGACACGGAAAGAAACGAACAAAATTATAGCATTTTAATAAGACCATATTAACTTTCTTCATAAATTAAATAATATCTTTAAGATGATTGGCCTATCGTAACTTAAAACACTGTACACCATCAGACCCTAGTAAAGAAGAAGAAGAAGAAGAAGAAGAAAACAAAAAAAAAAAATACATCACTGAAAAACCTGATTTTCATATATCATCATTTTATCTCTTTCTCGAACAGGCAGCAGGCCTAGACTCTGTCACACACGTAATCTTTACATCTTCAAGTCTCTATCTACCAAACGTTTTTTTTTCTTTAGACATACACACTACTGTGCAACCGTGAGGTTTGATAGCACTTTGGAGTTGTTGATTGTTTCCCAGCTTTTTTTTTTTTTTTTTTTTTTTTTTTGTGGAGTTGCATTGACGTTAGTCCTCCTCGGGGGTGGCACCTGTGTCACCCTCGTAGTTGGATTGGTCGTTGTCGTTGGGCTCCTCTGCGTCTGCCTCCTCCCCCATATCCTCGTCTCCTTCTGCATTCTCCTCGAAGTCTTCATCGCGGCTGAACTCCAGCTCCTGCATGCCCTCTAGGCCTTCCTGTGTGGCCTGGTGCGAGTCAGCACAGTCCACACACACCCCATAGCGGCGGGAGCCGTGACGGATCCCCACGCTCGCCGCCAGCATGAAGATCTTCTTACACACCATGCACTTGTACTTCTTATCTTTCTTGTGCACCTGCGAGAGGACAGAGAGACTTGTTACAGCTTTATTAACAGACTTTAGGCAGTGACAGTTTCTTTCACAATGGATGAATTTTCCTGCTTCCTCTCCGTCTACTCCAGCAAAACTCCCTGTTAACCAGCTGATACAACATAAGGATGAATTTTTTTTACACTAAATTCACAGTTGAATGAATATGTAGTAAGTATGTAAGAAGTTAAAAAATAGTCAATAAAGGAGTTTAGATGGAGTGATAGGCAGAAGTGATCTGAGAGGGGAGAATATCAGACAAGACAAGTCTTTCTTACCAGGGAATGTCTCTTGACGTGCTCTCGGCGGGTGAAGAGCTTGCCGCAGATGTCACAGCTAAAGGAGCGCACGCCCGAGTGGATGATCAGATGCCGCTTTAGTGTTCGTCTGTGCTTGGCTATGTAGTTACAGTGGGGACACTTGAGCTTATTCAGAGCAGAGTCAGACGTTTCACCTAGGACAGAAACACACAGATCATCAATGAGCACGGTTCCTCCAGCATACACACACCGCTTTAAAGAGTGATTGAAGCTAGCCAATTTTTTTTTTCCTCTTCCACATCTGTATTTGCTTCATTTTCTTTGTGCGCTAGATCAAGACCAGGACAGGTTCATTTGATTGTGTCAAGAGATCATATTTATGGGTGATGAAAGGTGAAGTACCGCCTTCTGTGTAACTTCCAGAGTGTGCTGGGCAACCCGGTTAAGTATCGTCAGTTGCTATGGTAATTTCATACCAGAAGCTGTAACTGTATTACTATAATGCAATTTTCCCAATGAAGGAGGAACAAATGAATAAAGAGCAAGGTCTACTTCTTCCCACTGGCTTTTAAACTGACTTCAAGGACATTTAGCAAGAGAATAGCAAAATATAAGCAACTTTATAGAACCTGTAGCACACACTGAACTCTGCTGGGACTGGGGTGCTTGTCTTTTACCACTCTGCTGTCTTAGGCAGAGCTCTCTTTTAAAGTCTCTTTAATGTGACGGGGGAATGGGAAGGTCCAGCTTTGTTTGGCCCAAAATGGCCCAAACAAAAGAGTCGTTAAGCAGACCGCCAAGGGGCTGACGAGAGCCAGATCACCTGGGAATTCCAAATGGAGCCCAAGCACCCCTACATATGTGGACTGAAGAAAAACACCGCTCTCTCTTTCCTTACTGCTTTCCAGGATTAAAATTAAACTTCAACCTGCCAGTATAATTTAGGCAGGTACACACCTAAGATCAGACTTTGTCATTAAAGCGTGACTTGACAGTTAATCATCAAACTAGATTTTGAAATTATACAACACTGCTACAGTCTAAGAAGAGAAACAACTCAGAGCATTATAAGCTGTTACACGCTTCTCCCCAACTCTCTTTGCTGGTCATTTTGGAAAGCCAGCTCTGTAGTGGGAGAGGAATATAACAGACTGAGGGATTGAGTGGTCTCCACCCTGTAATTGCTCCATCTGTACACTACCTCAAAGCCCTTGAGGACAAATGCACTTACCGGTACTGCTTCTGCCTGCACTCATTATTAAATGCATCTTATGTGTCATAAATACTTGACTAACTCTTGAACGTGCACGAGTTTCAGACTGTGTGTCTTTGGCATGTGGGTGTATGGGTATAATGTGTAAATGATTGTCAGAAGTACCGGCAGTGGATCAGCTTTCTCAGGGTGTGTTAAGGGGGCTGGTAGGTAAGCCATTAGATCCCACTGTAAGGGCCTGAGCTGCCTAGGTCAATATTTGTAAAGGCAGCAACGGGCACGCTGCATTAGGGAGGATTAGGGCGGGATGACCCCTGGCAGCTTTGCACCTCGGAGGACTGAGGGGGGAGTGAACGTGTGTGCGCGTGCGCATGTGTGTGTAACCAACCAACAGCTGCAAACAACTCAACTGAAGCCCTTTTTGAACACAATTCAAGTATTTACGACAATGAATCCAGCCCTGTTCACTGTGGAGCCAGAATCTTAAAAGCTAAGCAGCACTACAGTTTCTCCTTCAGGTTTCTTAAACAGAACTCAACACGCTTACTGGTGAAATAAACAAACAAACAATCATATATTCATACATAAACAGTATACTTTAGTTTTTCAACACTATCTCTACCACAACTGTAATGTATGGGCAATTCCCATGGACAGCAAGTGTTTCTGTACTAGGAAGATAATGGAAAACATGTTTACTCAAAACACAGGTCAGAGGGCAGGCAAATTTTTGTACAAACTATGAATTCTACCATCAACGGAACTTGTAAATTACCACAAGTTAATATGGACTACATTTAAAAAAAAAAAAAAAAAAAAAAAAAAAAAACATATTGCTGTTTTATAAATTTTCCATTAACACCAGAAGTGTTTTATTCCCCTTATATTCCCCACGTTTTTGTCAACAATGACATTTTCTTATCCATTAAAGAATGGCTCATTATACTTTTAAACATGCTTATAGTTACATTTAACGTAGTGGAATGTCTGTGAGACAAGTTAGTTCATGTAATTGCTTGCGGCTCCACTTCTTTATCTCCTTTGCTGTTAATAAGACAAAAAAAAAAAAAAAAAACACATCTTGCCATTTTACAGAGAAATTACAAAGTGTAACTCCCTCGGTCCTGAAGTATGTCTCATGCAATGACATCCAAAGCACCTGCCTGAAATCAAATTAAACATCTAACAGAAATCGTCTTAATAATCTAGCAGCGTTGTTTTTTTAATATGTCTGTCATACTGTACAAAGCGCCTATGAAGGAAGCTATTACTGTAGAAATGATAAAGTACTAAAAGAAGTACATTAACATAGACCTGTGATTTTATTTGACAGCTGGAAATGCTCAGTGCTGATGTTAGAAAAAAATTAATTAACACCTTTTTTTTTTTTTTTTTTTTAAACACTGACAAATTTATTCAATTCCTGCTTTCTGAAAGTGAATAAAATTTACAGATTTGTTGTCTTGCACTGTGAACACACACCTTCTACAATAAATACAAAATAAAAACAATACAAAACATCTTTACTATGCCATCCATTCATACCCGTCTCATTCAGAAACCTTTACGTGCATTATACGATCATGCATTTTAAATGGTTTTCACCAACTCCCCTTAGGCTACCATTACAAAGGAGCTTTAAAAAAAAAAAAACGGCTTTTACGCTCTTTTCAAAGTAAAGGGTGTCATAGTTATTGACTGTAGTAATCGCTTATAAGCTACAGATGATGTGGGTAGAGATAAGGCCAAAATAACTGACTGCATAAGGAAAAATGCTTTGAGTCTAGAAGTGTCAACACATGCACAGAGTTCAGGTCTTGGATTCCAGACTTCCTTTATAGAATAAGGGGCCGGACCTAAACACATTTAAGAGTAGTTAAGCACCCAAGGTTTACTTTCATACCATACCACTTTAACACGTAATATAATTTCAGTTTTTAGTGTGCCGAATGGAATCAGAGGCTTGACAGCTTCTCTGCTTGAAGATTACACAGGTTTGTGCGATGTCAGGAAGGCAGAGGCAGGCGGCTTAATAAGGACCCAGACTCACTGGCTCGACCTCTAATTAAAAGGAGGGATGGCTCATGGCCGTGCATACTACACACCCAGCTACACTGACAAGTAGAAAAGCAATCTTGATGCAAGATCATGGCTGGCATGATGCCATAGGCAAAGGTCAGGGCACAAGTATGAGGGTGTGTCTAAGAATGTGCTTGGGCAATATTGGAGATGCCCCTATTAAACAGGAAAAAGCCTGCAACCATGACAGACAATACCATAGAACAGGGAACACTGAACAGTTTCAATGTTAAAACAACCATTTTGCTGAAAGATGGAACATTTCAGCGGCACTCACATGGAAAAATCGAGTGTCATCTTGAGATTAGTGTCAAACTCGAATGCTCTACCCACAACCTGTAGTTAAAGCTCAGAGCATTTCAGCCATTTCTTTTCTCTTCTTTTTAATAAACATATATAAGGCTCAGGATTATGCAGTATCAGTGACATCCTTTTTTCACCACAAACGAGGCAATATAATGAACTGAATTTTAGTTTATTTTAACCAACTACCCAAATATTATAATCCTGTATATTGTTTTAAATTTATCATTGACCCATGCTGTGTTTCAGCTGCGTATCCATGCCACTTGGGTTTTAAGGGTTAAATCATATGATGTATTTTGCACACATTTCTGGGTATCAGCTTTAGAATCTTGATGTTCAGTCTTGACAATCACATTGGCTGAAGGCTTTTCAGGACTATTAATGTTCAATGTTAAAAGAAGTGAAGAGAGTGTACAAGTGGAATCAGATGTGACGCCTGCTTCGTTGGATTGAAAGTCTGCAGCTACATGAGCCTGACCTCTGCTTTATGCAATAAGGTTTTAATTTAGATGCCTTCTTAAATTTTTTGTTTAGATTTTCAAAGTATACTTCATAGTTACTAGAGATGGGAAATTTATACAGAAATTTATTTAGTTACATATTGTGATGCTTTTGTGTGGCAGGCAATTCATGTCACCAGACTGAATCTAAAAATCTAATTTTTTTTTTAGATTATTTTTTTATTTATATAATCATTATACTTTTCTTAACCGAAAACGTTAAGATTAAAAATATTTCTGTGCCAAAATAGCATCAAGCTTTATTATTTTTTTTCTTGGAAATAAGGTCTTTTTTTTAAAGAAATCACTTGTGTACATTTTTGGCTCAGATTATTGGGATCATTACTGCTTAGAGATTTAGATAATTATACTAACATAAGTGAAAACTATGGAAATCAAAAGCTATTTGACAGAATATTAACCTCTCCAAGTTCAATTTAATATCAAGGTCATCTGAATGTCAAACTCTGCAGGTGGTATCAGCTTTTATCACTGAAGAGCAAGACCAAAATGCTCTTTCCGTGGTCATATTCATGGAGGTTAATCATTCACGGGAGAAAACATTCCTTTTCTTTTTAAACCCTTTTAAGAAAATACAGGAAGTCACGTCAGTCTCAGACTGTCCACTTCCAGATAATAAACTCCTGTTTATGGTAACAACATACCATATTTCAGGTTGAGTTAGCCAGCTAGCATTAGCCAGAGTTTAGTCAAAGTTAAAGAATCCCTTATTTTAGCTAACTTACAAAACTAAACTGACTTAGTGCTCTTGTTTAGGCCAATAATAGTAATAATATGATAATAGTAGATACATAACATACATAAACATTCGTAATGGACCCTTGCCTTTAGTGGGATTTTTTGAGGACAGTTAACATGAAACATTAATTATAACTTAAAGGGAGATTCTGAGATTCTAATCGAAGACCCTTTTTTGCCAAATTCAGAAAATATGCTAGCTGTCCGTTCTGCGTGTGGGCTAAAAAAATAACTCTGCCATCCATGCGCAGCCCTGCCGCAGTAATTGAAAAACAAACAAGGTGCCACACAACACTATTCCAGTCAATCAGCAATCAAAAAAAGAACATAAGTCCTATCATATGGACTCACATCAAGGTCAGAGCAAGAACTGTCCTCTCTCCCTGTCTTACTCTGATGAGCAGCAATTCAAATAAAACATGTCAGGTAAGTGATAATATATATAACAAGATGTCAATCTAAACAAACCATTACTGACTTAGAACCAGTATGGCTCAGCTGTGCAGTGTGACCTCGCAGGTAAGGTCACACATATCGCTTTCCCGGATCGTTGTCATTAGTAATAGTAACATCCTGAAAAGGCAAAGTGGGCTACTGGTGTGTCAGAAGAGTCAAGGACAACAGAAAGCACCACACCCTTTACATCGTCGGGTTTCTGTGAATAATAAGTACTATTTAGCATAGTCACGACTCAGAACAAAGCTACCACCTTATTCAAATAAACCCCTGTGCCTCAGGCTGTGCTCACATGGACTTTTTGATACCCGTTAAAACGCACCTGTTCCTATTCATTTCAATGAGAATGGCACACTGATGGACAACATGTGCCGATGTATGCAGATGCCTAACAATTACATCCATAAAAAGGAGGGTCACCAGGTTTACCTTTTTTTTTGGGACCTACTCTGATGTGGTCATGAGACAACCTATAGAAGATGCTTAAGGGCAGAAGGATTCATTTATTCATGCCATGATGAGATGAGAGTGTTTTTCAGTACATATCTTACATAAGTTGATGAAATCTGAAGTGGTTTTACCTGTTTTCTCTGAGAGATAAGAGTAGTCATCTCTAGTGTAGGATGCTGACGGCTGAATGAACATGCCTTCATCGAAGCCCTCCTCTGGCTCAGGTGGGATGTTATAGACAAAGCGCCTGGCGATCTGTTTTTTCCTTCTGCCACTCCCGGGCTCGTGGCGCTCCTCGCTCTTCATGGCTGCACCAGTACCTTGGGGCAGCTCGTTCCAGACGAACACAGGTGCTGATCCCTGCATCTGCGACTCGCCGGACTCCGTAGATTTTTCTCTGCCCCAAGTCGAGGTACCCAGCGTTGGCACAGCTGCGTCACTCGGCTCCTCTTTCACCTGCCCGCTCGCCTTAATCGACAGCTTGGACAGGATGCTGGTGGCCCAGAAATTGCCAGGCTTCTTGTCGTCTTTGGGCACAGCACGCCGCTTGTTGTAGTCCAGAAGCACCGAGTCAGGGGCTTCCTGCTTGATGCTGATGTTCAGAGCATCTTTGATAAAAGCACGGCATGACTGCACAACCTCACTCATCTGCAAGTAGCTGGCAACTGACATCACCTCAATCGCGTTCTGGCTTGTGAGCAGCAAGTTGCCCGAGTACAGGAAATCCAGGATGACTGAGAAACCCTGCACTGCAGCCACATCTAGGTGTGTTACTGTAGTCTGGTCAAGGTTCTCACTTTTGGTCAAGCAGTAGAGGGTCTTGAAATAGCGGCTTCCTGCCACCAAGATGTTCTTGTGCGCACGGAAGACCTGACCGCAAACCACAATGCTCACGTCACAGAGGATGCCACTTTTGCGCTGCTTGTCCAGTTCTTGGAGCAGCTGGTAGCAGTAGGAGTTCTCATTTGGCTTGTTTCTGTAGTCCTCCACCTCAGTGCCCTCCGTGTCTTCTAGCCTCTCGGGTTCCTAGTGAAGGCACAACAACAACAAAAAAGGCAAACAGGGTTAATGCACAGTGTAAACTCAACGTGGTGGGGATATGGTGACACCACCACAATGATAGAACTGGTTCAACCAGCTCTTAAACTGCAGCTTTGTGGGAACTGTATATCTCTCCCGAAACCCCCCACTCAAACAGAAACTGTATCACAAGACACACCCTAAGCAAACCATTTCACTCGCTGGTCAAAGCCTTTCTAAGCCCTAAGATTCATTTTGGGCCTCCACCCTTTCCCTACACCTGTACTCAGTAGTGGTTGAGAACTCTTCTGCCTCTTGGGTAAAAAAAAAAGAAGAAGGGAAAAAAAAAAAAAAAAAAGAGGTAGAACAGACTGGTACCTATTAGAGGGAGTACTTGTGTGCTACATTTCTGGATCGCAAAGCAGCTGTCCTAATCCAAAGAGTCATTTATACCACTTAGGCCCAGAATTTTCCCCCTCCTACCACACAGCTGTGTTTTCTGCTCGAGTAATTTAGATTAAATCCATTTCTCGGGGCGGAGGCCATCCAAGCCTCCTCCACACTGCGGCCCTTGTCAGGGTGGATAGGGTTATTACGGTAGCATGGCTCCAGCGGGCAGGCCAGCGGGCAGGGATAGGAGAGATAGAGGGGAACCCTATTTCTCTATACAATGCCAGCCCTTTCCTCCAGGCTCATTGTTCAGTGATGTTGTGTGGCACACTGAGGCTTTGTGCTCCCTGTGTCCACAAGGACTGCAAAAGAGTAAACACAATATGTGCAAAATTACTTCATTATGAGGTGACCAATCTAGCTAGCGCTGGTGAGTTTGTGTGTGCTCAGAATGGAAAACCCAAAGGAGCCAGATGGGCATGGGTTTGAGTTGAAGAGGGGGATGTGAAAGACCAGGGGAAATATAAGGGAATGACTGTCAGCTTGTGGTGTCTTATTGTTCTAGATTATTTCCTCCTTTTTCCAAAGCGTGCGTTTGTTTCAGGGAGACGCTCCGACACTGTGCCTCACCAGAAACAGAAACAATGTCATCACTGAGAGGAAAAGAAACACTGGCGCAAAATGCACTTCTCTTTATTTCTCTCTCATAGTCTCTCCAGCTCTGCTCATCCTTTCTCCAGATGTGCCACGTGTTAACACAGAGCAGGAGAACAGATGCTTTCAGAGGAGCCCCAACGCTAATTTTTCAAATGAGTCTGTGGTTACAGTCAGATTCTGACATGGAGAAAATTCCCCCCCCCCCACCGACACAAACACTGACCACAGAGAGTCAAGGCTGAAAAAAAACTCCCCTGATCAGGAGTAGTCAAACAATACTGAAACTATTGTATTAGCATAAACTAAAACTTGTAAGTATGTTAAATACAGGCTGACAGAGTGACACGAAACCCACTGTGGTTTTTCACGTTCTGGTTTCACACCTCAGACTTTCGTTTTGATGTGGAACCGGAACACAGCAACCACCACCTCTGATATCACCTTTACCGATGTGCTTCTCAATTAGAATACAGATTGCTTATGATGCTCATTCAACTCAGATTGTAAACAAGCATCCTCAACCAAATTGTAAACCCATAGCTTAATCATTCACCACTAGAGGTGCGCATACTAGACACAGGGTGACTGGGGAATAATGCCGTCCCCCAGATTGCAGGAACAGCAGGTTTGTTTTTCTTGTTTAAACCCCACCCTAGGCCAGCCTAGCCCTAAGGCCAACGCTTGGTCCCCTCACCCAGCCTTTTTCGCAGATGCATGAACAATGTAGCAGTGTGCTTGACCCAAGGTGTGGGTGGAGAACACCAGGCTCTGGGCCTCCCAACAATGTGGAGAGCTCATCGATAGAGAATTCCACAGAGTCCTCTCTCCCCCCTAATACACACAGGCCTACATTTCACATGGGGCAGACAGGGGAAGAAGGGTGGAGCCACTGTCTTCTCTGTAGACACTCTAACCAGGGATGGCAACTTTGAGGACAATGTCCAGACACAAGAGTGAAGCAACCCAGATACCCCTCCATTTGGTTAACTGAGTTACGGCCTCTGTTCCACAGCGTCACATCTGCACACGCAAAGAAATGTAGGCTATTGTATCACTGATGAACCATATCTTATAGATCATTTTTAAAAAATGTGTGTTCATTTATGCTGTATTTATGCTGTATTTTACACTTTCTTATTAACACACCTTTCCTATGGCAGATTTTGTAAATTCTAATGTCTAATAAAGAAGGAAAAAAAATCCAATTGCTAATCCAAAATATAATGTCAAAATTAGGCATTAATCTTTTTAGACTCAAACATCAGATGCAAATCTAAAACCATCTTAAATCCACAGTCGCTAAAGAAAGAACCAGCAATCCCATCTATAGCCATCTAAATGAGCAAGAGTGGTCATCTCGGTCATAAGTTTAGACATGATGTGCGCTTATAGATTGTTTTTCAGAACACTGCCCTAACCGAGATAAGGATTAATGGTTCATTACAAATGCTCACAGCATGTCCATACGTGAGCTCTGGAGATGATCGCGGGTGTGCTTATTGATCTCTAGTCCCTTTAAAGGGGGGGGGGGGGGGGGGGGCGTGCGGCGGTCTAAAAATAAAAATTATTTAAAT
>JAQQZT010000023.1:26594744-26605833 GCA_030068275.1 Clarias platycephalus
GTGTGTGTGTGTGTGTGTGTGTGTGTGTGTGTGTGTGTGTGTGTGTGTGTGTGTGTGTGTGTGTGAGTGTGAGTGTGAGTGAGCTGGCAACAAGCCATCAAGGACCTGTCTGAAAGGCAAATATCCGGGTGTATAAAAACCCACAGAGAGCAACGACTCTGCTGAAGCAGCAGCTTATTACTGCCTTTAGTGTCTGGGTGTGTAGAGGTGTTCGAGATAAGCTACAGTGCTGTAATGTTTTAGCGAATGGCAGTAATGGTTGTTGTTGGACTTTCGGCTGCTCCTGGCAAGGGGTCGCCACAGCGGACCATCCGATCCACACACAAGCTTTGCAGTAATAATAATAAGAATAAAATTTTTTATTTTTTTTTGGTGTGATCGTTTAGCTTTCATACATAATTAGTTCAGTTAGTTCATTATTTGAGCACACACAGTACTAATTTCATGTGAGAAGCACAGCACTGTTTGTTCCTGAATGAAAGTTTATAGAGCTGCTTGATTTTAAGTTGATCACAGTTTGTATTAAGGCAATTAAATTAAAGTGAGCAGGCTAATATAACAAAACAAAACAAAAAAAGCTGTCTTAGTTGTTTAACTAAAGATTTAATACCAGGTTTGCATATCATTGTGCACTTAACAGGGAAGCAGCAACTTTGTCTGGTTGTCACATTGTCACAGTGAATAAAAATTATTTGGTCTCAACGAGTTCCTCATTTCTTTAGGTTCAAAGTGCAGGATGAAGCATAGCAAGTACAAGATGGTGGAATGATTGTATTCTCACTGATCAAAATTAATCACCATGGGTCATGTTTGCTTGGAAACGATCCTGGAGCCCTAATGTGAAAACACTTAAATTTTATAGTCAGTTATGTTTCAGGTAAACCAAAACACAAAGCTAATTATTCCCTTAAGTGTGCTATGCTTTTGGAGGTACTTTTGAAATTTCTTTCAGCTGACCCCATTCTTGGTGTTTAGTGGTGCGTGCAGATGGCGACACACACCTCTGTGTTGTGCAGAGGCACTTTGAGATGGATTAGAGCTGCAATCTGGGGCACTGCAGATTACATCCCAATGGTGTCACATGACCAAGAGAACGGTGGATTCTCATTTATCTTGGAAGCCAAGAAACAGGGCGAAAGTGACGGTGCTGCTATGGCCGTTCGCTTTGCAGTCTTGCCAGCTCTCTGAAACGGCGTGCAGCATAACGCTAACTCGTTAGCACCCAATCATCACGGCCTAGCCGGTTCATCGCATGAAGCAGATGTAGCTCAGGGGCTCTGATCCGGTCATGGAGTAAGCCGTCATCGCTTGCAGATTTCCAGGATGGATCACACTGAGGACTACAAGTCTCCTTTCAGTTTCGAGCAAGGGCTTAACATCAACTACCTATACTTGTCCACTACGGAGTGCTTCACTCCACCCAGCTCACCGGCTCTGCCATGCAGAGGTAACCTGTATGTAGATAGACGTTCAGATCATTGACCGTGTGATTGATATGTTTATCTTTTTATTTAAACTTTTTCACTACTGCTAACTGTTTATTGAAACCTTGTCAACAAATTGCTTTTTGAGACTCTAGTTTGCCCATACAAACGTTTCTCGATTTACGGTCACCCATTGTAAAGCCGAAGTTAAAAAAATGAAGAAAGAAGTGTATTTTTTCACACATGATGCTTGAGTCTATTAATAGATGATGATTTCTTGCCCTAAAAAAAGGAGACCTAGGACCCTGGAGGATCTGGAAAGATTCAGTAGTGATTAGTGGTCTCGGGCTGCTTGCTCTGTACTGTTCTCGTTCTATTGACAGACAGAGGTTACCCAAAGTACGAAATGCAAGGTTGCCAATAATTTTGAAATGCACTTTTGAGAATGCAAATGCATTTTTAAAAAACAAAATCACTCCAGTTAAACTGCTATAATTTTCTGTCAGATTAAACTAATTGACCTCAAGAGTAGTGCATGTTAAAGCGGGCCAATAATTCTTTAAAATTTTTTATACGTTTACCTCTGATTAACAACATATTACATGCAAGACCACAGTGTTGAGCACCGCAAGTGACCGCAAACTTCTGCGAGGACAGCCAAAACATGTTTAATTTCTCGCCCGGAAAGATTGGAAACATAATCACTACGGCAAAACAGCAAAAACTCACGAACCGTACTTACGTCCACCGCACAAAACCGCGCTGACTCCGTGTAGGTGGAATAGGAGTGTTGAATAAAAAATGTATAATGTAACTTACAGTATATTTATTATACCACAAAATAGTTTTGCTCAAAAAACTCTTTGAGCAATAATCTTGAAAATCTCTTCTACGGTTCATGAATTGTTTACAACTTGTTTTCAGATGTCCTTTTCCACTGCATGAGCCACGCCGCCAACTCACAGAGCATCTTGTCTCTTTTCTACTTTTCTGGCTACAAGTTTCAACATCTGATTTCTCTCTGAGCTTTTTGGAGCAAGATGTAGTCATTATAAGTTGAAGGGAACTCTGTGGTAAAAGAAAATCTATGGTAGATGTAAATACGAGAATTTAATATACAGGTTCATGAGTTTTACAGACGGGCTACTGTAAAAGCTCAACGACATTTGCCACGTCAGTCAAATCGCCTATTTTTGTGAAAGGTGCATCTTGGCCAAGTAATTTAATTAGAAAAGTATCAGACTCTCTAGCGAGTCTGGCTTGCGAGACTAATTCAATTTAATTTCTCCTTCTTGGTTCCAGACCAAGCAGATTTTTCCTGCCAAGAAATGTGCAGAACAATTCGGCTTGATGATGGAACTCGCATCTTCTCCGTAATAAAAGCTTATCCAATGTTCAGTGTTGTAAAAATGTATTACTATTATAGTGTTGTACTGTACATTTAAGCAATATTACACAAGAGGGAGCACGTTGTGATAAATATCAGCACACAGTTAGCATGTGTAGTTTTTCAGGGGTGAAAGTGGTTTTACAATTTTTCCAAAGGCGAAAGATTAGCAATTATAGCTGACTTGTCCAGCCTTAGAGCATGGTGTATTTCGTTGGACCACCTTTAGTTTGAATAAGTTTGCATTCACCATGGAATTGTTTCCATAAACTCATGCAGAACATTTCCATCCAGAATTGGACGAAATCTTGTACTTGTTAATCCACTATTCTCCAGCACCCACAAAGAGATGTAATGGTGGTGGTGGCCAATTTATATGTGAAAATGATTCCTCATGCTCCCAGAACCACTTTTTCATACCTTTATCCCTGGAATATGCCTGCGCAGTCAGGAAAAAACTCCATAGATGTGATAACCTGTTCATTCAGTACATTCAGGTCACCAGCTGACTTCTTTTTATTGCTGCATGAGTTGATGCAACCGAAAGTAACCCCAGGATCATAACCCTGCCTGTAGAGGCTTGTACAGTTGGCATTTATGCATGATTGGTGCATTGCTTCATGCGCTTCTCTTTTTACCCTGACCAACACATCACTCTGGAATTGGACTCATCGCTCATCATCAATCTGGACTCATCAGAGCATTGGCATTTTCCATTGCTAGCAAATTGGTCCCTGATTAATCTAATTATTCCCTCATTAACAATTTTTTTAATATCTTGTTGAACGGTGTGTAGAATGTTCTTACTTTCACTATTAAACATAGCCATCACTTTTAATGATGCAAAGTCACCAAGTATTTAAGTGATCTCTGATTACAATCATTCATGATCTTTTTTTTCCTTGAAGTTGACGGTTCACCCAGGTTCTCCAGTATGCATTAAAATATACAGTGTTGAAATGAGAAGACAAACAATATTACCTTGTTGTCATCTGTGAGTTTATTTCTCCTGAAAGAAACAAACACACTATTAGCATGTAGATTTGCTACGGTATTCTCAAACCAGATTCCCAGAACAAAGGTTGTTGCAGACTCCTGTAAAAGAAGACAATTTGCTTGTGTAATGTGGGCACATTTCTTGGCAGATCTTACCAGAACACAAGTAGGCATCAGGTGGTGTAAGATGCAGTTGAATTTGATTAGATTTGAGGTGGTGTAAGATGCAAATGCGCGTCCAAGATGCGTGAGTGTATATTTTACACTAGTAATGTGTTGGACAGTTCATAACCCAAGTTTAATAATTTCAGTAATATCCTTGGTTTCTGGTTTTTGTTTTGCTTAATGAAGACCAATAATTAGCCACGAACACAACACACATCTTTTGACGTTATTGTTTAAGAAATGAGAAACTACTCACTGCATCAGTTTGTGAAATATTTTAACCACTGCAGTATTTATGTAATTAAAGTCTCTCATGTTCTGATTCAAATCCAAACTGCAGCTTTTTACCCCCAGAAAGTTTATATTGACCGCATAAAGAAAAAAGTCTGACTACTACAGAATAAAGGTTGGCAGCGCTCTGGTGTTGGCAGTTCCTGTCACACCCACATGACGACCAGCTGGTGACTTCACCGTGCTGATAAACACTACATTCAACCTGACTCTTCAACTACTTTTAAAAGCCATTTTAGAGTCATGTGAGAAACATATTTAGCAAATCTAAATCCTGTTTGAACTGACCTGACCGATCTCTCACTGTCCTGATTGTCTATGCTTATTATAGTTTATAATTAGATTGCCTTTATCAACACGCACAGTCACGTGAGTAGAGTTGAATTGAAATGCCTGTAAGTGAAATCATGTGTTGTGTTGGCTGCCAAGTTAAATTACAGCAGGATTTACATGATTTTACAGAGAGAAGGAGTTCATTGCTTGTGCCACTGAATGGACGTGGGGCATTAAATTGGTGCCGTGATTCATGCAGCATTATAATCCTGTTATCAGACGTTCAGCTAATAATGTATGTGAAATGAGATTCATCTAAAGAGACATTTTCAGATTTGCAGGTTGTAAGAGGACCAAGCAGAAAATCAAGTTCATGTGATTGGTTTTAAATCTAGTGCATTGTTCAACTTTGCAATGACCGAAGTATTATTAAACAGTCAGCATCCTATGCTGTGTTGTATGCAAGCTGACATACGTTAAACGTTATCAAGGCCCGTGTTTAGGTTCTGCTTGGGGATAGAAAGGAACCATGAGTTTCTTTTACATGGTGGTGCTTTTACATGGATTCCAGTATTCCACTAATAATAATAATGGCCCAAATGGAATAAAAATGCCTAAAACCTTTTTTTTTTTTTTTTTTTTTTTTGTCTGCCTGGTCTGAATTTATTATTATTTTTTTATATACAGTTGATCCAATAGTTTATTTCTTGTTGGAATATATATTCTTAATATATTATATAAATATATTCTCTCTGTGCATATGGGGGTAACATTAGGTGACGTGACGAGTTTCCAGGAAGGAAATTTTCTCTTCCGCCATTTTTTTTCTTTTTCCGAGTGTCTATCCGACGACTGGGAACTGATTGTCAAGCCATTTCACATGGAGTAAAGCATCTAATCAATCATAGATGAGACTGAATTCTTGTAGCCAATCATAACACAGAAGGCGGGGTTTGTCTGAAAAGATGAGAAGCCTAACCTAACCTCAAACTTAAAAAAAAAAAAAAAAAAAAAATAGAAGCTAATTTTTGAGTTTATTATTTGTCACTTGTTGGCATGTTGTTGCACCAGATACTTTCCGGAATGTTCTTCCGCAAATAAAAGTACAATTCATATAGGCTTATATTGTACACTCCTTCTCATTTGTGCTGAATGATGATTACTGAGGCAAATTTGATCTTGTTGCCTGGTTATTGGGGACAGATGGACTAGATAGGGGAGTATTTAAGAAACTGCTGATCTTGTGGGCTTTTCACACCCAACAGTCTCTAGAGCTAACACAATTTATTAAAAAAGAGAACAAAAAAAAAAAAACATCCTGTGAGTAGCGGTTCTGTGGGCGGAAACGTCTTGTTGATGAGAAAGGTCAGAGGAGAAATATGCCGGATTGGTTTGAGCTGACAGGAAGGCAGTAACACACACACACACACACGTCTTTACAACCGCCATCAGCAGAAAAGCATCTCCGAATGAGCAATCTTGAGGCTGATGTCTCAATGAAGCCTGTCAGCTTCAGTAAGAACCGGAATCTGAGTCTATTCAGGGAATGTTTCGATAAATCCCTGATCACCGGTACGTGTTTCATGTAGGATGGTTACATCAGTGAGCAAGTATGAAGCAACAGATCAGTGAGTGTGCGTTGATGGAATAATTGTGGTTTCAGTATTGAGCAAAATAATAATTTAGCTGACCTCATTCAGTCCTAGGTTCATTGAAGTGTGAAAAGTTTGCTCTCATACATTCTAGAATAAAACTGAATTTCATGATGAAACTGGCTCTCAGGAAAGCAAGACTTCCTGCCAAGGAGAAGTTCATTCAAGTTCAAGAGTCATCACCCTCAAAAATCACCAATTAGCAAACAGCACCTTATATTAGAGGCTTTATGAAGGCTTTACAGAGCATAAGTAGCAGACACATCTCATTATTACATATTTTAGATGCCTTTAGCATTGTTTGTTTTTTTTAACCAAGGGTGTCAAACTATATATCCTGAAAGGGTCATGTGGGTGCAGGCTTTCATTCCAACCAAGTAGAACAGAAGCCACGCCTGTTTAATTAGTCATTCTTGGCTACAATAGACTATCAGGTGTAGCTTCTGCTTAGTTGGAATGAAAGCCTGCACCCACATGGCCTTTTTTGGATCCAGTTTGACACCCCGTTTTAAATCACGTCTGACGTGTAAACCATTGATGCAAAAAAAAAAACCTAAACTTGGATGGAACAAGTTACTCAATGAAAAGGCAGTACTGTGTTGTGTGATGGGTGGAGATCAAAAAGTAGGTCATTGTAGAGAGAAAGGTGTGTCTAACAGAAGAGTTTGAAAGAATGTATGAAACATGCATCCGAAAAGGAAGCTAAACCCTTTATGTAAAAACCTGTTATGCTTATTATCATACTTTTAAAATGTTGATTAAAAATATTTAAGAACTTTTTAGAAAGCAAAGTTCTGAAACAATAGCTGGGTTTATTGGATTTAGCACAAGAACAGGATCACTAGAGTTGGAGTAAGGTGGATTGAAGAGTACAAATGCCCAGGTTTGCCCAGTTGTACGATAATATTTTTTCTCTGCATGCAGCGTCAGTGATGAGTGTTTAAACTCAGTGCTTCTCCTCCCTGATTTTCTCATGCTTTAGGAACGGGAGGTTAAGTTGGTTTATGAAGCAGGATTGGTGGAATGTAGTGGGAGGTTATGGTGGGAGCCTCGGATTGTCTGTTTTTTCTTCTTCTCGGTAATCAGCATACAACACTAATGCTCAGCTTTGTTTTTGAGCAGAAGCACTTTTTCGCCGATGAGAAAAAGAGTCTTGTAGCTGGCGGAGCATTATGCCGTGATCACGATTTTGTCCTGTCTGGTCCTCCTTTAGAGGGCTCAAAAGTTATAGGCATTTAAAAATTCAGTAGACACGTGCCTCATGTCCAAGAGGAATCATGTGTATGGGAAACATGCCTTATGTCCGAGTGGAATTGTGCGTATGTGTGATTGTGTGCTCTTGTTTGTTAGCTGCCAATCATTTGAAGGTCAACTTTTTAATCTTTTGCCTGACATGGATGTTTCCAAGTTTCAAATTGATCTATAGTTTTAGATCTTAACATTTGTTGATGAGGATAAATGTGTGTTTATACTTCCAGGTCATCATTGGTATTTTCTTTGGGCAGTATAATACATTACAAAAACATTGTACAGAATATTTTATTCAGTTTGTTTTTAAAAGATTGATTCAGAATATACAAGTACAGTAGGTCCCCAACATATGAACGAATTTCGTTCTGAGAGCATGCTTGTATTTATAATTTGTTCATAAGTCTAACAAACATTGTCTAGGTATTAGGATACCAACACAATGGGCTATACAATGGCTCATGGGCTATAAAACTAACATATTCCATGATCCTGTCCTTTTTCTTTAGATTCGTGCTGATGGTTGAACAATTCATATTAAAAGAACGAGCAACATTTGCCATCTTTTCACCTCGCTCCATTCTGTCAATTATTTTTACATTTGTCTCCATCGTTATTGCTACTTCTTAGCAGTACCAGCTTTATCGCCGCTGTGTTCACTCTTGCTTCCGGATATCCCGGGTGTACATCGGACATATGATCTAACATCCGCAATTAAACATGCACGAATGCATGTTCATGTCTTCGAAAGTACGTAACTCGAATGTTCTATCCCAGAAGTAGGGGATTTACTGTACACAATAAACATGAAGAATATTTATAAAAATAACGTGATACTATTATTGTCTTGGCCATGCACATCTATCTATAAAAATTTTTTTTAATTGTTTTGTGCAACCTGTACTTTTACTATGCTGACTAGGCCTAACCTCCCTTCCATGACACTGAGATCACATGACATGAGAGCTCATTATAATTTTCTTTAAAACAATCATTATGGCAGAACCAGAGCCAATGCACAAAAAAGGACACAAGCTTTTTACAGGATCTGGCAAGAAAAAAAAAACTTGTTTGGGTTTCCGACATCATGTTTGTTTTGACACCTTGTCACATGACGGTTGCATTTGTATACTCATTCATTTTCATTAGCGTCTACCAAAGATGGGTGCGTGCACAGGATCACCATTGTTTGTGTTCAATTATTTCAGTGTTTATACAACAACGTTGTATTTGCTATAGTTGTTTTTTTTTCTTCAGTTAACATACATCTTTAAACATGTAATATAAATTTTGAGAACCATGTATGGTCTGTGTCAACCTTTAATTGTGTACAATCAAATTTTCAGGCTTACTCAGGGTTATAACTTTTTTGCGCTTTGACCTAGGTGTCTTGATTCTCTCGCCCACATCTTAAGAAATCCATATCCATAGAGTAAAATTGGATGTATTGAGCTGAACAGCAGTCAAAATGGAGTCGTCATGAAGCAAGTGTTCTGTAATCTTCCTACGTATAATAAATGTGTATCTGCAGATGCTCAGAGACCAGACTCTATCCCAGAAGTGGGAGAAGATGCAGCGAGCTCAGTGCAGCCCGACTCAGGCACTGCCCTTACTGAGGAGGAACAAGAGGAGCTACGCAGCGAACTGGTGAAGGTCAGCGATCTTTAATGTTTTTCGTCTATGCTGCTTAGTATTAATGGTGGTTTTTTTTTTTTTTCCTCCGGTGACTTGGGAGATCTGAGTTGACGAGAGATGAATTACTGACGATTGCCGTCAGTGGATGCAATATGCTTCCGTTCAAGGTCACGCTCATGGCCTTGCTCAAAGTCAGTCTTTCCTACTGACCTAGTTGCAAGTAATTGAGTGTACATTATAATTTTTAATTCTCAGGGTAGATCTGTACTCGAGCTAAGTTTTAGACACGCATTGTGTTAGAAATGGTAACCAAGTCACTGTTCGCTACCCTGAATTACTGTTATGAGGAACAGATTGAAATAAACAATATACATCACACAGAATTGCTCTATCAAATAAATGAGCTAAATAAAAACCAAATGCATGTCTGGAGATCTGTAGAAAAGAAGCCGCAAAATTTGTTTGATTAATCCACTCTTTGTTTGTATTGTGTGGGACAGCTAAAGGAAAGACGTGTGCCAATAAGACCAAGCAAACCAGAACTTAATACAGTACAAAAACAGAATTGAATCTATTATGTACCACCATTATTTTGTCTGACAATTCATGTATCACCACACTGACTCAAATTATGATTTGACCTTCAGTCAATTGCTTGAATGTTTGTAGGGACCAAACGTTTTAAGGGAAATGCCATGCTCTAACGTGTGTGTGTGGTGTACATGGGTGTGTGCCAGCCATACCATTAAAACCCCCTAGTTCCCCTCACACTGAACTGTGCTGTTAGGGTAAAATTCCAGAAAAAATTTTTTTGAAGAAAAGAGTAAATGTGATGCCAGATAACTGTGTTGTACATTTATGACAAGGACATGAAAACCCCCCCGATAATATCTGATTATAATCCTTAGCTGAAATCTGTAGTTAAGCTCTTGATTGCTGCTCTCTACAGGTGGAGGAGGAAATCCAGACTCTTACTCAAGTGCTGGCTTCCAAGGAGAGACATTTGGCAGAGATCAAGCGGACGCTGGGTATCACTCCATTGAACGAGCTCAAGCAGAACCTGAGCAGAAGCTGGCAAGAAGTCACCACATCCACAGCGTACGTGCCCCATAGCCACCTGTGCCCTATGCTATAGAGGAGCAGCTCCATCTGTCCCTGTATCACACACCCTGCTTCTTCTTTAGACCCCATTATATCTTCATGCTTGTATAATTGGTACCCTTTGTGGGAATTTGAGGCATCGTTCTTATTAGGAGGGAAATATTTCAGAACAGATCCGTGTCCCATTAGAGGGGTTTTGAATTTCCTGGTGTTTTTGCCTTGTGCATGTAGGTATAAGAGGACCTCAGAGACACTGAGCCAAGCTGGGCAGAAAGCCACAGCAGCGTTCTCCAGCATGGGCTCAGCCATCGGGAGAAAGCTAGAGGATGTCAGGTAACATGTTAAACAGACACGTCACTATCTATATCTCAGGACTCCTTTTTTGTAATAAAAAAAATAGATAGAACTAATATGGTTACTAACATTACTTATAAGCTCACTAACTCTCTTATGCGTCGTAATGTTTTCACACTAGTTAGCACAAACAGCTTATTATTGCTTGGGTCCAGCGTTTTCCTAGTCGATATGAAAGGGTATTAGTCAAAACATACATGTTTGCACATTTAGTGAACATATTGTTTTGAATACCTGGAAAGTTGGTGAGTATGAATACTAAACTAAAGTTGTGAATGACATCAGAATCCACACTGGTCTAATGAAGTCATTACAATTAGTCATTAGCTTGGTCTTTTTTTGTGGCTCTGTAGAGAGGGGGGCGGGGCAAAAATAGACTAGTTGTACTACCACTAATGGACCACCATTTCTGTTCCATCTTTTGTTAGCTTTGAAGTGGAAATAAAAAGAAAAAATAGCTAAGTTCATATAAGGAATAATAATGCCGGAGTGTATGTATGACCAATCTAATTCACACAGATTAGTTTGAGCCGAAGGATGCCTGTGCGTGTGCGCGTGCGTGC
>JAQQZT010000023.1:26612138-26628348 GCA_030068275.1 Clarias platycephalus
AGGGAAAAGTTCGTTCATTTGTAGGTCTGCTTCTTAATAAAAGCACAACAATAATAATTTTTGCATTTTAATTATGTTTTACTGAAATATTATCCACAAGTTAGGCACCACTTGCACCAGTCCTCTCTTTGAACTAGATCAATGTGCTTCAGTCCTTTTGTCCGCCCAGCTCTCTCACCTCTTCACCTGCTCAATGGCATGATGGGTTATTTAAGAAACTGTTAACCTAAAAACAAACGTTTATTTTTTTAAATTGATGCCACTAAGATCTTGTTAATTTAAAAGACCAGGATGGTATTTTCCTTTAAGCCTTTTTTATTTGAGATTTTATTGCTTTAACAATTTAGGCAATAAATGTACAAACATTTTCAGCAGTTTTGCCATAAACATAAATAAACAGCAGGCTATTATAGGTAAGCTGAGGCAATTATGAAGACACTGAAAAAGCTGGTGTGCAAGCACATGCTTAAGTACTTAATTAAATGTTTTGTTTGAAACAGGTCGAGCAGCAAAATATTTTTTTTTGCAAAACTATTTTCAATTGACTACCTTTTAAGCTTGTTCAAGTATTAAAGACAGAGAGACAAAGACAGTATTTTAAAGCCTGGCTTTCAGCGATTCAAATGTCCCTGACTTCCACCTTGTTAAAGCCAATGTAATGCTGCACTTCCTCTAACAAACACTAGATGGCAGTGTAAAACTGTAATACCCACATGTAGCCCCACCTCTGTGCTCTATTGTAGGGTCAACAGAAACACCTTCAAATTGGGTTCATCAAGATTTTTTTTGTTAGTTTTTTGTCCTTATTTCAACCTTATAGAGCTCTTAGCTTCTACTTAATAAACATTTAAACCGTTTTACATCAGCACAGACACGTTTCAATTCTGTAGGTCATCAGGACATTCAAGAAAGCATCATCGAATTAATCTTTAAGAGGTTTTTTTTATTCACAGCTCTGGTGGCCATGATTACACCCTGCCTGTGCAATGTTTCAAGGAGGGGTGGGGGGTGGGGTCTGTCCAGTCAGAAAACTGGAACAAATTAATACACGATGAAACACCAACGAAAAAAGATCATGCAGCAGGGACAGAAGGAAAGCATATATATATATATATATATATATATAATTTTTTTTGTGGTTATTAGTAGTATAGTATAGTGTAGTAGTATATCAATTATTTTACTTTGATCACTAAAATTTATTGGGCTTTATATGATTTCAGTAACTAATGCATTTTTCATTGTGTAAAGCCAAATAAATAAGAACAAATAAGATTCATTTAAACATTTAATTTTATTTATTTAAATTTATTGCAAATAGGATAATCTCAAGCAGTAGCTGGTTTGGATTCTTTTTGTGGAATGTTCAGGATCATAAATGCCACTTTCAATAACCGTGAAATAACAGAAGGCCGGCCAAAGAAATGCTAAGAAAATCTTAGATGGACATGCACCGAGCAAGGAAAACAAAGTGAATGATTGATGAAATTTCTAGAATTTCATTAAGAACTGCCCAGTGCTTGGAATGATGGTGCTAAACTGTCAAAACTCTGAATTTCATTGGAGAAATGAAGTAGAAATCTAAGTGCTTAAGTGCTCTCTGCTCATTTTTCCTGACATTTCCTTTGTGTAGTTAAGTTTGCTAGCAAACATAAAGATTGAACTTTGAAGCAATGGAAAAGGTCATGTGGTCAGATGAGTCCAGATTGACCCTATATCAGATCTAGGGGAGTATCAGGGTAAGAAGGGAAGCACATGAAGCGATGCACCCATCATGCATAGTGTCCACCTGTACAAGCCTCTGGAGACAGTGTTATGATCTGGGGTTGCTTCAGTTGGTCAGGTCTAGGCTCAGCAACACTATGTGGCAATAAAATGACGTCAGCTGGTGTCCTGAATGTACTGATGGAGTTTTTCTTTCCTAATCGCACAGGCCTATTCCAGGCTTCAAATCGTGAAAGAGTGATTTCGAGAGCATGAGGAATCATTCTCACACATGATCTGGCCATTACATCTGTTTGTGAGTGATGATGGGAGAATCAAACCCAACAAAATATTAATGTGTGATTTTTATTTTATTTTTTTTGTAATTAATGTATGACCTTTTTTTGGCCAGGCAATGTACACCAAAGTGAATGTAACCTTGGTGTCATGCACACATATCAAACATTCATAAAATTAAGCTTCTATAACATTGTATTTCAACAAAACTATATGGAATAACTACATCTCTTCAGTTGATCCGATCATAAGTCAGTTGTATACCTGAATGTACTGAGGTTAAAACAAGTAAGCAGATTTTTTTCTTTTTCTTCCCTGATGGCACAGGCATATTGTTGGACTCTAATAGTGAAAAAGTGGTTCTGGGAGCAGGAGGATTCATTTTCACACATGAATGGGCCACCACATTGCACACCGGAATTAAATCTAAAGGCAGTCAAATGAAACCTTAGAATGTGCTTAGTTTTTTTTTTGTTGCTGTTTTTAATGTATCTTATATTAAACGATTGGATTACACTCAAAAGGTAATCTACAGTAACAGATGAAATAACAGGCCAGCCTTTGCTGTTAATTGGAAACAAAAGAAAGAAATGCCGTACTGTTCCTTTTGTTTTCTCTTCTTGGCTGTATTTAATTTATTGGCCGATTCCATGCAAAGGTCAAGCTTCTCATGGGGAAGAACTACGCACATATGCTAAATATGTCATGTGTGATATGCTAAATCACACGAAAGATGTGCTTGTACTGACTAAACTTTTACTTGTAGTTGAATGCTGGGTGTAAAAACTCTAAGCCACAAATAAATAATGAAAATACAAAGAAAAAAAAGAGAGAAAAATCTGAGAAATAATTGCTGATTTAATAATTTTATTGTTAGGTTTTTCATCATTTCTATTCAAGTGTTTTACATTAAAATCCACTAATGAAACATGTGTCTGAATCGGTTTTCTATAAACTAAATACAGTAAAGAACATCACTTCTCTGATGACAGTTTATCAAAAATTATTTATTCCAAAAATGACCAACATTTTCAAATCTGCAATATTTTGTGTTCATTCGATTCTCTTTTGTCTTTAAAATTCACTTTGTAGAAATTGTAGAAAACCAGTAATTTCTCATAAAGGTTCGTCACATCCATAACACACTGTATATTTTCAGTATGTAAATAATTTGATATGAATTTTGAGTATTTGTTTGTTTTTAGCTGAAGAGATTACGGTAAATGTTACTCACATAAATGCACTAATACTAAGTCGGTTCATGCTCTGAGGCTTTTTGTTAACCAATATGGGTCTAAATGTCGAGGGTTCGATTCCCGCCGCTGCGTCCATGGAGTTTGCACGTTCTGTCTGTGTTTGGACTGTGGGAGGAAACCGGAGTATCCGGAGGAAACCCACCGAAGACATACACATTAGGCGTTTGTCACACTAATTTCCCGAAGTGTTCCCAAATTGCCCGTAGTGTGTGTGGTGTGTGCATGTGCATTGTGGTGGTGTGTACCCTGCCTGCTCCAAGCCTCCTGTGACCCTATATAGGATAAGCAGTATAGAACATGAATGAATAATCACACAGGAACACGGGAGTGTAGTAAACAGCTGCCAAAAAGTCTTTATTAGTTTGTGACCAAGAAATCAGAGCGTCTCTGAAACGTCATACTTACACCAAAGGAAACATCAACAGCGGCACTGACGAGCACCAGGACATTTTCACTGTAGCACAGATTACAATGGCAGTCTTTATGTACACACGGCTTCGAATAAAAACCAGCACAGCCCGTGAGTGAGAAGATAACAGTCTATTGAGGTCCTCGTTTAAGAGAACCAGTAGAGGAAAAAAAAAAGAAAAAGGTGCAATAAGACACAGCTTCCCAAACAGTTATCACCAAGGACCCCTTTTAAGAGGCAGAAAAGTGACAAGATGCAAGAGAATTGAGAGGAGCGAGGTCAGGTTAGAGGAGCGTTATACCAGCATGTGATTTATGCATCAACCATTGGAAACCTTTTTTTAAACTTCATTTTAATACCAATTTGTATTTGTTTGTGCTGAATAGCTCTGTCTCTTGTCTGTGCCCTGTATAAGCCCAGGGATCCTCGGCTCAGTTTGGGAACCGCTGCAACACAAGAAACACTGAGACATTATACACATAATAGCAAGTGCTTTCATTTGCAAAAGGTATTGCGGTAACCGTAATCATACCAGATCACAAAATAACCATCTCTGACACTGTCAACTCTTTCATTACTTAATCCTCTGTGCCTCTGGATTAGTCTGCTGTTTGAGTTGCATAATAACATGAACTTCGTAAGTATTATTGGTTTAGGTGTAGCCTTACGGCTGTGTGCGCTGTAGACACAACATTGCATAATCGTCTAGAATAGAAGGGGAAAAGAAAAAAGAAAAAAAGGTTACTTAGTGCGATGAGGAATTTGTCCGGATTAGCGAGGGTTATATAGCCATTATCGTCATCAATTAAGAAGAACCTCGGAATCTTAGTCACTCTCAGTCTGCTCGTTGCGAAAACAAAGAGACGGCCGGAGCTGAGGGAAAATTACACCACGGAAAATGAGACAGGCTTTCCGTCCTCAGATTCCTCAGGGACCCCAGCAGCGTGTGTGTGTGTGTGTGTGTGTGTGAGTGAATGTCAACTAGTAACACATATAACGTGATGTATAAGCGTACGTGTGCGGTGAGTTATTAGAGAAAGGCGGCGCACTGATCTCAAGAGATTTCTCGAGCTACTCTCACATCCTGGCAGTATTTATCTGGAAACGAGACCTCATTAATCCAGAGCATGTAATTGAACAGATACGATGAAACAAAGGTTTCTATATAAGTTCCAGCTCTCACAGACAGCTTGAGTTACAGTCAGTATTTTTAATGCTTTCGACACTGTGGACTAATCTGGAGATTTAAAATGTCTTATTATGACTCTTCATGTTGATAAAGCATTCCTGGGGTTAACTTTGCCTGGCGATGCAGCGTCAAAAACACTGTAGCAGACTTTCAGCTTAGTGTAATTGTCAGACGTTGCCGAAACTCATACGAGAGCGAGGAGAATTATAGGGTGCAACCTAAAACCCAAATTTAGCGGTTTTTAAACTGGGATCATTGGCCTACGATTTTATGATGAAATTTATTGTATTTTATTATATTATATTATATTATATTATATTATATTATATTATATTATAGGCCTATTATAGATTTCTCACAGTTATTTTAATGGTCATTTGAATTAGATGGGTTTAGTCCAAACCACAAATACAAAAAAACATGTAACATGAACTTGTTCTGGCGGTGGAAAGTTCACAAGTAAAAAAAATCTCTTTGGCTCCAATACACAGCCAGAATATTACCATATGGATCTTAGTAACGCGCCAAATATTTGACTATTTCGATTATATTTGTAAAATAACTCTAATGCGGCTTTAAGAGAATTTATTCAACAGATAAGAATTTTGAGGACCGGAGAAGGAAGAGAGGAACGAGGAGGTTTCTATGCTTCGAATGTCATAGAATCTGATGATTTAAGAACAAGAAGTAAGTGTATTGATTAGGTTACACTTCCTGGCAAAGAAAAAAAAAAAGAAGTCTGCATTTGAATCTCAAAAAAATACTTAAAAAAAAGCCTTTAACTGGAAAATCACAGCAATGATTTACATGTCTCAGCCGGCAACCTTTATTAAACCCTAATTGCTACAGCGAGTAGCTTCTCATTTCTAAACATATCCCGTGTCCATGGAAAAGTGTTAGTGTGGTCGGGTCCAGGCTCAGTAATGTCATGTTTCCAAAAAAAAAAGGAAAAAATGAAAAATGACTACCTGAAGGTATTACTTCTTTCCCGACGGAACAGGAATTTTCCAGGACAACAATGCCAAGATTTATTGCGCTCAAAATGTGAAAGAGTGCTTCTGAGAGCACGGGCAATCATCTTCACACACACACCACGGAGAGAAGAAGTTTCAGGGATGGGCTGGAGAAGACTACTACTACTACTACATGTGTTACTGTTAGTGTCGACAGAAATAAATGCAATGATAAAAAAAAATGTGTGATCGAAGACATACTGTATTAGTGTGTGCTATTTATTTATTTTTTTCCACCAGGCAGTGTATGATTAAAGTTAATAACCAAGTGCTAAGAATAAAAATCCGGCATGAAATGAGATGTTTTTTAATTCTGTATAGACTGTGACGAGAAATGAAACATCATGCTTCCTCTGCTGTCCTTCAGGTCTTTTAATCCAACTGTGAAATACTCAGGTCACTTCTACAGCATTTAATATATTTAACAACATTTTTGAATTAGCATTGTAATATTGCTTTAATTCATTGGTTTCAGGGTTGGGCGGCGGTGTTCTCACTCGTACGCCAAGTGTGAATCTCTCACAGGACTTTGTTCCGACTCGGAGGGTCTGCTTGTGGCTTTTACAGCTCGGCCTAAGTGATAACCGCGATACATTTTTAAGTTTCAAATTTCCTAAGAAGTGAAAAACTGTATCGAGTTGACAGTGTTGGAGAATCAACAGTTTCCATTGTAGGCTGAGCGAAATCTTCTCGAAGCAATGAGCCACACATACTGTACTGGACCCGGTGATGCTTTATGACATGTATACCTTTACTAATACATTTCACATTCCAGTCTCATCCTCTCCTTGACTGACAGATTTCGGTTTAGTACTTCATAGCTTTGTCCACCTTCTATGGCTTTAAAATTCTATTGCAGCGACTCTACCCAGTAATCACAAAGCATCCTTAATCCTTAACATCCGTGTTTGTTGTATACTCAGTATACCCCTTGTGTGCACGTCATATAAGCCTCACCAGTCTGATTAACATACTTACAGCGAGAATGGAATAAAAACTAAGCACACTTCGGACGGGCTACCGAGCAAGAGCAGGCAGTTGCCATTGAAGCGGGTGCTGCGGCCGTGTTGTGATTGATCTGTAGTGGCGAGGCATGGTCATGTCCTTTCTCTACGCTCTTATCTTTTCATCATTGGCATCTACAATGTCTTTCATGGCAGCCAGACTATTTGTTTATTACCACGTTCCCCTCTGCCTCCGTGTGCCATAAAATCCACCAATTTGTGTCGCCTGCTAAATATAGAGCAGGCATCAAAAATATCCCAGGGAATTCTGGCTTTCTTCCCAGACCTGAAGAATGTGGCACATGAAGTACGTGGTACTCCAGCCAATCGGAGCTTCGTAAAAAAACGTCTGCTTTTCCACGTCCAAGAGGCCAGCGTACATTTAAATGAGACTATAGAACGACCATACTGAAAATCCTTTCTTACTACGGCGTTCAAATTATTCTTCTTTTTTTTTTTTTTTTGCAATTTCCCCATAATGCATTGCAGCCTGCCTGCCCTCTGGCTTTTAGAGACAAAACACGGTATACACATTTAGAAATTCAGATCATATTTCGGTCCTCATCTTTTTTTTTTTTTTTTTTGAAGCATGCACATGCAGTATTAAAAATACAGTCAGAGTATAGATTTAAAAAGTGTAAAAATCCAGTGCGACAGTCTTTGTGTTCTTGAGGTTAACATGGTCGTTGATTAACAAGAGCAGTGACATAATTCATTACAGGACACCGAGCTTACACTTCGCATGCACTGTTACGGTAGCATTTGGGTAATACACTGTGGATCGCTAATTATCGTTGATGTCCCGGGACTTCAATTCAGACAAATTATCCCCCCAAAAAAGTGCTTTTATTTGTATTACAACAAATTAGTCTTCGAATTTAATTGTCCTGCCATTTGTAGAAATTTGACACAAAATGGTGTTTTTTTCCCCCGCCCGATATAACACGTGCATGGCGTGGTTTTCTGTAAGGCTTGTGTTTCTGATTAGAATGAATGATCTCACTGATGTAGCCATTGTATAGGAAAAAGGCTCTTGGGTTCCCAAAACGCAGACATAACAAACCAACTGAAATATCCACATTTTGGAAACCAGGTTTAAAAAAAAAAAAAAAAAAGACAAAAGTTCTACAGTACTGCAGTTGATTACAAAATACAGTCAGGAAGGAGAAAAAGGACATGTCTTAGCAAAACACTTCCACTAGAAAACGAACAAAAAGGGAAAAGGGCTCCTAGAGCCAAGCTGTTTAATTGGTACAAAAAACGGAGAACTTGGATAAACTTACACCAGGTACATTCCTTTTGCTTTCTATATACATCATCACGCGCGCACACACACTCACACAGTCACTCTCACTCACTCACTCACACACACCTCTTCAAGGCACAGTCAGGCTCCAGTGTGTCCCTAAACACTACATTCCTGAAAGCAGAGACGCACGTCTGCTTCACGGCACAGCAACGAAACACTCAGAAACCCTAAACACTGAGCGTCTTCACAGGGACACGGAGGCCGGTTTGTTGGTTGAATGCATCGCAGAACTCGTATCCCAGGTCCTATTCTGCCTTTTTGAAAGGCACTACCATCACAGCTATGACTCAAAACAATCAAGACAAATCCTTTAATTAAACCTTCACAAAGCCGGGATGATGCGGCGCAACTTTTCACTCAACCTCAAACGTCAACAGACACGCTTTTAGGTGTAAGTAGGGACGCATCGATACAGATACCGGTATTAGTCCGATACAGTGCTGACTTACTCTTGATTGTAGCCTGATATACTGTACTGTATACACAATATTGCCGAAGGTATTCGCTCGCCTGCCTTCACATGCATGTAAACTTGACTTAAATCCAATTCTGAATCCATAGGGTTTAATACAGTATGGCGTTGGCCCACCCTTTGCAGCTATAACAGTATGTTTATGGGAATTTTTGATCATTCCTCCAGAAGCACATTTGTCTTTGTGCACTGGTGCATAGTCATGTTGGAACTGGTGTGGGGTTATTTTTCAGAAGATCCAGTGAAATGAACTCATAATGCTTCAGCATACCAAGACATTTTGGACAATTTTATGCTCCCAAATTTGTGGGAACAGTTTGGAGACGGCCCCTTCCTGTTCCAACATGACTGCGCACCAGTGCACAAAGCACAAAGCACAAAGTCCATAAAGACATGGATGGGTTCCACTGGGGAGGAAGAACTTGACTGGCCTCAACACCTTTGGGATGAATGAGAGCGGAGACTGCCAGCCAAGCCTTTTTGTCCAACATCAGTGTCTGACCTCACAAATGGTCACAAATTCCCGTAAACACACTGCGAAACCTTGTGGAAAGCCTTCCCAGAAGAGTTGAAGATGTTCTAGCTGCAAAGGGGGCGGGGCCAACATCATATTAAACCCTACGGATTAATCATTGGATCTTACTCAAGTTCATATGCACGTAAAGGCAGGTGAGTGAATACCTTTGGCATTATAGTGTATTATGGTAAATAATTATGTATATACTGTAGATCCGAGAACAAAGGTGGTGGCTAAAGTGGCGAATACTTTCGGATGTGAGAGCACTTCAATTCAGCGAGCACTGAGCACCGAGACACTGCAATTCATGATCATTTTCATTGACCTCGCCGATATCTGTCGTCTGGACAACCCTCGCATTCTGTTTAAACGTCATGTGATCTTGAACTCGGCACGAGAAGTTCATTTCTAGCAACACACATTTTAACAACCAGCTAAAAATCTTCAATTACGCCCGTGATTGCTTACAACTAAGCTGGCTATTTCATTTCAGGATTAGGATCAAGTACTGAACAAACATGTTAAAGGTATACCTAATTAATAAAGTAAGAAATCTTGCAGAAGTGCTTTAAAATGCTGAACCGGCAAAGCTTTAACCAGCGTATGTCTGGTAGCATACTGTATAAAACCGAATGACTTGTTTTTCTTTATGCATGGCAGAAACTAGTGCATTCCTCAAGGCAAAATATGATGACACGACTCTGTGTGTGTTTGAACTGTGTTAAAATGCACATACATACAGCAATGTAGTCACATAGTCAGATAAAAGAAACAGTTATATTGTGATCGGTTATATCTTGGATACTATACTGCGTTATTCTGTAACAAGGGAAGCAGGAACGTTTCGATCATTGAAATAAGATGTTCTGCAGGATTATACTGTACACCACTGTAAACACGGCTGCTCAATGTGTAGCTATATACTGTATGTATCTATATAATACTCTAGCTACAGGATATGAAAGAAGTAGATTATAGAAGAACAGGAAGTAAAGAGGAAATGCTTTAGCATTTTACTAGTGGAATTGTACCGCTAATGCACCGGGGACCGAGACGTAAACCAACCTGTGGCAGTCGAATCATACACAAGCACCACAATGGCGTTTCGCGCCGTCACTTTACAGCATATCGCAGTGGCGTTTTTTGTGTGTGTGTGTGTGGAAATCACCCATAAGTGTCATAATGTCCAGGGATCAGTATTTGTACTCAGGACAAACAAACACATCATTACCTCACCATAATCATGATGGAAAAAGGTTCAAGTTTTTCTTCTGTATGTGTGTGTGTGTGTGTGTAAACAACACAGCGATCCAGGCTGTCCCTTAGACGAATACTTATATGGTAGCAGAATGCTGTTAAGAGGTTAAAACAAGCTGTAGCCTCTAAGGTCTAGGATGTAGCTTTGACCTCCCAAGATATCAGCTGCTTTTCTTCTTAAAGTGACCCACATTCTCAAACACACTCATACAGCCGTATCAAATCACAAGCATTTGGGACTTTTAAGCATAGCTGGGCGATATCATCGTCTCGGGGAAATCATGTAAATATAAGGACTTTTTCAAAGTGTTTTTTTTTTTTTTTGACAGGTTGAATTAATCCGGGTGTTGGTTTCCAGGTTACGTTAAACATATTGAGTTTTAAAAGCTGGTGATGAATCACACGTAATACTGTAAGGAGGTTTAATGTTTCATTGGTGATGCAGATACAAGGTGATGGGTACTTTTAGTTCAGCTTCTCAGAAGAGTATAAAGTGACGTTTTTAATCCCCTGATCAAGCAGGAACCCTAAGGCTGGACGATTGATGTTGTAAAGTTGTAATGACGTTGTTTGACAATGAACTTTGATGAAATGACGTTGAGATAATGTTGAATGAACGACCCAAACTCAAGGCTGCAATTACAACCTCAAAAAGATTAAGTTGTAACCAGCGTTTTGAGCTTGTTTATGCCAATTAATGTCCATTAGAACAACATCTGACCGCATCCATGATCCTTTTTTAACAGGGTTTAAAAAATATTCTTGTTCAGATATTGGAATGGATACAACAGCTTCCCACGCACAGTGTGTATCTCATGTCATGCATCTCTGAGTGTTGGAAGGTCACCTCACTTTTAGTTTTCTTTTAAAAATATTACAGTGAGGTGCATTTTAGATCAATAATTACTTTACTGTAATATGATGTTTGCACAGCATCCAAACTGCATTGCAGAATTGATCTTAAAAGTAAGTTTCCAATGCGTTTCCAGTTAATTCCTGTTGCCTGGTGTTTATTTGTGACACTTGCATCACTTTGGTATTAATACTGTTTTTCTAACGTTATGTTAGGGGCATTCGTTCAACGTTATCCTATCATCTTGAAGTCGACGTTTTTCCAAAGTCATTTCATCAAAGCAATTCAAACTTCAAACTGGTAACATTTCCAAATTAATGCTGCCACAACATTATGACAACCAAAAATATCTGCAGCGAAGAGTGTGACTTATGATAATGTCCTTATGACGCGTCAGTGGTTACTGCAAACATTCAAACATTACAACGGGTTCCTTTCATTTTGATCTGGAAAATCATCTGTTTATGCCAGTTAACACAACTTAATGTTGTGGCTGAATGTTCTGTGTACCAGATGAAAGGTCTTACATATGGAATACTATGATGAAAATTAGTATGAAGTAGCGGAACGATGGCTTAGCGGTTAGCACTGTTGCCTTGCACCTCCAGGTTCCGGGTTCGAGAGGTGCACTGTTCTCCACGTGCTGGATAGGTTTCCTCCCACAGTCCAAAAGCTAACTGTCGTTCCCAAATTGCCTGGCGTGTATGTGTGTGTGTATGCCCTAAGATGGATTGGCATCCTGTCTTGGGTGTACCCCTCCTCGTGCCCTAAGTCTCTTTGCCCCCCACGACCCTGTATACAGGATAAAGCAGTATAGATGATGAGTGAGTATAGAGTATATACTATGTTATTCCAGGTTACAGTATACAGACGTGCAATTTTCAACATCAGAAGCGCAGCTGCAGTTACACTAATTAAATGCTCGCAACTTTTAATAGATATTTCCAATTAAACATGTGTTTGTACGAATGTTGATTTTCTATTACCGCCCAGCTCTGCTTATAAGTCTCTACCAGTTTGAATGCTTCTGGCATTGTGCCGAGCACGACACATCCTATCTCAGGAGGATATACGGCACTGATACAACATTTCTGTATGCAGAAATATATACAGAAAACAAAGATGGAAAAACAAAAGTCATTTAAAAATTGAGTGTGAACATAAATTGTAGAGTTTCTGCATTTTCTTTAATAGACTATAAACTTCACATGACATATAATGGCAGTTTCTTTCACCTTAAAGTACTGTGTACTCTGTAGAAACAGCACAAGAATGGAGAACAAGGACTGGGAAAAGAAAATGCAACATTCAATCAGACTTTTTCATCTTCATTTATATTTACTGTACACCTGGTCATTCCATGGATCTTCTATGCGTTTTTTATATCCTGAGAAGATTTAAACCCATGCGCGCTTGTTTTTAATCCAAATCTTAGCTGGATTAGAGATCTGATCACTGGTGTCGGATGGAACGGGCTCCTTCAGTTCATTAAACACCTTCGACTTCCTGTTCTGTCCCTTATGTCTTGCGCTGCATTTCGAATTGCTTTAAAGTGGCAAAATGGAAAGTCAGCCCAACAGTGTGTGACCCAGTGTGTGAGCTGATTTACAAACCGAGGTCCAGTTCGAATTGTAAAGGAAAACCAATAGTGCTGTCGTAAATCGATGGATGGGACAAAGGATATACGCTCCCTAGGCGAGTGAGTGAGAGAGTGTGCGAGAGAAAAAGGTTCCATGTATACGTGTTAAATGTAACTGGAGTAAACTGTACTGGATTGAATCGTATCGGTGAGCCACGTTACATCAACATCGGGAAAAAAACTCGATTCTCGTGCAGCTGAATTGTTTTTGTATTTTATCACACACTGTCTGTTATCGCGTGTATCATATTGTCTTGAATGAAATCAACACTATGCTACACTAAGTGTGTTGCGTTGTAGTGTACCGAGACAGGTTTTGACGACCAAATGTGGCTTTCAAGCTAACAATTTAACATTACCAGAATGTTTTGTGAACGTTTTTTCCAAGAGCGTGCTAACTAACTTTTGCACGTTTTGTTTTTTCAGACACGCTGGAGACGAATGTATTTTCGGGGATGTCTCCTTTAGCCTTTAAAAAAACTGGTCAATATTTCAAGTGAATGTTAGCACTGTCTCGTGAGAAATCAGATTCAAATCCGTTTTGAGATGCGTTCACACCTTAGGTAAATAATCCTGATCCGGGTACGATCCTGATCCGCCAAAAAAACAGAAAACATGAAATGACCAGGTGTAAACCGTGTCCCGGTTTCCGTGAAGTGCTACACACTTCTCAGTGTTTTTAAAATTTAGCTTAGAGCTACATACATAAACATCCTGACGGTAGAGGAATAATAAGAAGGGGGATTAACTGTGGTGTGTGTGCTGGTGCTGAGATGTGTGTTGGATACTTGTTTATACAATACTGCATTAAAAAGGACAACAACAAAAACAGCGCCGGAGAACTTACAACTGCCAGTTGAGCAGCCGTTTTTCTTCTTGCATAAAAGTCCATCACCGCTGGACAAACCCCAGGAGGACCCGAACACGGAAAAAATTTCATTCAGTCTTCATCACCTTGAGCAGCGCGGACAAAAAAACAAACAAACAAACAAAAAAAAACTATTCCATTTCCTCCTCACGTGATCACGTGGTTACACAATCGGCTCAACAGACTCGAAACAAAACACGCTCAAGTGCTTGCAGCTTGTGCCCATGCGTGCTCTCCCGGGCCGTCGCGGTACTCTAAGTGCTCTATCTGTTATTACTTCCTACGTAAAATGTGTGAGGTCAGGATAAACCGATGCACAGGGATATATCTTATTCGATGCCTCTTTTTTAAGTGCTTGGACAATGTTCAGCAGGTAAGCTGTATGCCGACCTGTCCGTTAATGGACGAGGGACAAAGTCGTTGGACGCCGGCTCATCTGAGTGGGTGTGGCTGGGTTAAACACCGCCGTTCTCTGATGAGAGGCGTGTTTATTAACATAGCGGCCATGCACAACCGAATACGAAAAAAGAAAAAACTGAAATGGCACAGAGAATCCTTGTTTTTGGTTGCAGGTAGATAGAGAAACATCTCCTAAAAACGGAAAGAAAAAAAAAAACCTCCGCTGCTTTTAAACATAGCTGCTGGTTTTGCTTTCGCTGAACGCATCATCCCTGAAAGAAATGACACACATATAAAACAGAGATAGAAAACCTGTCCGTCCCTAGCGAGTGTAAATTGCTTGACTGTACGGAAGAAAAGCAGTGGCTTATTCTTTTCCATCATATTTTGATCCATTTCCACCAGGGGGCACGCTCCTCCCTAAACACACGCACACACTCACACACACACACACACACACAACCACAACCACGCAGTCTCTCAGAGCGAGGGTGGACAGTCTTGAGTGTGGTTGGCAGTTGGCGCTAACGTTTATCCCTGCTCAAAAGCAGAAGTGGAAAAGAGTCCATGGAAAACAAGGATCTTAGTCTGTACTCCATTTTGTAGCACTCCACGTGTTCTTCTTTTTAACATTTTTCTTTTGTAGAAAACAAAACTTCGGCAGTGATTGGACCCACCATGTCTGGTCCCTTCATGACTTACACAAATGTTTTAAACCAGCCAAATGTTAAAAAAAAAATCAATCTTTTCTTTCCTTCTTTCTTGTTTTTTTTTTGCAATACTGTGCTACTTGCCGTTCTCTCAGTTTTTGGCAAGTGCACTGGGAATGTTTGAGGAGATTTCGTTTCAGATCCTGGGTCCGAGTGGAGCATTCTGGAAACTGTGGTGTTAAGGAGGTGCAGCAGAAACAGAGGTTTTGCGAGAGAAGGAATCGTGCCCCTTTTCCCAGGGCAGCTCAGTCCACAAACCTCTGGCAGGCTTTCTTCCAGCGGCACGCCGTGCACCACATGTCTCGGTTCTCCATCCCGTACACCTTCCTGCACTTCTTCCCTTCGCCTCGGGACTTCCTGCTGCACCGACAAACAAACACACACACGTCATTACCAACACAAAGTCGTTCAAACGTGCCCTGTAGGCACAACTGCTGGAAAGTGAACGATGTTAAACTTGTAGAAAATAAAAACAGATGTACCTGAGTGATCCTGAGGCTCGGGGTAGAGACGTGAGGACTGGGATGGCCTGAGAGCGCTGCTCACTAAAACCCTGCGTCTGACTGTGAGTGGGAGAGGCCTGTAACACAAATCAGATCATTTTAAAGCATACAATCTGCAAATAAGTACGTATGTGTGTGTTATAACTTATATTATCTGGCATTAGCTAAGATATCATGTCTGTCTATGTTTTTATCTGCTTCGTGTGTAGAATGGAAAAGTAAACACATTGAAACAATGATTTTTATTTTTTTTCTTTCCAATCTGCCTTAAAATGTTTTATATCATGGTGTAATTTCCTGCAAAACTTAGTTTCACATGGTCTGCTTTATCGATGAAAAAACACATCTTTGTGACTTTCATGCATGCTGGAAAATTCAGTGTTTTCCCCCGAAAATGCACACTAAGAGCGATAAAAACATGACGAAAAAAGATGACTAATTAACATCAGCCGGTTTCTTATCCATCACATGTTTCCTTATTTCGCCTCAAGCAAGAAAAGAGCAGAAATTAAGCAACTGGTGATGTAAAAATTATAAATAACTGGCCTTTAAATGTACTTTATTTTCCAGAACAGAAGTAGTAAGGTTCTTGCTTTTGCAGTTTGTTTGCAAAAGATGAAAATTCTGTTTGAGTTATGCTTGAAAATAGAAACTGGTAAAATAAGGTCAATACCTAACTACAGACAAATTAACTAAAGTTTCAAATTTGTATATATATATATATATATATATAAACTACCGTTCAAAAGTTTGGGGTCACTTGCAAATTTCTTTGTTTTTGTTTAGTGATTTATTTTCTACATTCTACAAC
>JAQQZT010000023.1:26628448-26650009 GCA_030068275.1 Clarias platycephalus
GACGAGAAGTTCATTTAGAGTTATCAGCCTGAAAAATGACCAATTAACAGCACCTCAGATTAGAGGCGTTATGAAATACAATAATCTCATTTGAACAGTTAATGTTGAGACATGTCTGCTACTCATGATCATAACGGCTTTTACAAATGCACTTCACATTAATGTTGTTGCAAGAATTATTCCAGAAAGGCTGACCGTCATGTCTTAAAATAACAACTGACTGTTGTTATTGTTATATACAGTAATTAACCTAATTCCATGTTTTATTTTATAGTTTTGTTGTAGAAAATAAATAAATAAATAAAAACATAAAAATTTGCAAGTGATTCCAAAATGTTTGAGCAATAATAAACCAAATATATTAAATATATAAATAAATATATAAGTATCCACACTTCTCAAAATATTTTAATACAAAATGTATTCCTATACATTATATATGGATAATTATTATGATAATGATAATATTGATAATATTACTATCATATGCTAATACTATGATAATAGTATTAATATTATATTAAAATAATACACATACTACTACTTTTCTTTTCCTAAAGTGTAAATACATTTTGGGATGACACATTTGGGTGCAATAGTCTTGAGCATACCCTGATTTCCTCATATTAAATTCAATTAAATTATGTAGATTTAATTAAGTACATGGGAACAAATGTTCTACTGTGACAGGCTGCAAAGTGTCTAAAGATACACATACAATTTAAAAACTGGTTGTTTATGTAACAACCTCAGCAGCGACCTCATTTCCCCTCTCGTCTGTTCCAACCACTCAGCATTCAACTGTATCTGGATTCTAATCACTAGCCTGATCATCCTAGCACCAGACCCAACAGTTCCCAACAACCAATTGAGAATTGCGTTGTCTGTCCCACACACTCAGTTCTTTCGTCTCAAACTGTCTCGTTGGTATTATTTACAAATAAGGAGAAGTTTTTGCATCTTTATTCATTTCCTTCATGTCCATTTCCTGAATGTGACTTTATCGCCGCTCCGTATATCTACCTTCTTGATAGATTTAAATTAGATTAAATTAGCCATAATCTGATTTTCTATTCAGATCTGATTCTTCCTTTTTCATGTCTTTTCATGTCATATGCAAAAAAAAAAGTAAGGGCGATTTAATGACTATGCAAATGAGCCTATGATGTCATAGTGACTTCTAGAGATTTAACTATACTGTACATTAGTATCCACATAGAAGGATATTTGTAGCTTGATGTGTCAGGTATTGTGATTGTATGAATGCATACATATATATGTGTGTCTCTATATATGTGTGTTGTGAATGCGTATTTACTCACTGGGGTTCCGGTGAAGGTGACGGGTGGGGACTGCCAAGAGATGCTAAAGCTGTTGCTGCTGGAGGGAGTGAAGCGAGCCGAGCTGGCGGAGGGGATGGAGACGGGAGCCGTGGCCTGTGGAGGGACAGCAGGAATTTGCTCACACACAAAGCTGACTCTCATTACACTCGAACAGGCCACGGCTGAGAGAAGAGCACTGATGGGTGATGGTTCAGAGTACTGCTGTTCTATGATAATATCAAAGCGAGCAGAATTTTTTTTTTGTCGTGAGGATTATTCTAACAAAAACGGTTGCTGTGTATATTGACAAGGAATATGCCTTCTGGCTAAATTTTATATTCGATTACACAAATGGCCATTTGGTTAACTGGTAGGAAAGGGGAAAAAACATTTCTAGTGAGGTGTAATTTTCCACAGCGATAAAACTTTCCTTATGTGGGTGGTAAACGTGGTCGTGTTTTACAGATGTAATATAGAGAAACATTAACCACACAAATGCAACAGCTTCACTGAATATCAGTTCAATATTTCTACCTGTAAATGTACTACTGTAGTTCAAACGGCATGAAATTGGCACAGTGCGGTAATGAAAATCTCACTGGATGGTGGACTCTGTGGGAAAAGTGACTGTGCATGCTTAAAATAATCAGACAAAAAAACAACAACACTAAGTGGAAATATAAAAGATCATTCACGACGTCACAGCAGAAAGAAGAACGTGATGGAAAATTTGTATTTGTAACCTAAAGTACCTTCATTTTTTTTTCCAGGAGACTTTAAATATCTTGGAAATGTAGAATCTCTCTTGGACTGTAAGAAAGCTGCACATTCCCCTCACACGCATGAGACTATAAACCACACTTTTGCAAAGTTTTCAGCCTTTCTAACTTGCAGACCATAAAAGTCTTACCAGATTTGCCTTTTCAATTTGACTGCCACTTTTTCTCACTGACTTCCTGTAGAGGTAGCGCATAACAAATCCCTGAATAGGAATTTCAGTATTCGAATACTGCCTTACGTTTTCTGGCCATTACAAGCTATTTCATCATCCAGGGAGGTAATAAAACTAGGGCAGTGTGTGTTTGTGTGTGTGTGTGTGTGTGTGTGTGTGTGTGTGTGTGTGTGTGTGTGTGTGTGTGTCATGTGCGAGTGTGAGATCTGGTGCGAGGAAGTACCAATCAGGATAATTAATAGCTTAATGAAACATGCATTTTATGATGACATGTCACATGTTAAAATAAATGGCAGGCACTTTTTAAGGCACTTCTCAGTTTTCTAGCAGCAAATTAAGTGAAAATGGAATTCGTTCTACCACGTAAGACGTCTTGTGCAAACCCGGCAGGCATGCAGACTAGCCCTCAAAACTCAAGACTAAATAACTCAAGACTCCTTAAAAAGTCTTTAGGTCATTGCCAAGACAATAAGTTATTTTGTGAAGATTTTAGGAAATAATGGCTGAAAATATCTGACAAGGGACACAAGGGATGCACTAACAATAAACCATATTTTATATTACACTTTATATCGTTACACTTAGCGATATTATCATATTATCATATATCATATTTGAAGCTATTTTTAAAACATGGTTTATATACAGTAACACTTTTCACACAATAAGCAGGATTAAAAGATTGTTTTTTATTTTTTTTATTTATATTTGCATTATTAAAAAATGTGATCTGGATAAGAAAATGACTAATGGAAATGCAAAGAAGATTATTTGAATTATGAAATAAATTACCTGAAAAGCTCATATTATATGTAATTATATATATACAGTAGAGCGCAAAAGTCTTGACCCCCCCATTTCATAAAATTAAATTATAATGTGTATTAAAAAAAAGGGAATTTTTTTTTACTGTAACAAGCTGCCTAAAAATACAATTTATAATGTGTTGTTTATGTAACAACTTCAGCATCAACCTCATTTCCCCTCTCGTTTGTTCCAACCACTCAGCATCATCATCACCTGTACTGTGTATACTAATCACCGGCCTGATTATCTGTCATCATCTGCAACTGTTTCTCACCGGTTCATGCATTAGGTTAGATGGTTTTATGTTTAAGTGATTCATAGGTCACTGTGTGGCTTAACAAACAAAAACGTTCCTTTGAAACTGGTCAGGTACAGGAACTGGACTCAATATGTAAGCCAAAAATGAGGGACAAAAAGTAAGTCTGGAGAACAATTTCATTGCTCAAGACGGCATTTAAAAATCTCTGTTTCAAGGAGTTCATTAGGTGGGAGATCTGACATCATATATACGGAGTCAGTTCCTTGTTTTGTTTGCTGCTTATGAATTTTCATCTGCAGAAATGCAAAACAAAGCATTAGGTACATGCCCATACATATCCAGAACCCACTTTGTGGCTATTAATCACTTTGTGATTTAATGTAAGTTTACATTAAAGGTTTATCTAGTAGTGTCTTTTAAACGATTTGTTTAAGGTCTGTTTGCAAGTGCATGCATGACCTTGAGTCACTGAATCTTTTTTGCCATGACGAGACTCACTCCTGTTGTTAAGCACTCTAGTACCTGAGTCAGCGAATCACTCGGTAACGGCAGGGTTTCGCTCTTTTCATATTTAGCTGGTTAGTGCTTGAGTCAGCAAATCATTCAGCCATGACCGGGGTTTGCTCCTCTGTCAGATAGTTTGAGTCAGTGAGTTCCGGTTAATTTAAATTTAGAGCAAAACATTTCTCGTACCTGGATGCATGTGTGACCTGGGTGTGGAAAAATAACACAAACTAGGAATGATTAGTAACTATAACTTAAACTGCTTAAGCGGTTAACTGTTTGTCTTTAATGGCAGCATGATCATGTGACACGTTGGAGAAACCATGCAACGGGGTGAACCAGTGAAGGAGTCAGAGTCATTTAACTGAGCGAACACAAATGACTCGAGTCACTGAAAAGTAAGCTTTATGCTTTGCTTAAAAATCAAAAAGGCCAACAAGAAATTATAACGCTAACATGCTAACTGCTGTACAATATGACACTGAAGTGCACTCGTTAAAAGACTGTGATTTACGTGAAACGTATAAACCTCCCACACTATCGGGGAACAGAATCTTATAAACTTATATAAATAAATAATTTTATGATTATAATTTTATAATAATTTTATAAAGCTGATGATAAATTACAAAAATGTAATACATTTAATATAAATAATTAATTTACTTAATTTATTCTCTTACAAAAGACAATCTTAAAAATACAGGTGTATTTAAACTCATAAATGCATACAGCATTGTTACTTATTACATGGCTATAAAGTTAATATTTATTTATTAATTTTTTAAGCTCTCATGAGTTTTGAAGATTCTTTTGGCCAGCTATTATGTGCCTGCTATAGCTTAATGAAGTGCATTCATTCATACATATTTAAGTCATTTATACACACTTCAAAATGACATTCCACAGCAATTTTTAAGCATTCCCCCCCCCCCAAGGACTACTCAAGAGAATACCGGTGCACAAGACTATAGGAGAGAAGGTCAGATGCAAGCGTCAGATCTGCGAGAGTGAAATTTCGGTGCTCTGTCATAGCAGTCATCTTGTTCAATGCATCTAATCGTTCAAATTTCCACTACTCAAGTACTTTGTATATAAACCATGACAGATGGCTGTAAATGTGAGAGGTCGGTACCTGGTAAGCATGGTCAGTGTGCACCAGGTAGAGTGCGCTGGGGGCGGAGCGACTGAGAGGGGTGGAGCTGCTGCTCTCGCTCTTGGCGCTGCTGGTGCCGCTGGAGGTTTCGGTTCGTCTGTGTTCGGCGGCAGGTGGAGGAGACAGAACAGACGGAGACGCCGGGGACAGACTGCTCAGGCCGTCGGCCACTGAATCGGTATTCAGCTTAATCTCGGTGTAATAGAAATCCTCCTCTCCGTCGCTGCACTCAGAGTCGCAGTTCCGCCTGGGGGCAGGTGCAGAAAAATGGGGAAAGGCTATGACACCATCTCATTAGCATACTGATTCAGTTGGCTGCACTCTTCTAATTACTCTGGGTAACAGATCTACACTTTCCTTCATGAATTATTTGCAAATTAGTGTCAGTTTAACAGGACCTATATGCAAATACAATTACAAATGCAGTGTAATGTACCATGTATTTCATTACAACTTTAAAGGAGATCTCTCATGTGCCATAAGTACAACATAAAGCACTTAAAATGTCCATTAAACCATTAAACACCTCGATAGCCAATGTGCTGTAAGCCGTTTTTAAAAAAAAATAATGATATTAGGTTTCAAAACCGTAGACGCTCATATTACCAGTTTTATTGCTCAATTCCAATTTGTTTCTTTAGATCTGTTTTGTTGGGTTCTGCCCTGGCAGTTTACATACAGTACAGACAGGTGACCAAGCAATGGAAAAAAAAACTCCTAGCTTTGTCTGGCTAGCATGGTTTGGGTTCACTTGTCCCATTAGAGCAAAAGGTCAGTGGAAATAAACATAAAGCTCTTCTGCCTGACCACCGATGACTCCGCCCACATCAAAAGCTCAAAAGCTTTCTGAATGGGTCAGCGAAAATGAAAAGTGTGTAAATCATAAGCTATGACCTTTACAAAGACAAGCGAGAAGAAAAATAGACATCCCATAGTATTATGATGTGTGCACCAAATGTATTTATACTCTAGATCATGTACTGCACAAATACGCAATTAATGCATTATTAATACTTTTTGATTTTCCTTTTTTGATTTTTCCAAAATTCCAAACAAAACAGCACAAGCCTTCATTACAAAGATGATCTGCTCAGGTGCTTGACTGGCAGCTGAATGGCTGTTCGCGATTAGAGCAGAAAGCCATAAAAGCCCTGTATTTGGAGCTATTACTGGTAAACCTCAATTTCTTTCGATCAAATGACACCCTGCCAGCACGGCACGATAACGAAAGTGATATGCACATAAAGTATGAAAGTGATCCAAGTGTGATGTAAAAAATATTTCCAATCTGAGCCTGGTTTCCCAAAAGCATCATGAAGTCAAGATCATTTTAACTGTTACAGAATGTGTTGCTTGCTCTACCGTTTAACAATTTGTGTGTTACGATGCTTTGGGGAAATTTGGATGCATCTTAGGACCGCATAAAATGTGTCAGATTTTGTGTTCTCATCTCTTGAAGAAAAAAACAACAACAAAAAAACAGACTCTTGTTTGGTAAAGCACACTATAAAACTGAAAGCTGGTATTAGAATTTATTAAGGGGCCTCCGAGTGGCGCAGTGGTAAAGCGCTCGCCCTATCATCCGGAGATCGCTGGTTTCGGTTCCCGGGTGATGCAGTAACCTCTCACAGCCGGAGGTCTAGAGAGAGCTGATTGGCCGAGCTCTCTCAGAGGGGAGGGATGAGAGGTACTAAGTGCTCCCACATTAATCATCACGGCAATCAGGGGCGTCTGTGAGCTCGCACACGCAGAAGGAGCAGATAGCGCTGTCCTCCGAGTGTGTTACTCCGCCCCCAACGGTGCGAGAGTGAGCAGTTCGAAAAGATGCGGTCGGCTGGCGTCATGTGGGTCGGAGGAAACATGTGATAGTCTTCGGCCCTCCCGACTGAGTGGTAGTAGTAGCCTTAATGTGGGAGCCCCCTAGTGACGGGGATGAATTGGACACGACTAAATTAGGGAGAAAATCGGGAAGAAAATCCAAAACAATTATAAAAAAAAAAAGAATTTATTAATATCTGCTGTAAGACAAATACATGAGGTTTGATCCATCAAAATACCTATTGAGCCTGATTCTTTTTTCCAGTGACATCTAGATTTTCCCAGTAAAATGCAGAGATCGACATTTCTCAATTATAAGTTATGTTTTTATACTTTCAGAGTATGCAACTTTATGTATGTTTAAACTTTAAAATGTAAATACAGTATGTTGAAAGAAAATTTCTTATGGTACAAACACTGAGATTTGTATTGATCCTGTATTAACTCACAAACTGTTACAAACACAAGCAACCAGGCACGATGTAAACGCTTCCACAGTACATTTAAACAGGATTCCCAAACTGGTTTGTTCAGTGCAGATTTTAGTCAAGACGGCAACCTTATCAAAGTTTGTGTCAAAAAGGAGAAAACCAGCTTTACTCTTAGCGATTTTACTGTGCAGGGAAAAATATATATACTGAGTATGGACCTGAAAATGGTTGGGAAGACACGGAGTATTATGGTCTCTCTATTCTGCAGTGAGAATTGGAGGTGTGTGCGTGCAGGTACACTGAGATGAGTTCATGCAGAATTGTGGAAAATCAGACCTGCTCACAGTGCATGACGACTGACAAACATTATTAACATGCCAGAAATCCAACAGATTGTCCCATGCTGATTGTTCTATCGACTAACCTATTGCCTGGTCCCTGCTCACACGCCATGTTAAATGACAGCTGATCAGATTATAAAATGAATCGAGCTGAAACCCCTACAGAGTGTCTGTCTAACCTAAGAGGCTGTATTCTGTTATATGAATTCATTATTCCCACCAACATTAAAAAAAAAAAGACCTTTGGTTCCAACATTTTCGGTATCATTATTCTACAGGACGTGAGCTGTGGAGTGATAATTAAATTTACCTTACCTGTCATTACTGCAGCTCTGTGGCGCTTTCTCTGCACTAACACACCTGACTGAATTCATGAAAGGTTTCTGTAATTATCTAATAAGCCTCATTGTGTGTGCGCTGGAGCAGAAATTCAGCAGTGTTTTGACCCTCCTGACATTTTCTTCACCGAATCTCTAGAATCATCACAATAATCTTCTGTAATCGCTCTATTATGTTTTGACACACTTGGTTTGAGGTGAAATGAGCAAATTCTCCTTTTTAATATATGTGTCCCTGCACTTGTGTGTACTAAAGTTTACTTCTAGACTTTAAATTCTTGCGTATCCCATTTAGAAAATAAAGAAAATGCATGCACAAATGAAAAAAATTTTATATTGTGTGTCATAACCCTATCTTTCAAACAAGAATGTGACAAAACTGCTTGTTTTTCCCTGAAGTCACTTCCCTGATGTGTATCACTACCTTACCGGAGTGTGTTCACACCAGAGAGACTCATCAGAGCTGCTTACAATAGATTTCTTACCAGAAAGGTGGGAAATATTTTGTGGTGTTGTTTATGGTGTTAGATCAGACAAACACTGTCTACAACATCCTCAGCATGTTTTAACCGTTAGCAAGGAAGAGGAAGTTGTGAGCATGTGCACAATAGATGGTTAGCTTTATGTCTGGTAAACGAATACGTTATACAGTTGAGTATCCACCTCTGCACTCGTTCTGGCCTCTGTCTGTTACACCTGGATACAGCTTGCTGACGGCTTACATTGTGCAACATGTCACTTTTAAGTGCGCTATATTTCATACGAGTGCAAATAATAAAACATGTCCTCCAAATCCTGGTGTTAGAGTGTATCCAGCTGTCTCTCTTCACTGCAGCAGTCCAAGTGTTTCATGTGCTCGGATTCCTGTGCTTGATCTTTTAGAAAAAGATTTCGAACGCTAGTTAGTTCCTAGCCTGAGGGAACAACAATCGAATCACATGGTACTGATTTTAATTTTGAAAACTTGTTATTATACTGTATAGCACTACCCGTCGAATAAAAAGAAGTGCAGTTTTTATTTCCAGTGTTTTAAATGCTGTGTAGGAAGATCACCATTCCTGTGCTCATGAATATTTGAGCGGTTTGAGTGCAAAATGAGATATCGCCATTACAAATTGTTATGGAATATATCTTTGACTCTCAACAGTGTTAAAAAACACAAATGGCAAAATATTATGTGATAAATGTTTTTTAGTCATATAAGTGTAATTCTTTTTATGATTTTGCAAAACACTATAAATCCACCTGCAGTTGTGCTTGTGCAAGTGTAAATATACAATTTACTATCAATAACATGTTGGTTGAGTATTAATAAAGTATATCCTAATATATTAATATATAATATAATATAAAAATATAGCTCGTATTGGTTGTGCTTTTATTTCCAGGAAGTCACTGGTAGTATTTTGGAATAAGGAAAAACAAGGTGAGGTTTTATTATTAGAGTCTCAAAAAGAATTTAGGTTCTAAAGGCTTAGACTTCAGTTGAAGTGTCACTACTCTTCAGCATTTTTTTTATGTTGATAGTGAACCTTTAAACTTTTTGCAACTGGGTAACTGTAAGTGTTCTTACCCGAGGTGTACTGTACGGATGTGTCTCTGGATCCCCGCTGCAGTACTCAGCACCTTGCCACAATTCTTCCACAGACACTTGAACATCACCTTCATAGAGTTCTGCTCGAACACAAGTGCACAAAGACACAATGATACCACTCATCCATTCTGCATTTATTAAAATATGAATGGGAAACACTCCGGGCAATGACACGGAAAAATAATTAACTTCCTTGTGGTAAAAATAACCCCGCTATTGATTATTTTCCAATAACAGCATGACCTGTCAGGTTTTTATTTCATATCGTAATGCTTTTCTCCACCTGGTCACGTGGTATTACAATGGAGCTGTGTGTTTACGTTGTCAAGGCACCAATTTAATTTCCAATTCAATTTAACAAAGGAGCTCTGTTTTAATTTGGTACAAAAAGCGGACCGTGTCCTCTGAGAGCTTGAACAACAACAAAGCAAGTCCCGCCGACACCAGCCAACATTTAATTAACCACCAAAAACCACCAAAGGAAATTCGCTCATCAACATACACTGCAAAAAAAAAAGAAAATCATATAGTGAAAAAAGATTGAATATTGGTAAAAATGAAAAACAATATTTGTCTGCCATGTTTTTTGTTATTATTGAGTAAAAATATAGGAGTTTTAATTGATGTTCTCGGATAGTCAAGATGTTTTGATTTGTTTTGATTGGTTACCAGTCTAGCTTTGCGTATTTGACAACTCAGACTGAAAGTACCTTTTCTGTACTTCCTCTGTAATCATCTAAGCGGCTGATTATTTGTTTTTTAACTGCATGATGGAATTTTATGGTATTTTACAGTAAATGTCATAAAGATTTATTCTAATCACAAGCGTTCTACATGCTTTGATCTTTATTTAATCCTTTCACCAAAATAGAGATCCGGGATGTTCACAAATCATGTGGTTTATTCTAAAATTCTGTTCATTGACATGTGAAAATGAAATGAAATTTCATTTAATTTTTGCCAATTAAATATTTCCAATTGTGGACTCGTTATACGGCATGAACTCAGAAAATTATTTCAATTTATAATATCTGTTTTAAACACCTGTTACCATGTGTAATTATGTACAAGTACAGGTAGTTTATTAGCACTACAAAAGGCACAATAATTCATTGTGCTGCTTTGAGTAAGTTGAGTCACATCGGCATAATGGGAGTCAAATCAGTAGAATATTGATATAAAACAAAATCAGTATAAATTTGTTTATTAAGTCATCAGTGTCAGAATATCGAATAAGTATATCAGTATGAGTCAAATTAGCAGAATATGATTATAATAAGAGTCTTACCAGTACATGAGTCAAATCAGTATATTACTATGACATCCGTCAAGTCAAGACACCAGTATAATATGAGCCAAACTAATGTGTTGGTTTAATATGATCTAAATTAGTATAATCAATGATCTAAATTAGTACATCAATATGAGTCAAAATCAGTAGAAAAGACACCGAATCAGTTTAATAGGAGTCAAATCTGTATATAGGAACAATAATCGTCAAATTAGCATAATAGGAGACAAATCTGTATATCAGTATAATAGGAGTCAGTTAGTACACTCACTCACTCACACATCTTCTGTATGACTTTATCCTTTATTAAGGGTCACGGGGGCCTAGAGCCTATCCCAGGGGTGTTAGGGCACAAATACATCGCAAGGCACACACACATACATACACTCAATTTGGGAACGGCAATTAGCCTAATCTGCAGGTCTTTAGACAGTGGGAGGAAACCAGAGTACCCAAAGTACGGGAAGAACGTGCAAACTCGGACCCTGGAGGTAGAAGGCGACAGTGCTAACCACTAAATCACCATATTAGTATAGTAGAAGTCAAATAATTATATCAGTATGATATCAGATTGTCCCCTACATACGAACGAGTTACGTTCCAGGATTGCATTTGTAAGTCGAATTTGTTTGTAAGTTGGGGACCGACAAAGTCTTATACGCCTTTGACTCAAATATAAATATAAAACATACCAATCCACCAACTAAATTTCTCCCCTTTCTTAAAACTGCCATCTTTGTGGCCAAAAACTGTAACCGTGCATAAGGAAATTTATTTCACAGTGAAATGTTGTCTCTGTGCCTTTAAATCATGAGTGGAAACCCGAATGCCATTTTGTCTTAGAGCAAATTTCCCCATAAGAATTAATGGAAACTCAAATGATTCGTTCTATGAACCAAAAATAAAAAAGTAATTAACCTGCACTACTAATCAATTACTTTAGAATCAACCCTGACAGAAGAGGTGGAGGGGGGATTATTGTATATAGATCCCCCCCTCCCCCCCACCCCCCCAGGATTCAGGGAATCCTGAATATCTGGTATAATACAGTAAGAATGTTTTGCTTGTTTAAATACAGACAGGAATGTACCAAATTTTCAATACTTTCAACACAGAACCCCTTGAAACTCTAGTTAAAAAATTAAACCAACACGATAAGAACTCAATAATAAAATATAATAATTTAGACAATGAGGGGTTGTGAATTCCAGCATTACAATAAAGTGAAACAAATCACAGACACCTGGATATTCTTCACAGACCCCTGCGAGTCACACAGAAAACCACTGGCTTTGTGGGGCATTATTGATCCAGATTAAACCCTAAATGGCTTCAATGTTTATATGGGAGGATATTAAAATCATTAATTTGAAAACCAGGCTCTTGTACACATGGTTCCCGTATAATTAAGCAGGAGACATGACAGGGTTGTGAGAGGATAATGACAGCATGGATATGACTAACACCCGCACTGATGCTGCCCTAGAATCCTGCGGCAGCGATAAGACAGCAGGACAATAGTGCTGATAAAGGAGGCATTCATTTCTGCAAGCATTCTGTCTGTGTGTAGAATTGAGAGAGATAAAGTAGTCAAGACTTTCTTACTCTGCTAACACATAATGCATCTCCGTATGTGTGTGGTGCAGATTGCCGTTTCACACTGCATGTAAAACCACTTCACCTGGGTCTCTAGATGCGATGTGAACTTCACACTTTGAAGAAAATAGCAGCAAACACAGGATGTGGCGTTACATTCATCCACCATTAACATGGGCTTAAACACAGAGATGCTGCTCTCACTTTCACCACACAATACTGACGAGGTTGGGCTCATTGTGCACTATAGCATAAAAATAAAAGTGTCTCTTTTCCAGAAAGACAATAACATTTTATATCACGGCACTGCTGTTCGCTCGAATAGTCAAAGGCATTGATTCTATAACAACAGCTCAGACAAGCATCTGCAAGACCATGTTGTTTCCATAGTAACAGTTAACTCACAGAGAAATATACAGTATATTGCAAGCACTCCACACAATCTACGTCTAATTATAAACAGGTTAAAAACATATTATGCAACAAAGTATAATTGCTGTTTTGAAGATTTCTCTGATGAGAATTTTTTTTAACGTTTAGGGAAAGGGTCTCCAGTTTCAGCGGCTTTCACTTTCACAGCTACTTTAAGTTTTCCACTTATACAGTAGGAACGTCTTCAGCATGCTTTATGGTTTATTGGTAACACGCTGCATGTTTGTCGTATTAACTTCAAGAGAAAAAGGAAAAAAAACTTTTATAACTTTTAAAATATAAGTGATAATTGGAACACATTGTTTCACAGACATTCCATGAAATGTATACTGCCCCTCTGCTGTAGTAAGCAATAAGACAATTCAGGACATGCTCACTCACTTACTCATCATCTATACCGCTTTATGTATACAGGGTCACAAGTGACCTCCAGTCATGAGGCAGGGTACACCCCGGACAGGGTGCCAGTTTATCACAGGGCAGACACGTACATATACAGTACTCACATACTCATTCACACACTATGGGCAATTTGGGAACAACATTTAGCACTAATCAGCATGTCTTTGGGATAGAACCCGGACCCTGGAGGTGCAAGACGACAGTGCTAACCACTACATCACTGTGCTGCATCTCAGGACATGATGTTAAAGGAAAATAATCATTGTGTTTCATTCCTTACATAACACCCCACCCTCAGATCGAGGTCCAATACTGGAAAATAAACAATCTGGACTCATAAACTGAAATACAGTACATAGGAAGTTGGGAGCTGACCTTGCGTTTGCGGGGAATTGGCTCATCAAACAGAAGACTGCTAGTGTCCTGCTCGTCCAGAGCATCGTCCTGTGGCCCGCTGAAGCTGGACATACGGAACGGTCTGAAGCTGTCGGCTGAGAGTGGTGGGGACGGGGTGGAAGGGTTGGACTGGTCACTGGGTGCGCTCCAGCTCCAGAAGCCACTGCTGCTGCTGTAACTGGACGGTGTGAAGCCGTCCTTCACTCCGTCCTTCCACGATCCATTCAGACCCTCTGCAGGAAGAGAGCAGGTCAGGGTCTGGTCATGGACAGAACAGCTATGATTCTAATAACTACAGCACATATTCTGCCTCCTTAGTTTACACTAACATTTTACACTTTTTGGTCATATTTTAATCAGAAATGGTCAAATCACTTAATTTGTTCTCATTTTTGCCTTTTTTTGAAAACAGTAAAATACAAAATATATATATAAAAAAAAAAGAATATTATTAAAAAACAATATTCTTAATAAAAAAATTCAGACAGTAGAGCAGTTAGAGCAAAATGATTGATTGTGGACACCTAAACATCATGCTCATTTGTGCTTTTTGAACATTACATTCCAGATGTTGTTCCCTCTATTGCTGATATAATCACCTCCACACTGCTGAGAAAGCTTTCCACTTGATTTTAGAGCATGGATGTGGGGATTTCCTCATTCAGTAACAAGAGAATTAATTAGGTCAGACACTGACGTCAGGTGAACAGGCTTGCAATCAACAATCTACGAGGGGCGTTCAAGTCAAATCGGGAATTGTGGTGAAATTTCTAGTGAATGTAGGCGTAAAACCGATTGACATTTACAGAAGACTTCAAGCACATTACGGTGATGAGACCCCTAATGCATGACCTTCCTGCTGTTTCATACACGGTTGGGGAATAAAACAGCCTGGATTGAGCACGAAAAGCTTTTTGTTTTTGCAGGACAATGTACAATCTCATACTGCCCATTGCACCACTTGCACCTTACAGGAACCTGGCTGGGAGTTATTGCCTAATCCCTGTACTTTCATAACCTCGCTCAAAGACATTTCCACATGTTTGGGCCATTAAAGGAGTTCCTGGGAGGCCAGCATTTAAGATATAAAGCAAGTAGTCTGATCATGGCTCTAGCATACTAAGAAAAAATTGTACCTTGACAGTATCCCAGCACTAGTGAAACACTAGAATAAGTGCAATAGTGTGGCGGGAGATTATATACAGCCATAAACACAGTATTAGTATTGATTTAAGTATTAAAGTTATACATATAATACAGGAAACGTGTGTGCTTCCCTAAAAATTTCAAGCCATTTTGGGGAGATTATTTTATACGTGCCCCCAAAATAAGGCCATTTTTCAGTGTTATACTGTCTCGCTTCAAACTATAATAATTTAAAATGCAAATTAGTCATATTTATATATCCTAAAAGTGATGTAAGCATCTAGAAGTACATGACCTGTAAAAATGTTGCTTAAATTAAAACATTCTGTGCCAAATTAAGGATTTTCCCCCACAAATTGCTAACAACGGTGGTTTTGTTTAAATGCATTAAATTAGACCCACACCTTATGGTATGTGGCCATAAAACATAGAAAACTATAGTTAACTTGGTTAAAATTGCTTTTTGTAATCTGCCTAATAATTATTGTAACACATATACCATTAAAATTTCAGGTCTACCACAGTGATTTGCATGAGAGATGATTTTTGGTAAAAGCTTAAAAAGCAAAAAAAATAATCTGTAGCGTCTGTAACCATGTCAAATTCCTGTTGCAATATCTTAACAATTTAGCATTTTAGAATAATATACTTTTTCTGGTTTATGTTTTTTCATGTAAAATCTAAATTGGCCAAGTTCCATCTGACTGACAAGTAAGATTGAAAGATTTGAATTAAAAAAAAAAAAACATTTACGGACACTACATAAAAGGGCATAAAATTTTATTTAGCGAATGTTTCTTTTTATCTGATAAAAATATTGTGTATGCATATTTGCAAAAAACAAAGCATGAATCGGGAGAAAAATGATGTTATATGATCCTATCTGACAATTCACTTTTACACCTACTGTACAGTGTAAAAGTAACAGGTGAGACTTTTTAGCACAAATACCATGTTTTTCAATAGCGAAATAAAGGTCGTTGAGTACTACTTGGTTGATGTTCATAGCTCCAGTAAAGTAAAATGTAAGGCTACAGCATACAAAGACATCCTACTGTATACAACAATGTGCTTCCAGTTCATAGCAAGAGATTGGAAGAAGAACCATGTGATATGAGTGTGATTTTTAGGTGAACACAAATACATTTAAGCATATTAAGCAGTTTATGTTAAATGAACAACTTTTAGAATTATAAAAAGACAATTTTGATGCATATCCATTACATATGAAAATAATATAGTGCTCTCCTGCCTTTACAAATAAGGCTGTGTAGTCACTGTATGTCATCTGGTGATAAAAATTGAAGATGCTTGCACAAATCATTTGAAATAAAATGTTTCTAAACTAGAATTAGAATTAACCATAAACATTCATAACATAAAGCAAATCAATATTTTGTTCATTGTTTTCACAGGTCCCAGGAAACTGCTCTAGTACTTAATATGCTACTTTATAAATGCCATATAAATAAGACTTCTTTTAAATCACAACAAATCTAATGAAATGTTTACTGTACAGTTCTGTACCTAAACAGTGAATATGAACACCCTGGCAAAAGGTTAAAGTAGCAACTAAGTCATGCGGAGGGGTCAACTTTAGTTCAGTGTCAAGGCTATGTTACAGCGAAAAACAGGAAACTGCTGAACCAAAACCACACAGCGCTGTTATCTCTTGAGCTGCTATAATAAAAAGACTGAGCAGGTGATCAGAGTGTATAACAGCACTGTGCACTTACCGCTAACTTTAACTGGAGGACTGCGCACTAGAGGACTTGTGGACAGACTCGTCAGCACCATGGCTGCAGTCACTTTGTCCATGTCTACCTCCTCTTCTGATTTCCTTTTAAGAAACACACACAAGAAAACACTTATTAGCACATATGACAGCATATCACAGGCTCCTTTATTTTGTATCCTGTGTGGCTCCTTATCTGAACACATGAATGAGGGCCAAGTAAATGCACTGCCTTGAGACCATTTGCCATTATAATAATTTCTTGAGGTAAACCATTCCTGGGTCTAGGTCAGGAGTCACACTGGGATACATGTAGGACATAAAGAGTAAATGTATGAACCAGTTGTCCCAGTCAATTATTCAGGTTCTCTCAAACGGCGTACAAATCATTATTATACAGTAGGAAGGCGAAGATGTGTGAAGAATGTAATCAATTGCTTCACGTCCCTCATGAGAACGCCTGAGCCGACAGCACATCAACATAATCCCAATCCCAAATCCATGGGTGCAGCAAACAGCCCACAGGCTCAGATTGACAAATTTCTTGACCTCCATAATCGACTCCATTGGCGTGATGGAAATAACGTTATTAGAGCTGTGGTAGAAATCAGCACAGGCAGCTTCTCTCTTTCCAAAGACCTCCATTCCCACGATTACTTCCTGGTCACCTTGGAAAAGCACAGTGAGAACATAGCAAAGCATCTCAGCATGACAGATGCCTGAGATAAAGCCACAGAGACATCCCTGAACAGCGTCTAATTAACCCGCTAATACTCCACGTACCGGTGAGATATAATACACATCCGACAAACACATTAGAACCAGTGTAATTAGGACCTGATGTATTGCCACTACGCAAAACTGCAATTTAAGGCCTCAAGTCATGTCATTAGTGCCTTTCTCAAGTCATAGACACAGCATAGAGCTGTACTCATGAGATACTTATTAAAATATATAGAGAGCAAAGGGCGATTGAATGTAACAGATTTGACAGGAACGTGTTTAATATATTGGGATGTTAAATGCAAGTTCATTGTTTAATGTCTTGCTGCGCATCTTTAGTACTGTACACGTCCATGCATGATGATCAAGAATTGAGTCTTTTTTCTTTCTTTCTTTCTTTTTTTTTGAAGGATATAACACATCATAAAACATCCTATTAATAAGCTGAAATGCTATACACTGTGACAGACACATCAGTCCTCCTTCAGTCTCTTATTACACCAAGATGGTACAGAAGGCACATAAACACTGTTCTCACTCATTTATTAAACTAACAGAAGGTAAAAATGACCCGGACCTAAAAATAAGAGTCTCCTGAGAGCTTCTGCCTGCATTATGATCATATTTAGTGCTCTCTCTTATTTACAGCAGGCTTAACATGGATGGGTTATTGAAGGAAGGGGTAGTGTTTGGTGGTGTCAGGGGTAACGGGCTAGTGAACCTCCTTTAGCACTGCCTTCACATACTGTAGATTTGTCTCTTTGTCTTCAAGGGTCTCTTTGAACTCTTTGAGACATGGCTCCACTTTCAAACATAACACCGACCTCGGGAAAATAACAAGTGATTGGGTTACGATGTTCTACGGCTCTGCCTTTGTTCAAGCGTGTGTGGGTTTAGGTGAAATACATTATTATCATTAGTTGATCACAGATAATTAAAAGCATTTATAGTACATCAATTTACATATATAACAGAAAATGCCATAATTTCCAGCAAGTCTAGTTAGTCAAGAACATGCAGATCAATGCACTAGTTGTCGATGTGGTTGAGCATAATGGTTGGTCTATACAATTTGAATATTTAACACAAAAATATGTTCAATGTCGATCAGGCAAAATCTGATCGCAAAATGTATATCAAATTGTTCTTGTTGGTGGAGTGATCTCAACCTATGCATTTTCTTTGTTTGCTTCAAATTGTCTTTTTGTTTGACATCTACAGTATAATGCGGACATAAGTGTCTGTGAATTTTGTCAGTGGGGTAAAGTGAATCTTAGAATGAATGTGATTTTCTTGTGTAGTCAAATAAGGATGATAAGCATGGGGTAATTTATATGGCGGTAAAAAACACATGATATATGTGGGTGGGTTTCTGGAATGGATGGAAATGTTCAGGATAAATGTGGGAAGGTTTTTGAAAATGGGATAAACCGATAGACAAAAAGGTTAATGGGTTTTGGTATGTGGTAAATGTATGTACTGCAGGAAGAATGAAAATGGATTTTTGAAAAATGGGTACATTGGGTGGTTTTTTAGATTGGGTTAAATGCTGCCCATGTGGATTTTAGAAATAGGGGGGAAAGGGCATTGAAGTGTGAGTGGGTATTTGGTCATTTCAAGTTCGAAATGTGACCGCCAACACCCCCCGCCCCAGCCTCCCATCCCCCAAAATGTATTCCTGACCTTCCCAGGGCCTCAGAGGCCTGTTTGGAAGGATACATAAATTATGTTTATGATTCGGTGGGTTTTGGCATGAGGTAAAATAGGAGACTGTGTGTGGGTTGGTTTTTGTTGCTGTGGTAAAATATGAGGCCAAGAGTGGATGGGTTTTTTGGCATGAAGGTTAAATAGCAATCTACCTATGGCAGAGTTTTGGTGTGGGACTTAATGGAAAAGCTTCAGTTAGACCAAGCGTAGGTGTGTTCTGGATTCTGGGGTTAACAAGACAGTGTGAATTGGGTTAAGAGTAAATGTAAATGGAATGGATGTGATGTGAAGGTTTACTGGGTGGGTTTTAGCGTGAGGGTAAATGAATAAATGGGTGAGATGGCAACTAGCCAGGCAGACAGACTGCTGACATCTGCTGATCATCTCTGGACAGACGAATCAACTTTCTGTACCATCCAAACTCACAAGACAAATGAGTGTTTTGGCGGCTGTGGAAATGCAATCCACTGCCTTTACAGACATCTGGCCCTTTGTCTTTAACGGAGCGAGGACGTTCACTGCCACCGAGCCAGAGATGTGGCTCCAGTTTCAAACTCAACCCTCACTTGGGAGAAATAACCACAATAACTGATTGTGTTACACATTCACTCCTCTGCAGTTCTCTTTTGTCCTCAATACGGGATCATTAATCCATCACCTGTTGTATCGTTACACACGGTTACCGCAATGGTACACTGCACAACAACAACAACAAAATTATACAAGATGATACATGAACTGAGATTAAACCTGAAAAAACTTTGACAATGTTTGATTTTTTTTTTTTATGAACCTCCTTTAGTGGCTCATTTTAAACTACTGTAGTATTGCAATAGCTATACAGCGCCTGTGATGGAATTTTACCCTACAATCCAGGTTTCCTAGTGAAAAGCATTTTTTAAAATTCAGTTTAACTTGCCATTTGGTTAAACAGATATCTACAGTGTTTCTCTAGCAGCTCAACAAGCATATGGGAATTCCCCTAAACCTCTGACTACATCTGTTCAGAGAGCAGAGGAGAAAAAAAAAACAGAAAGGAGGAGGCCAACTATGGTTTCTTACAGCCAGTGAGCTATAAAGCTCATTTCCTCCTGAATAATGAGACACATTTTGCCTCCTGGCTTAAGGTCCTCACTTATAACACATAATGATACAGCTGTGCATGTTCAAACATTTATGCACAACTGTTCATAATGCAAAGGTCGTTCATTTTGTTCAGAAACATATGAATCATATGTACATTCATATTATTAGATAATTTTTATGTATTTGTATACATTTGTAAAAAAACATTTTGCAATAAAAATATATTCTTTATACTGTACATGCATATGGCATTTTAAACAGCTACAATATAGTATAATGGAGACACATAAGACCTCCTAAAATCCTCTACAATTTAAAAAAGTTCCTGAATTTGTAATTCATTCCTTATTTGCTACTATAGCATCTGTGAAAATATGCAAACTGCACTGCATGAGGAAGCTTGTGCATAGAAGGAAGTTCTTGAAACATTCAATTGTAATAAATGTTAGATTGTGCAAGACCAACCTTTGACATGAGCAAAATAAGACATTTTGTGTGTTTGGTTTGAAATGACAATGCAGGTTGGGATGTTTTTACCTAAAAGGTGCAAAACACAGAGCAGTGCATATTCAAAATTTTATTTATTCAAAATGCCATTTTCTTAGACTTCACATGCAAATTAGTACAAGTAAAGGACACGCATTAATTCTGTGGAAGCCTGTTTCTATCGGTCATAGACAAAATGATATCAAATTGATCTCAATAATGAGTAAGTTTATCTAAATTTAAGTCTAAATCATAACATTGTGTCCTAAAACCATTTCTTCCTGGAGTATCCACACTCGCCATATACTGTAGCTATTGAGAACAAAGAGCACAGAGCACGATTTACATACTGTGTCCTCCTGCAATGCTGTACGTGATGTCATTCACATAATTACTCATGATTAATCAACCACAACACAGCAACCCGCTGTACACACAATTAATCCCACTGCTCAGGCAAATGAATACTAGTTATTTGGGAACTTAATAAATCAAAGCCCGAGTCTTACGACTTAAACAATTTAAAACCATGAAAATATTTTCCAGGACTGAGTTGGTAACGATCAGTTCTGCAAAATTATTTGCATAAAAATCTAAATCACAATATGGACCAGGCGGATCTGTGGCTTAGTGGTTAGCACTTGCACCCTGCACCTCCAGGGTTCGGGTTCGATTCCCAGCCAGGTTCGATTCCCCCCTCTGTTTGCATGGAGTTTGCATGCTCTCCCAGTGCTTGGTGGGTTTCCTCTGGGTACTCCGGTTTCCTCCCAAAGACATGAAGATTATGCTAATAAATGAGCAATATGGACCTCGGAAGTTATTAAATCAATCACAGGTAATAGACGCATAGTCAGTAATTTATCAATGAGTTTGTCAATGATTTAAATATTTGTTTATTTTGATAAATAAACCTGAGATCATTTGTCCAGTTATTTGCTGTTAGTCTAGATCAGGGGTGTCAAACTCATTTTAGGGTGAGGGCCGGATGAGAAGAAATGTGACCATGTGCGGGCCGAATTTGTTTTTTGTTTTTTTAATC
>JAQQZT010000023.1:26652087-26663025 GCA_030068275.1 Clarias platycephalus
TGATACTCGGTGCTCGTAAACTAAGACAACGCTCGTTTTTCAAGTCAAAATTTATTAAAAATTGTTGCTCGTCTTGCGGAACACTCGTAAACCACGTTACTCGTAATCCGAGGTTCCACTGTATATATATATATATATATATATATATACACACAGTATATATATAAAACACAGTCTAAATCACAACATAATTTGCCAAAATAATCAAAATGTGATTTATCGATCAAATCGTGCAACCCGAGTAGCTATCTTTTCTTAAGTCATCATTCTTGTGGATTTGAAGTGACACTCTGGGAACAAGTTTATTTGTGAGATTCATGGTTATAAACTTTTATCTTTATTTAGTATGCAGACGTCAAATACAAAGGAACAAACTACTCTAAACAAATCCACGTTTCTTTCAGATTTCATAAAATCTAACATGACCATAACATAATTAAAGACGTTACAGTACTGCAAAAATCAGATAATGATACAATTATTATAAATCATTTAAGCATACCTATATTGTGTCATATTACACACAGTGAATGAATTAATATTCTCAATATTAGTTTGATTCGGTCTTTAATAAAACGGCTTCTGCATAAATTATGTCTTTTCCAAATTATATGTTGTTTACCACATTTATGCCCTTTGACCTACTTCCCTTTGTACAACCAGACTAACCCTCGTCACAAACAAAAATAATCAGATAGCTCCTTCAACAACATTCAAACTACACATAAAGTATAAACCAGCCCAGATAAGATCTATACTCGATTTCTGGCATGTGAGAACATGTCACGAGGTACATCTGAGAGGACAAACGCTTACTGTGCAGTAATTCCATGCTTTATATATTTTTTTTTTTACAAAATGCACATTTTGCAGTTTAATTTTAAGGAACGTTGAGGAACAAAGTGCTTCCCTGTAGCAGGATGAAAAAACCCAACCTATATATACACGTACACACACACATACTGTACACACACACACACATATGCACCGCTGCTTTTCCCACATGCAGCTCATGTGAGTGACAGAAGTCGAGGACAAAGCAGGCAGGAGACAGGTGTGAAAGTAAACTCGCATAGATCATTGTTGCAACTGAACACTTCAGTAGAAATCTATGAACTTGCAGAAACACAAATGTAATGGTTAAAAAACAACAAAAAAACAACAACAACAACACAAAAGAAGCCGGTGTAATTGCCTTAACATGTTACTTGTTGCAAACCTTCTTTGTAGACGGTTGTGAAATTGCGGGCAGTTGCATTTCAACTGCTTTATTGGTAACTTTAAAAAAAAAAAAAAACACTTTCATGTGTTGTCTGTTTCAATTTTCTGTACCAACTGCAACTACAGTACTTTGATTAGTATAGGTGACAATTTGAAGCACACACATGATGCATCAGTGTCACACCTTTTTACGTTTTTATTGTTTTTGCATTAAGCTGCAGATGAACAATGTGTTCATGCACAATGTGGTAACTGATTTTTGATAACAAATTTCTCAATGCAGAAGTCCCTAAGGAACTGTGTGGTAAAGATTAGCATTGCTTCACAGAAGATAGGGCTTATTTGCAACACTACACTGGCTGCTGAGTGAATGAGACAGAATAATGCTTTACACTCCATGAGGTGGTCTGTGGCAAGTGGTTATATTGCACACAGATAGTGCCATAAAGTAGACATGCTGGGAAATTCAATCATAGATCTCAAACACTGGAGCAAAACTTTTCGCCAAAATTGTAGCAATCAATAACTGTATGTTACACTAGTAAGACAGCATCCTGACTATTAAACATTCAGCTTCACATTGTAAGATTGACTGCTTTTAGTTTTGCACACTGTTCACAATGTGGTGTCCAGTTCATGTGTGTCACAGAGGCGCATTGCTTTCGTGACAATATGTGAAAATGATTCATCATGCTCCCAGAACCACTCTTTCACAATCTGAGTCCTGGAATAGGCCTGTGCCATCAGGGAAGAAAAACTCCACAGATGTGATAACCTGGTCATTCAGTACATTCAGCTCATCAGCTGACTTCATTTTATTGCCACATAACGTCAGACCTGATCGACTGAAGCAACCCCAGATCATACTGTAACACTACCTCCAGAGGTTATACAGAGGGTACTACACATTGCTTCCAGTACTTCACTTCTTACCCTTATTCACCCATAATAGGGTATAGGGTCAATCTGGACTCATCCGATCACATGATCTTTTCCATTGTTACTAGCATCTTACGAGCAAATTGAAGAAATCCTCCATTTAGCCTCACTAACAAGTGGTTTGTTATGGAACACAGCTGTTTAGTCCCTATCCTGTGACCTTTTGTCGCATTGTATGTGACATTCTATTCTCAATTTTTTATTTTTTACGATGCATTCCCCCCAAGAGTTTAAGAGATCTCCAATCACCCATTTTAGGACCACCAAGTTTCCATAATAATTGTTATAGTATAATACTATAACTTATATAATACGAACTTATGGCTTTCCAGCCCGCCCGTTTAGTGTCCAGGTCACTAAAGATGACACCTTGAGAAGCCCTGATGATCAGTCTCTAATTACACCTCCCATAAAAGCGTATGAGCTACTACCCAGTGTGAGAATTTAATCTATTTCTGCGGTTAGTGATCTTTACCCATATGTGCATCAGATGATGAAAGGCACTGCACTTGTGTTGAAAGTCTCATATAACATAATATAACTACCAAAAAAGGACCACATCAAGGCATCACTATTCTTTCTTTTTAAGTAGTGAGGTAATGTTATTCCAAACCAGCCTGAATCTGGACTAGCGAATGGCTCCATGGGGAAAATAATTAATCCAGAGAATCAGAGTATCATTCGCCCCTATCGGGTTTGGTTAAAGCAAAGATTAATGCATTCATTACTGATTAACTTACATTACTGCAGGTTTCACTCAGCATGTTCAAGCATGAACACATGTGGTTTGTTGCTCTTGGAGGCTTCGCATCGTGCTTCCTCTTTCCTCGCCTAACACTAATCTGCTGGCTGTAGCCTGGCCCTGATCCGAGGTTATTATCGGTCATAATGTGAATACTGGAGGCTGGCTGGTGGTCTCAAGGACTGGCGACTTGCCAAAGACTGCCTCTTTCTCTAAAACACACAGAGTTAAGTTGTTAGCAAAGGCCAACTGTGTCGCTAAAAGCTACTTTGCGTCAAACCAACAATTTCATTTTAGAGTTCAATCACTGTGTTTCAAATCTAATCTGCATACAGACAAAACACGGCACTATTTTGCCTCTCTTCTATTTATAGCTCTGCCCACAACAAACGCTGTTTTTTTTTCTTTTGCTTTCGAACCTGTTCTCATGTTGTGTCACTCCTCTTTGATGTGAGGAAGCTAAGTGCAGTCAGAAAGGTACATTTCCAATGTGGCAGAAAACAGAAAGTCCTGCTCTTATTTCCCACAGTGAGCTCACACTCGAGAAAGAACACGGACAATATGGCTTCCTAACAAGGATTGCTCTGTGTCGAACTGCTGAACAGATGAAGCCTCGTAGGGAGATAAAACGTGAAAAACACAAACATATGGCGCACACTGGAGAGTGATCACAATGTGACAGCATAAAAAGAGACGTTTTTTTTCCCTGTAGGTGTTTTTCTATAAATACATCTATTAAGTCCTTTATACATAAGTGAGAAAATTAACCTAACTGTGCTGATTGTCTACTGCAACACTTACTGTTTAACCTTATAGGTAGAGTAAAATCAATTTGTCAATATCAATATAATCATCTATACAACAGTTAGTTCTGACTGAGTAATCTGATTGGTCGACATGCATTCCATGTGTAATAACACAAGATAACACATGGTAACAGCACTGGGACGTTTAATTATATGTATCATTCCAAGGCACATGTGTTCTAACAATCGATAATTACAATATCCGTTGGTCACCAGAATGGGTGAAAGTTGGTCTGCATGGTCCGCAGTAGTGGAAAGCAGAGAGAGCAGCTGCCTACCAAAACCCACATTCGAAGTCAGTCACAAGAGCACTTTCGGGAAGAAAACACATGTAGTAATGTTATGTCATCTTAAACAATCTTTTGTCTCCTTCGTAATTGCTTATAAGTCATTCAGAATTGTCTTTGAACCGAGTTGTTTTGTTCACAGCTGACGAGAACTACAAAGCTAACTAGCTGAATCCCAAATCCCTCTCTAAATACAAATCATAATCTGTTGATAATAAATGCCATTTGTGGAACTCTTGTAGTGTATATAAGCAATATCAGCCTCTATGTCGTGCTGTTGAACTGAATATGGCTACATTTACATTATGTAAATCAGATTTTTTTTATGGCTGTATGAACACACAAATCTGATGTTTTTCAGATCAGCACTGAGTCACTTTCGAAATGCTCCTAGACTGGATACATATCCGATAGTCCGAAAGTAAATCTTGTTTTTGCGTTTTGAGTTTTTCAGTGTAAGATTACAGTACTGTGCAAAAGTCTTGAGCCACCCCTCATTTCTCTGTATTAAATTTCATGGAATCATGTAGATGAAATGAAAGAAATGGTAACAAACATTTTACTCTGACAGACTGCGAGTACCTATAGATACAATTTAAAAATTGGTTGTTTACTGTATGTAACAACTTCACCAGCAACCTCATTTCCTCCTCTCGTCAGTGCCAACCAGTCAGCATTCAGCATCAAAAGTGTACTAATCACCAGGTTGTTCATCAGTCATCTGCACCTGCTTCTCACCGGTTCATGCCTTAAGTTAGATATTTTTAGATATTATTATGCTTGAATAATTTATAGGTCACTGTGTGGCTTAACAAACAAAAACATTCATCTGAAACCAGCCAGAATGTGAGTCAAGAAAGTCCTTCTTGCCTGTAGAACTATTCCTCAAGACTACATTAAAAATAGAAGAAAGTCTGGCTCTATGAAAGCGAAATGTCAAGAAATGCGGGGTGGCTCATGATTTTTGTTCAGTACTGTATATAACCACTGAATTAGACAAGTTTCCTTATTTGTCTCTTACATGTCATAGTGTTTTGATGTTTTTGGAGGCAGTTTTGTGTTTGTTGTAACACCATTTCACAATCTCTTCTCATCACATATTACGCAAACATCGGTCTGTTGGTTGTTTGCAGCGTCCGGTAAGTGGTGTCTTCCTGTGAAATATGCCACTTCTTCTCAATGTAGAGTGACAACATGTTGCCCTGAGGTAAGCAATTAGATGATGTTAAGCTTTTTTACGAACGTTTTACAATACAGTATATCAAAACCCTATTTGTATATTATACTGTCGCTACAACCTGACCTATTTGGCAGTTTTTCACCTGATGTGCATCAGCACACAGAGGAAGCTCTTATGAAGCTATGGTACAACCTATTTTATTAGGTACCCTGAGACAAATAACACATTTGTCCAACTTAATAAGCAGTGGAAATGTGTACTTAGTCTCATTTTGCTCCTAAAGAGAAGCGAGAAACACATGATAGCGGTGTGAACAAGGGAAGAAGCTGAGCGAGATATCATGAGCTCTAAAGCAACTTCTGCTTCTAAATCAGTGCCAAGTGTGTAATGAAGCTGATGCGGTGACACCTGATGCCTGGTTGACTTGATTTCTGCAGTCTTTTATCCACCATGTCATAGGCATCAGCATGTACAGATTTTTGGATGTATTACCTTCATCCAAAGTTAGAAAGGATTACATTCCGCCATCCCCTCTCTTGTAAATAACCATTTTTTTCACCTAGGGTAGAGCATCCCATGACCTTTCTTTAACTGAATATAAATACCTTTTACCTCCCATCCTCCCCTCAACTGCTAAAAAGTCATCGCCATTATGGAGAGCGAAGGGGAGGTACACTCCTCACGGCCCTGTAGGGAATAGAAAGTGGCTCATAAAACACATTCAGCCTTCCCCAGAAGAAGCCAACGGGGGAAGGGGCATTATGGCCTTTATCTAAGCCTATAATAATCTCCACACAAACATCAGGTAAGACAAAAAACCTGCCAACTCAACACACAGGAAGATGGTCACTCTCACACCCGCTGTACGTTGTGTGCGAGCCGGGGAGTTGTGGCGAGTGGTATGTGATATCTCACATAGCTGACGCAAAGTGTTTTTCCAGGGCATGGTTAAGATCGCAAGAGGGGTTTTAGATTAAAGAGCTGTCTGAAATCAGACACTGGAAAAAAAAACCTGTAGACACTGCAGACATATGACTTCTTTACTTCATATGTTCGAAGAGACTATTCATAGATAGACTGTTGATTGCATTCAGTTCAATGATTGGGCATTGTGATTTTCAATTCGTTGCAGTAATGCAACCTTCTCCCATAAGTACAAAATGAAGAAGAACCAATCCTTAAACAAAATCTTTTTTTTTTTGAGTATTTGAGGAAGATGGAATATTGTCCATAAAACCTGTGGTATATTTTAAAGAAATTATGGACTGTGGATTGGCACACTGTCAAGAGTGCACCGTCTTGCCCTAAGTCTCCTGGAATAGGCTGCACACCCCCGCGACCCTGTATACAGGATGAAGCGGAATGAGTAAGAATTCTTAAGTAACCATTAATATCTTGAAAAGAAAATGTAATAAATGAATACATAAATAAATATTTTATAAAAGCCAACATAATTTTAAAAGTGTGATCAATTCTGAATTAAAAACTAACCCTTCGATTCAGTTTATTGTAACAAAAGATCAAAAGAACTGCATAATAGATTAAATCCCAGAAGTCAACTATTCAACATTACCAAAACACTCTGATCTACCCAATATTTTGGCCTGAGGTTGTGTCAGAGCTAATTGCTCCATGAGGAAGCCAGTACTGAAAATCAGCAGGTGTGAGATTTCTTTGATTTATTTACTTTATTATTTTATTTTCTCCCTATTTCTCCCTAATTAAGCCACAAGCAATTACTAACTGTCGTTTACAGCTCTCTGTTATCAGGCAACAGCTACCACCCAGGGAGTGTGAAAGCTATTATGTGCTTATTCCTGAGGCTTATACGGTAAAGCCAGCCATTCCGCACCTTGCTCATGGAACACAAGGGGGCAGTGAAGGAAACAGCTATCCATCAACTTCTGCTTGTGTGACTTTATAGACGCTCCTGATCGGCTAGTGTCACTGTGATTGATATAGGACAGCAAGTATGCTACCCCCTCCCTACCCAGCCATGCTGTATACTGCTGTGATACCAGCGCTGCAGATATTGCAAAGTAGAAATCCTAGTAGGCAGAGAAAGTGTGACAAGCAACGGTAATAAACAGTGAGTCCACTAAAAGCTAAAAATAAGCAAATCCTCCAAATTTGTTAGCGTTCAAAAACATCACAGTCATCTTCTTGGTTTTTAATGGCTCACACGGTTGGTGCCAGAACATGGTGCCAGAACATGCAAATGTGTATCTGTGCCCTACGTCCTTTCCTTTTCCACTGGCTTTTTTTCCAGGTGAATTTATTTCATGTTTGCTCTCACTACTTCGGCTCATGTTCAGGACAGGTGTCTCTAGCATTGTCAACGCAAGAGGTCAAAATAGTAAATGCCATGGCTAAGACCAGAGACACGAGCACAGTGTCACAGTGTACAGTATTCTAATAAATCTTTACTTGAATCTTTGCCGCCTTCTTATTTCGTATGTTATCCTATTAAACCAGGCATTTATATATTACTTTGTTATTCTACTGCCTTCTGCTTATTAGTACAAACATCCAGAAGGAAAAAAGTATTGTTTTTTTTTATTATATATTTTATCACATTTTTGACAGTTTTAAGACAAGTCTTAGTTTTAAAGGGGGTGATCTGAGTAGGGTACTGAATGGGAGCTGCAAACTAGTAATGTACAAAGTCTACATGGTCTATCAGGAAACACAAGGGTAATTAGAGCTTAAATTGACCAATTCTGCAAAATTCACATTTTTAAAATCATTTTAGACAGTCACACAGGTATATCCAAAAAAAAGAAAAAGGAGAAAAACATCCCCCGTCCAATGTTTCGTCTTTAAAAGTCTTTTTCCTTACTTATAAAAAAATTCACACTCTTGAAATTCATCTTTTCTGACATCCACACAATGTTCCTGAAAAAGAAAAAAGCTGGTAAGTCCCTGCTCCGGCTCGGGCCTCAGGTCCACTAAGGGGTCACTATGTTTTATTTTTTTTCTACGTGAAGCATCCCAAATATGCAATAATCTCCTTGGAACAGCTGATATTGAGATGTGTCATACTTATACTATGTAAAGCTCCATTCGTTCTCGACTCTGCACAACCTGTTCGTCATCAGTAAATCATTTCTCCTTCCTATTTAAGTCATGCACTAACAACACCTCCTTGCCAGAATCCTGTGTGTCCTGTAACTGCCCTGGTACTCCCGGAGTAAGCCAGGGAGCCCTCACCAACAAGAAATCAGGCAGATCACCTTCACACTCCAAAGCAACTCTCATCACGCTTGCGCTCTGCCACCACAGGTTGGACCTCGCCCACGTTCCAAGAGGAGATCCCCAACCTAGCCAAAGTAACCACCGAGTACCATGACCTTCAATGGGTCTTTAGCAAATCACCGGCTGTCTCTCTACCACCTCACCGCCCCTATGATTGCGCTATTGACCTCCTCCCTGGCACTCCCCCAAGGGCCGACTCTACTCTCCCTCTCGCCCAACGAGAGAAGCCATGGAACAATATATCAATGAGTCACTTGCAGCAGGGAAAATTCACACATCCGCCTTACCTGCGGGGGCAGCATTCTTTTTTGTGGAGAAGAAAGATCAAACCCTCAGACCCTGCATTGACTACAGGGGACTGAATGAGATCACAGTCAAGAACCACTACCCTCTCCCACTTTGGACTGCTCCAGGATGCCCGTATGTTCACCAAACCTAACCTGATAATGCCTACCACCTGGTAAGAATAAGAGAGAGCTCTGAGTGGAAGACCGTCTTCAATAGCCCCACTGGCCAATGGACCCCATCAAGGTAAAGGCGGTCACTGACTGGCCAATACAATCATCCAGACCTCTATCCTCATAGACAGGGGTGAAGCCTTCACCGGCCATAGACTCCTCAACTCTTGCAGCCGTGGGCGTGGTCTCCACAGACAACACCCTAAGACGCCTGCTAGAATGCCAAGTGGCCTTGGATTTTCACACTCACGGATCTTTGTGTTATCGACTTCTGGACTACGAATTTGGAGCACGGACTCCCTCCCGTCTCCCCGGCTCTAAACCCTGTTCTCTTTGCTCACGCCAGCACGGGTCAGAGTTCTCTGCCCTTCTATCTCTTCGCAAGACTCGCATCCGAGTCAGTCTATGCGCAAACTTCTCTCACTGGCTCACTGCGCTTCTGCATTCCAGCGCCGCTCTCAGAGCACACACTGCAGTTTATAACTGCTTTTACAACAAGGTACACTTCCAAGCTAATTTTACTAGCAAAGATATTAAAGCTCAGGTGTGGTGGAAACTAATGCTGTAAGTGTTGCTATTTTTACGTTCATGTTTGTTTAGCTTGTTTGCTGAATTTAGGCACACTGTGAGGCTAACATTGTTAACTGTAGCATGTATTGGCTTTTTATATCAAAAGATCCATTGTCTGTGGATATAAGAATGCTATTTCACAACAATATCCTCAGTTTCACCTGTTTGGTGATATAAATTTAAATTGAGATTGACATGGAACTACATTCCCTACATTCCTTCTGCTTCTGAAGAGCTAAAGATATGTAGCTTAGCGACTAACTTCTAACGTTTTTTTTTTTTTTTTTTACTCTATCTGTATCTTTTATTGTGCATCAGTGTGAATCAATTCTCTTACAAATACACATCACCAAACAGGCATTCCAGGGCAGCCTATTTAAATCTACAATCACTGAAATGGTTTTAGAAAGACGTGAAAAAGAAATAAAATCTGGCTTTGAATGTAGACATTCCGATTGTAGGATCTTAGCTATATTTCAGCTGGAAAATTAATAGGCAAATTCTGGAGACACTAAAACATCTATTAACTTAGGAGTATATTTGGGGTGTTTGAATTTAAACATGCATTCAATTGAAGAATATGTTTTGTACAAATATTCATTCATTCAACGTCTAAACTGCTTATCCAGTACATTGTCATGGGGGCCTGGAGCCTATCCCAGGGGACTTGGAACAAGAGGCCGGGGACACCTTGGACAGGGTGCCAATCCATCACAGGGCACACACACATACACATACACACACTACGGGCAATTTGGGAACACCATTTAGCCGAATCTGCATGTATTTGGACTGTGAGAGGAAACCGGAGTATCCAGAGGAAACCCACCAAGCACAGGGAGAACATGCAAACTCCACATACTGTACACAGATCCAAGGTGGGAATGGAACCATCGACACAGGAGATGCGAGGCCACAGTGATAAATAACCACTATGCCATCTTGTACAAATATGTGTTACACAAATATCTTCATTTATTTCCCCAACAAGGGATGCAGATGTGGTGGGCGAAGCTTAGGAGTATTCTTTTAATAAAAAGCAAAACAGACAACTAAACACAAATAAGTGAAAATATACTCAATTCGTCTGTGTTTTTAAACGTTGTGATAATAGCCATAATACCCAGAAAAGTGTATTTTGGTGTAATTATTCGTGTAAAATTTGGTGTACGTTTTTGACAGTACAGATTTATTGTTAACTGGCAATGTGGTTATCAGACCACTTGACTATGGTTTGAATCGGTAAATCACCTGTTCCACCTCCCCGTGAATGCAAACTGAAACAAAGCCGATCTGAAACACCACATGATCAACAACCACAACAACAACAACCTGTCAGAGGCTCTGGTGCTGCAAATGAGCAGCAGATGTGCCGGTTAATGTGCCTATTCCTATTCTGCATCTTTATATATGTGTGTGTGTGTGTGTGTGTGTGTGTGTGTGTGTGTGTGTGTGTGTGTGTGTGTGTGTGTGTGTGTGT
>JAQQZT010000023.1:26669360-26682561 GCA_030068275.1 Clarias platycephalus
TGGATTTTTACAACATTATTGTTGAAATACACAGTCCTGAAAAAGGGGCGTTTCTTTTTTTGCTGAGTATAGTATATGATTGCACAAAGAATTCATAAGACTCCCAGCAGTGAACCAACCAAAGTACTAACAAACCAGAGTTCTAGATTTAATCGTTTTCATAAGAGAATACACTCACAAAAAAGAACACTTTTTCAAAAGTTACTTTCATGGTTCTAGCATCCTAAAGTCTGTGACAAAGTCCTACAGTATGTAGAGCTGTTTAAGGGTTCTAGCTTTCTAAATGGGTTCTACTGGGAACCATTTCTGCTGCTGAATTCTACAAAAAAAAATCCACATTGTTTATCCAGAAGATAGACTGTTCTAATTTCCTGAAGTTTGCACTAAAGTTTACACTTGGAACCTTGTCATGTATGAAAAGCCTCAGGTGAGAGTCTATCAAGAGCCTTAAGGACTTCGCCACAGAGGGATAAACTGAAAAACTTTTCGAACTTTTTTGTAAGTGCACTCTAAGTGAAAAACTCTAAGTGTAAAATTTTTTCACATTTTTTTAATAACTTCAAAATACTACATATTCTGTCTTGTGTAATCTACGAGGTGCTCCACGTTCCTGCGTGATGAATACATATTAGACTGAATCGTAGATTTTCTAACATCTATTAGTTGTATTTTGTGGGCTGCATTCTGGTGTAGGTGGTGGCATTGCACCTAACAGCATCAGGATTCTGAGCCTGGATTACTATATACTGTATATGTGTGGAGCGTTTGTCCTTGTTCTGTGATTAACCGGGGTTCCTCCAGTTTCTATAGAAAATTGTCTATTTTCACAGAGAGGCACTCAGTTACAAAAAGGGTGTCGTTATCAGATCAGTATGGGGTATGCAAAGTGGCAAAAAAAAAAAAAGAAAAAAGGGGATTGGTGCAGATTGGTGCCGTCTTAGCACCCTGCATGGGCATCTGCTGCCCTGAGACCCATTTTACTCTTCATTACCATCCTGCTCAACTGTGAAATTGAGAAGAAAAATTTGAGTCGCCAGACAATTAAAACAACCACCTACAGAGATCTTAATCAGTACATCTCCATATTAATTAATAAAGAGTTTCAAAGTGACTGAGATTGATGAATCATGTATAATAAATAATAAATTATTTCACCATTTTGCCGTGCTAATACCAAACCAGGGTGCAATAATATACAATACACATAATAATACACATATACTGTACAAAAGTCACTATTTTGCATGGAGTTAACGTAATACAGAACGCCTAATATATACTTAATATTACAAAACACTGAACATCATGCACTTGTACTTAACCAACAGGGCCAATATTTTTGTTTTGCTCAAAAAAATGTCAAAAGCCATTTTGGAACGTTAGTGTCTAGTTTTCCAAGGTGAAGGCTATAATAAAACATCTGCACATCCTCGACACGCTGAGCGATAAAACTCCAGACAGTTATAAATTAACCCGGACCGAGTTTCTTTTCCTAAAAACCCAGATGTTTGTGTTATAGTCCATGATGTGATCACATTAATGAATCAGGGGATTTACTTACAGAAAACTATAATCAGGGTACTGTGGCAGATGTTGATATAAAGCGAGTTTCGAGATGAAACGCTACAACCGGCAGCAATTACTTTTTCTCTTTCGCACCATTCATCTTTTCATGATACCATGAAGTATTTTCTCTTGGTGAGCACACAAAAACAATTACGTGCTGTGAGTAGCAAAATCACACACACAAAAATGGTAGTGTGTGTGGTTATGCTAAAATGAGCAGATCGCTGCTGTGTTTGTTGAAAAACAGCAGGAATTTGGTCCTGGAATGTTCATGGGGGAGGCGGAGGAAAAAGGGGGAAAAAAAAAAAACATGATCTTGCAGATCTCACCAGAAATAAAATCACTGAGTACTCCAGCTCACCATGTAAAATAAATCCTGTCCAAATCTTTATATTTGCTCTGATTAACATGATGTGAATGTAGAAAATAAAATAAATGTAAATACAGTGAGGATACAGCTGTCACAGAAGCATGGACGCAATTTTACTGAAATAAAAGTACAGTGATTTTTGTATTTGTACAAGAGGCGTTCAGGTCAAAACGAGACTTTTCGTGGGAACGAAGGCGTAAAACCTTCAGTAAATGTCGACATTTACCGACATTTACAGAAGGCTTACCCAAAGTTAAGCATTCAAATGTTTTACCCACCTGTGAAAGAAGGCTGTAAATCCATAACGCTGAGATAATGAATTAGTATAGCAGGGGATTATATATAGAAATATATATAGTTTTTCACTCTTATAACTGTATTTCTTAATCCTGTACAATCAAAAGTCCCGGTTTGACTTGAACATAAGCGAGTAAGAGCATATTGCTGTTCCTCATCAGTAAGTCTTCTATTATTACCATGTTGAGCCAATAAATTCCCATCACCACATCGTCAGATCTGAAGACGCTCTTTATATGCAGACCTACATCTTCTGGACTAAAATCATGTTACACATGATTATTAACTCCGTCAGTCAACACTGTATTTAGTGACACTGGATATCTGTGCAACACATTAGGAGAATGCAAATGTAACCGATGGAAAGTAGTTTTAAACTGTTTTACAAGGTAAATCTTATTAGAGTCATAATGTGTAACTGTGGCTTACTGACAGGAAGACATCATGCATATTGTACATGTTCAAGCAATGAAGCACTTCAACTTTTTTTGTAGTATGTTATATGACCTTCGATATACAATTTCTTGTGCCTTAATATTATATACAGTACGTCATCTTAAAATCAGCCTTTTATTGGTTATTACCAATTACTCACCAAATTATTTGGTGACGCTTACAGTATATATTGATGTGCCGTATATAGAAGGTGCTTCGTCCATATCAGCTCAAGAACAAATATAATTTTTCTTCTCATTTACATTTCCATACATTTTAAATGTTGTTGAAATATTAATAGACAGATATACAGTAAGTCAATGTTCCATTGATTTTTTTGCATTTTATAGTTGTTCCAATGCATTGTGAGCGCTGACAGAGCTCCACTGGGGCAGGAATATAATTGAAAGAAACAGGTTATGCATTTTGACAATAGAGTAGAAAGTAGAGAACCATTTCTACTGTGAGATATATACTGCATAAACTGGAAGAGGAAAGATGGATAATGCAAACATGCAAAAAATAAGAAACCGAAAAAAATTTATAATCCTAAATTCTATGTCCTAGTTTCAAGTTTTGCCTTTTTGCCTGGAAATTTTGCTGTCAATAATTTTTAAAATAATATTAGCTCCACCGTACACGATTAATCTTGCTTGTTCCTCCATATTCTACAGTCACGAGCCGCTGCTGGCCGTATATTAATAGTTATGAAACTTACAAAACAGTTTCAAATCCAGTTCCTTCTTTACAATCCTTCTAACCTCATGACAATGAGGCTGCACAAACACACTGCACCTCACTGAGATTACATGATTGGCTGAACGAAGAAATAAAATGCCGTTGTTAACACTTTGAGGGTGGAAATGAACCACAGATATTCTTCGGACTGGGTCAAAATATTACTGAATTTAATGTGAACAGAGCTAGAGCTATAACCGAGTGAAGATCTCAGTGTTTAACATGGTTTAAGTGTTCAAGTGAAAAGTTCATGATTATTGTGGATTCACATTTACACATTCTTAAATCTTATACGTACATGAATTTATATGGAAAGTTATTGTGGTTAAAGATAATGCTCTGGGTTTATATGTTTCCTTTTAAAAATGAAATCTGATCATTTTTAATACACATTATACTTACTAAATGTAAGTGTTTTTAATGAAATCAGGTTCTTTCTTTCTTTTTTCTCATTGAAGTAACATATGAAGAGTTTCAGTCCCTGTTACAGCTGCACAATATGTTTTTTTCATGCTTGTTTGTTTTTTGCACTCATAGTTCACTGACAAGATTTGTATGGTTATTATTCTTAACTACCGTGGAACCTTGGATTACGAGCATAATTCGTTCCGGAAGGGGGCTCGTATTCCAAAACACTCGTAAACGAAAAAAGAAATAATGAAAAATCAAATTATTCGTTCCACAGCCCCCAAAAATATATACATAAAAATAATTAACACAAAATATTAAGTAAATATAAAATAAATTAACCTGCACTTTACATTTAAAAAGAATCGCGACAGAGCAGTGTTTCTGTGTAGAGCAGAGAGAGTGTGTGTGTGTGTGTGTGTGTCTGTGAAGGCGAAAGTAGGAGTGGTCTGTGTGTGTTTGTGTGTGTGGCATGGCGCGCGCGCACACAGACACAAGGAGCAGTCTTGAGCAGAGAAAGAAAATGGATCTTTAACCTCTCTAATGAGTCTTGCTTTTGCTTTACATGCATGCTGTACACACACGCATACAGACACAAAATAAAATATGTTTTAAGCGCACACACATGGTCACAGTGTTATAGGAAACAGTACACGCGTGCACGGATGTTGATTATACCAGTAAGGGACGACCACTAAGACCCAGCAGGGGAGGCGATTACCCACAATTCCGCAGCGCAAGAGAGAGAAAAACCGTTGGCTCAGTTGTGATCACGTGACAGACGCACAAAAACAAGGCGTCAAAACAAGAAGCGCATGCGTGATACATGATACTCTGTACTTGTAAACCAAGGGTTGTTCGTTTTCCAAGTTAAAAGTTATTAAAAATCTTTAATCTAATGAAAGAGTTCTCCTCACTGTTGCTTCCATGCTTCCTTTGCAGGCTGGTCTGGACAGAGTCATGTGACTACATATGTGATAGTATGTTTTTAAGAAGACAGTACATGAAAACAACACTCAGTAAGTAATAAAAGAATAAAAAAAGCTTAATAATTGACATGGCCAAGATTACGTAGATTATAGAGGTTTTGATTAATTGCTCGGCATTAACTGCAATGACAATAGAATATGTGACAACGGGTAAAATTGTCTAATGCTAAGTTCTCATCCATTAGCATCATGGTTATGAATCACCAATAACAATGAAACGAATCCCAAATGACTGAATCCTAATAAGTGTTTATGGCAAACACAATTTATTAAAAAAACAAACCTAATAATATGTACTGTTTTACACTAATCCTGAGGCTACAATAGTGTAATAACTCGGTGTAATAGCTACTAATGCTGTGATTGACTTTTCAGAAGCATGTATGTGTTTGTGTGAATAACTTCAGAAAAAAATACTCAACCCCATGTTTAGCGCACCTGAAGGTCATGTTCTCATTGTGCAAATAACTGTAGAGTCATAACGCAGGTGTCCACACTCGGTTTCTCAACCCACCACCAGCATATTAAACACACAATGCGTCCATTCACTTTCTCTGACTGCACTGTCTATTTTTAGCTCGTCTTGCTTGTTGTGCCGATCTGATACAGGTTTAAAAATATTTAGAATCAAGGTGCAATTCAGGGAGGTTAGCCGAGGAAAAAAAGGAACCGCATCCAATCTGATAAGGGTCCTGAGAGACCTTGGCTACTGAGAGAAGTTTACTGCGATTGAGCTGGACTGTGTCCGACATCTCCAGGGTGGAGATAAAAAAAAAAAAAAGAGGTGCTTTTCAGATGCTAATCACAAGTTTCCTAAAGTTATGCTCCAAGCCCTGTCCGTCCTCGCGGGGGAATTATTTGCTTTGGCTCACACACTGAGCTACTCTTCTAAAACAGCACACCGCTTGGCCTGAGCTTCCCCTTTTCCTGACTGTTTAACACCCGCTCTTAACGCTATACGCCTCGCCACCGAGTCAGCAAAGGGGAAACAACAGAAAAGAATAAAGGAAAAACTTTGTTATGAAAAAAAAAGACAAGAATAACAAAGCCATGATGTTACGGTCTTATGATTGTCTGAGCTGAGCTGTGTGTATGAACTGTGAGGTTTTAGTTGAATTATTCCCCTGATTTTATCCAAAGTGCTGAGAAACAGCAGGATCAGCAACGGGGATTTTAGGGGAAGTCTATCTGATATGCCCCCTACAGATCCTGATTTGAAACTATGCCAGGTAATTACCCTTATGGTTGTTTATTCACGAAACGGTAACTGAGTTAGAGCTTGTTCTCGTCGAAATTGCAGTGAAAACAAAAAACAAATTAGAATTTATTCATGATTATCCTCCCATATATAAATAGTATAATTTCCCTAAAATGTTTTGAGTATGAACTAACTATGATTAATTGAAAAACTTTTTGCATATTTTCTTTCATATTTCTCATCTCATTAATATTTGAACAATAGTTTGGTTGGGCTTTATAGGCTAAAATTGGAGGGGGGAAAAAATGTATCCATAAAACGATTCAAAAGATTTTGGATCAAGTGCTGAGAAACATCCGGACCAGCAGAGGGGGTTTGAGTGGAAAGTAGATGCTGATTTGGAACTGCAAAATAATACTGGCTGTAGGGGAGACAGTTAACATTTTACCTTAACTTTACTTTTTTAATTTATATTTTATTAAATGTTTTTTTCAATAAATAAAAAAAAAGTAAGTTACAAATAAAATGTGTACATACAGTATTCTGCACCAATTTTCATTTCAATTCTGTTTATTTACATAGAGATTTAAACTATGGATACTGTCAAAAATGACTCTCCTTCATTTATTCTCTATACCGCTTATCCTATTCAGGGTTGCAGAAGCCTTGAGCCTATTTCAGAGGACTCGGAGCACTAGGTGGGTAGGTGGGGTACACCACGGATGGGGGTCCAGTCCATTGCAGGGCCCACGAGCACACACACTGATTTTGGACTGTGGGAGGAAAAACTGAATACTGGCAGGAAACCCGCCAAAGCAAACACAGACCCGAGGCGGAACCCAGACCCTGAACTGCGGAGGTGTGCGGCCACAGTGCTTACCACTACGCCACCATCCTGCCTCTATCAAAAATAATGTTTTATGAAAATTCAGATTAGTTCAAGTAAACCATCTAAACAATATGCACAGAGAAGTAGTTTTAAAATGGTCCACTTGGTCTCTAGACCTGGTTAAACCCTTTTTTGGGAAATCATCAAAATATGTATGTATGTCTATGTCTAAGACTTTATTATTATTATTATTATTATTATTATTCAGAAATGATCAAATATTATTATTTGAAATTATTATAAAAAAAAAAAACAACAGCCATGAAAATTTATGTTGCAAATCAATGTCTGTGAAGTTATATGGTTGCTCACTCTTCTAGGGTAATCACTCACTCTCATTCATCTTCTATATAGCTTTATCCTGTATTCAGATTCGTGGGGACCTGGAGCCTATCCCAGGTGACTTAGGGCACAAGGCAGGGTACACCATGGACAGGGTGCCAATCCATCACAGGGCACACACATACACACACACACACACACTACGGGCAATTTGGGAACGCCAATTAGCCTAACCTGGATATCTTTGGACTGTGGGAGGAAACCGGCGTACCCGGAGGAAACCCACCAAACACAGGGAGAACATGCAAACTCAATGCACACAGAGACGGGAATCGAACCTGGCCGGGAATCGAACCCGGACCCTGAAGGTGCAAGGCGACAGTGCTAACCACTACACCACTGTGTATTATTTAAAAACAATAAATAAAATAATGTGCAAAAACACAAATGTACTTATTTTTGGTAAAGATGTACTAATACTAGCACTTGTAAATTACCAAATGAGGTTGTTCGCCTAATTGAGGGTTAAAAAGGTAGTCAGAAAGGTCATAAAATATGGAAATCATATCCAAAATCAGCTTTTTTTCTTTCTTTTATTGTATTTTTTGTAAATAAGCCAGATGAAAGAAAAAACACTCCCCATTTTAAATAAAACAACGTAAAAGTCCTCTTACTTGCGAATTTATCTACAAAGAATTCCTGTGAAATAAAAACGTAATGTGGGAGGATCTGGCAATAAGAAAACAACAAATCTTAGAGATTTTAAGACTCTAGTCGAGTTAGAACTGAAATGTTGTAACGAATGATATAATGACATATAAAAACGTATAAAAGTGAAATGTGGGTATATCCTGAGATCCAAAACATGAAGAAACATCAAGAGAAAACCAGCTTAAAAGAAAAAAAGTCTCTTATAGCAACGAAAGAATTGTGATAGTTGTATGAAAACTTTTGCACTAGACCGTGTGGTAAATAACACAGTCAGTGAGTCAGACTTTAAGTAAACAGATTTTTTTTTTTTTTGCACAGCTGAAAGACTTTCTGGAAAGGCCTCGAACTTGGCAAAGGCCGGCTGCTGTTTTTACTGTTCAACAACAATCAGGGTCCTTGGTACGCCCCTCAAATCATACTTCACTTCCCCTGCTTGCAATTAGACCTCTGAAGGCTATTCGTCAAAATTTCAGCTGCAGCACCACAAGTCAGATCGCCAGCTTGTTACAATTGGCTATTTCCTGCTATGGCTAAAAACATAAACATGAAAAGAATAGCCAGAGCCCATATGTGGTGCAGAGGAAGGACACAGGGATCTGCAGAATCTAAATGCCTCGGGCTCTCCAGCACAAAGTTACACAACCGGAACAAAAAACCTTCAATGCAACTGTTTTCCTATTTTCCCCCACATCAATTTAATAAAGGCTTTTGATAAAACTTTCTCCGGAGAAGGCAGTCAAATGGAAACAAAAAATTTAGTCAGCTGTCACAATGTCAGAATGTTTATGCTGATCTAGTGTGGATCAATCATCAGAAAAAAAAAAAGGCTATTGATTTATTTCTTCAAGAGCAGACCGAGTGCTTATACTGACTGAGTGTAAACAAATTTGATGAGGCAAGCTGCTCCGCTCAATAATAGGGACTGAAAAAAGCTGACGAGGGAGTGAAAGGTGCACCTCCGGCTCATCTCACTCCTGCAGCACCACCTCCACACATTCTTCTCCATTTCAGTATAATTGAACACACTCTGAGGTTCAGACACTCGCAGCTAGGGTGCTGTTGATGGATAAGCAATCACATGCTCTGTCTGAGACATGGTCATTTTAATCACAACCTGAGTGGGCAAAGTACGTTTCGATGTCTCATGATCATGTCCCCCAGCTATTGATGTTCTAATCTATGTTCAATCTAAAAACTTCCATTACTGAAAAATGACTCCTACATATACACACTTGACCAATCCTCCCAGACTGTTCATTAGTTCTGATAATTTCACACAAAATCATAGAATCTCAGTTGTCCAGGAATATATATTGATCAATGTCCATGTGAAATACACTTTCTCTAGTGCTTACTTCTCTAGACACACGCATGAGAGAGGTTTAAAACGAGTAACAAGACATAAACAGGAGAAGCACGGTATTCATTACTCAATCTGTGTTTGCTCGATGTTTTCTGCCAGCAGAAAACCACAATAACCCATGTGGGAAATTGGGCTATAGGGCTTTAACATCCAAAACCATGTCTGAAACACAACAGCTTCTGTATACATATTTTCTGCTGTCCAAAAAAAAAAGAAAAAGAAAAGCCAAATCTTCTCTCCTGAAATCTGAATATGGCATATGAATTCTCTGAAACGGTGCTGAAAATCAGGGCACATACACACGTCTAAAAAAATGCGCTTTAAAATTGCTCTGGGAAAGATCATCAACTTAATGACATGTTATTATGGATTGTGAGCCAAACGAAACATGGGAGTGAACAGCAGGAACGATGCGGGCTGACCTGCAAGAAACGGAGTCTGAAACTGGTATGCTTGGCTGGAGATATTTAATGATATAATAGTGATAATTGCTCTGTTGTAAATGTGTTTTTTTTGCAGAGGAGCATTAAAAGTTATCCACTACATTATACTGAATGGACTCGTTTGTCTAAATATTAAGCAAGGATTAAAATACGGTAGGTGGTGCTGTTACAGGAAAATAATCAGCTTTGATTCCTCGTGCTCCCAGAATCACTCTTTCACAATCCGAGTCCTGGAATAGGCCTGTGCCATCAGGGAAGGAAAAATCCATAGATGTGATAACCTGGTCATTCAGTACCTTCAGGTCATCAGCTGACTTCATTTTATTGCCATATAAGGTTGCTGAGCCTAGACCTGATCCACCAAAGCAACTCCAGATCATAACACTGTCGAGAGGCTTGTACGCGGTGAGCACTATGGATGATGAGTGCATCGCTTCATGAGCTTCCCTTCTTACCCTGTCCAAGACTTCACTCTGGAATAGGGACAATCTGGACTTATCAGATCACCTTTTTCCATTGCTCCAAAATCAAATCTTCATGGTCACTAGCAAATGGAATCCTGTTTCCCCTGATTAGTCTTACTAACAAGACCTGATCACACTGCTGGTTGCTTATGGTCACGCTGCTGTTTAGTCCCAGTCATGTGAGATCTTGTCACGTCATGTGTTTGAGATCCTTTTTTTTTTTTTCCCCACCAACCACATTTCTTCCATAAAGTTTGAAAAAAATAATAATAATGTGTTATACAGTTCTTAACCCTATTCCAGCCCAAGTTCAAATCTCATTAGTTGTTTTCTTTACTTGATACAGGCCAATAATTTGATACTTCTGAAACAGTTATGTAAGCATGTCTTGTGACCGGGAAAAAAGAAACCACAATGTCTTCCCTCTTTAACACTTTAGCATATCAGATAACCTAAAGTTACACTTATTTCTCTTTCTCGTACACATTGTTGACGCTAAGTTCCAATATATTAACAATTACGCATGTATTTATATCTATCTATCCATGCTGTTCCAACATACTGTACAATTCCCTCTGCATGTTTTAACATATACCTTAACGAAAAACGCATTACAACTAGTACATTTATGTATACCTGTGGTTTGCCTTCTTCGTGTCAGAGCTGCAGTTTTGGAAAATTAATCTTAACCTTCAGTTCCAGTATTGTGGAAACTTGATTAATGTAATATGTAATCATTTAAATTACAGGTTCCTTCTGGTTACACCAGTTGGGTTTTGACTGAGGTGCGGGTTATAACATAGGGTTGTCTGCTGCGCATTTGTGTTTAGAATATCCTATAACACATGATTACCCCTAGATTTTAATATGTTCTGTTTTTATAAACCAAGGACAGAGGAAATTGTGTTTCAGCATACAGAGCATGCTAAAAATAATCTTATAGACTGTCATGTCACCCAAGGGTCACTTGTTAGAGCTGGATACATTTTTATATCGGATTCGTGATTATTTCAGTCATAAATATAGACATTGTCTTTCCTGCTGTAACCCCAACCAATAACCATAATACTGGATTCTGTATGCATACTGTAATGACTATAACGCTTAATGTAAAGTTTAATCGTTTAAAAAGTATGATTCGGTTCCAACAATATTTTCTAATATTTCAATCCACCTTATATGATGAAAGCTGAAAAAGAAGCTCAACACCACCTGTACGAACAGGCATACACGCCAACTTGTCGCTGACACTTTTTTAAATTTCCGCCAGTGGGCGTCGCTGCTTATGCACTGCTGTCCTACCTGGCGTGTGGCACGTCGATACTGGAAGAAACAACCTTGCGTTTCTGCTCGAGCAGTGACACGGACCGCGTGTTGTCCTTCTCCATGTCTAGAGTCCGTCCTCCTCGTCTGTGCTCCGGTGCTCGCAGCTCCTCCACCCCGTTCGTGTTCTCGCTTTTCAGCGTGCCACCGTTCTGACCCAATGCTGGCACGTCACGCTGCCCGCCGTTACACAAACTCTGCCGAAAGAAAACAAACGCGCAGCCCTGTGAGTGCGGGAAAACATTTCTTGCTTTCAACTGTTTTGCATTGAAACCTAGGACTCTGGTTGATTTTCCGACTAAACGTAAAGGCAAGAATCTGCACAACAACAAAATAAATCAAATGCATTTAATATCATTTAAAGATGATTCATTATTATTAAGTCTGTAGAAAAATCTAAGAAGTCAGACAACCGCATCGTAATTTTTTCACTACTACTACAGATACGTTTTCTTTCTTATTCTTGGTTTCTTTTTTATATGTTAATTCTGCTGTACTATTATATCCTGGAACCACTGGAAATAACAACACCCACATCTGCTGGAAAAAGAAGTCACAAGTGGTCTCAAACAAGCATTCTGTGGAAATGTCTAACACGATTCATTTCAGCTTTGTTTGTTACACTTCAGTAAAGTCAGAAAAGGTCCATGGACACACTATAGTGGCGCTGCAAGTGCTAACAGGGTCGTCTCACTGGTCATCATAATATGATTTTCACTTAATACAGATAAACAACAGACGAAGAGAGATTCTGTGCTGTGTGAACAGTGGTACAGTTGCACCACCCTGCATTTCTTTATATTACATGATGGAGATTAAATCAAAGAAAAATGGAACAGATGTTTTACTGTGACAGGCTGCAAAACGCCTAAAGATACAGTTTTAAAAAACTGGTTGTTTATTTAAGCAGCCTCATTTCCCCTCTCGTCTGTTCCAACAACTCAGCATTCAGTAAACTAATCACCGAACTTATCATCTGTCATCATCTGCACCTGTTCTCACTGGTTCATGCCAGTTAGATGTCTCGTGATGTTTGAATGATTCATAAGGCACTGTGTGGCTTAACAAACAAAAAACATTCGTCTGAAACTGCTGGGCTACAGGGCCCTTAAAAAGTCCTTAAAATTACATTAAAAATAAAAGAAGGTTTGGCTCTTTGGAAGCAAATGAAGGGTGGCTCAAGACTTTTGGTACAGAACTGTAAATGGACAAAGTTTGCAGCCTCAGTCGTTCACTGATTCTAACTTTAAAACAATACAATTGACTAGTTTGTAACAAATGTAAACGCACATTCAGCTGAATTTCCAAAATATAATACTGTATACATTTTTTAGTACTGTAGTTAGAACATAAAGCAACCATAGAGGAAAACTTGGGATGGCGTATTATTACTGTATTTACCCGACTTACACCAAAGAAAATGACAGCGCATACCAGTATTTTACAGAACAGGAAGTTCAAGGACGTTTCAAGGATAATGTATTAAGTTGAGTTTGAAATAAAATGTAAGTGTTTTGGGAGCTTGTTTGGGACATATTTAAGGTTTAGACTATTCAAATAGGCATTTCTAGGCATTTTCTAGGCATATCTGACCACATCCATTATTCACGTTTTTTAAAGTGCCCCTATTATGCCATTTTAAAGGTTACTAATATTGCTTAATGAGTCTCTTAAAACAGGTTTACATGTATGCAAGGTCAAAAAACACTTTAGTTTTCTCCAAAA
>JAQQZT010000023.1:26689708-26708171 GCA_030068275.1 Clarias platycephalus
GGTTTACCATCCACGCTACAAAGGGCTAACCGCTAAGTGTGCTAACTCTTCTGATCATCCCGGTTAGTTCGTGACAGTGCAAGAATAGGAGCTTTCTATATTGTATTAGTACATACTGTATAAAATAGATTTTAAGTTGAGGTGTAGCAGTTATTGTGCACTCATAATGTTTACAGCAGTGACATGCGTACTTTAGGAGGATTTATGATTTTAATCATTTATTCATTGTTAGTAAGTGTTTAAGTGTCCCAGTGGATCTGGAGCCCACCCTGGGAACTCAGGAAGAGATGCCAAACACACTCATTCATCCTAAAGGCGATTTAGGATAGCCAGTTCTCCACCTAACATTTTTTAAAGTGACCCAAATTAAGTCTCAAGTGGGTGTTGAGATTCCCCTCCAAGCATGTCTTGGGGAGGGTGGAGGAAACTACATAACACAGAGGAAACCCATGCATGGAGACACGAATAACTATCAAACTGCACAAACAGTAACTGAACTTGACATTAAGAAACTGCACTAACGTTGGGAAAGTATTTTTACAAATTAGACAAACCCTCCGTGACATCACCCACAGGTTTTCTGTAGAGCAGTTTTGAAGATGAAGTGTCGTCACCGTCTTGTCAGGTGCAGCCACGCCTAAACCCCGATTAATCCACAAATGGGCATATGGGCGGAGCAAACAGAGCCTGGATGTTGTTGGAACATGCCTACTTTCCTCGGTTACCACAAGCTAACTAGCTTAGCTTTAGCTTATCTAAATTACTCTGGTGTTTATGATAATATAGTGTATATGTCTACGTTACTTTGCATTTGATTGAACTCTGTCATACATTGTCCTATGTCAACACCTACATTTATTGTGGTAAGTTAATTAGAACTATTACAGTTAACTGGTTAGCTAAAGTGATGCATAGCAAACAGATAGTGGTTTGACACCTAGTTGTGGAGACCAAAACTGTTTTTATTTTTATTTTTTTTAACCAGATTGTAAACATGTTTAATTCTGTTGTAAATTTGGGCATTTTAACATAGGGATTGACTCACGGTTGGACCTAGCATCCAGTGGACATTTGAGGAACTACACGTTTTGGCACTTCAGTTGGCTTCAATATTTCAAAACCAGAGGTGGCCCCATTTTTGTCACCAAAACACAGGATCATACCAGGAACCCTGGAGCTGTAAGACAATATCGCTTATGCACTGCACCACTGCGTCACGTATATGCTTATAATAATAATTTTTCTTTGTTGCATTTAGAGACTTTAAGCATTTTACATGTTCCCTCAGCTATCTAGCGAGTTGACTCATGGAATATTGAAGCTAGGGGTCGTTACACACATTTCTGGTTCCTGTCCAGAAGGAGTCTCTGTCAACACTCTTTCCTACTCTAAAAATGCTTAGCTATTAGTTTAGGCCAGTTGTTGGCCTCATTCCCTCAGGAGACCTCGATAATCTGTTCCACTATTTTACTTTGCCCCTGCAATGATTCCCCATGGTTACATTTTTACAGTTATACACATTGACACTGGCATTTCAACAAAATAATACAAATATAGAAATTCCCACTGTTCTATTTATTAGGCCTTCCTTGCCCTATGGCAATGCATATATTTTTTTTCAATTTGCCTGTGATTTTTGACAATTCTGTGAAGCATTGTCCTATGTGTATTATAATAGATTTGGAAGACAGATGGTCCTATTCACTCATCTTCTATACCGTATTCAGGGTCACAGGGACCTGGAGCCTATCCCAAGAGGCTTAGGGCACGAGGCAGGGTACACCCTGGACAGGGTGCCAATCCATTGCAGGGCACACACACATACATACACACACACACACTCACTCACTCCAGGCAATTTGGGAACACCATACACAAAGAGACGGGAATCGAGCTTGGCCGGGAATCGAACCCAGACCTGGAGGTGCAAGGCGACAGTGCTAACTACTACACCACCGTGCCGCCTGGTCCTATTTAGTGCATGACTAAAGAAGTTAAGAGACTTCAAAGAATTATCCTGGCTGTCTGATCAAGATATTACATTTGTAGAGAATTTGTAGAGAGCAATATTCCTTCCATAAGTTTATTTAATGAAACTCTATTTTGTGACGGTCTCCTGTAATATTTTACCTTTAAATCTTTTTTAGTGTAGCTAGCTTTTTGTTATGATTTGGGTCATTGTAAAACAGTTTGTCTCAAGTTATGATAGTGTATTATAGAAAGAAAGAAAAACGACCGACAGTTGTATAATGCTTACTAATACATTGCTAAAATAACATTTTGCACAGACTTAAAATCTAAAATATTTTTGAGTCATGCATTTGGTCTGGCCATCTGGCATCCGAGGCTGTCATCACACACTGATGGTCATCTGTGAAATCTGCATGTAGGTCAGTGTTACATGTGTTTGGTTTTTTTGTTTTTTGACATAACAGTGGTCTCGTGTTCTGTCATGCTTGTAGTGATCGGCATGTAAATCAGGAGTCACTCATGGAAAGATCCTAACAGCATCTGAATAACCATAGTAGTGTTAAATGTAAAATAAATAGGCCTATTCTCTTACCGATAGCCTTTTTATTTAAATGGCAGGTATAACTGTAAACTAAAAACTTATGTGTAACAGTAAACCTAGGTCCAGCTCCAAAACTGATATTAAAAAAGCCAGACTCTGGTTTACTGCTGCACATGGGGACAAAGATCTTATTTTTTGCAGAAATGTCCCTTACAATGTCCTCTACAAAGTCCTCCTACTGTAAATGTCTAAAACAAAATTTGAACAGTTTGTGCATAATGACCATTGCTATTTCTGAAAGAAAAAAGAGAAGGCTTGCAAGCCACAGATCACCATCCAAACCATGAAGCACGGGGTGGGCAGCATCATGTCATGGGGGTTCTTTAGATAAATTGAAGCAAGTTTTCAAGACATCAGCCAGGAAGTTAAAGCTTCCCATCAGCTTGGTTCTTCCAAATGGACAATGACCCCAAGCATACTTCCAAAGTTGGGGTAAAATGACTAAGGAATGTGCTGAGGACAACAAAGTCAAGGTTTTGGGTTGACCCTCACAGAGCCCTGACCTCAAGCCAATAAAAAAATTGTTGGCAGAACAGAAAGTCTGTGCAAGCAAGGAGGTCTACAAGCGTGACTCGGTTAAATCTGGAATGCGAGGAGGAATGGGATAAAATCCAATAACTTATTGTAAGAAGCTCGTGCTCGAAATGTTTAAATGCAATGATATCAAATATTAACAATCATACATTAAGTGTATGCAAACTTCTGACCTACTGGGAATGTGGTGAAAGAAATGAAAGATGAAATTCAATTTTCTCTCCACTATTATTCTGACATTTCACATTCTTAAAATAAAGTTTTGATCCTAACTGACCTAAGACAGGAAATGCTTACTGGGATTAGGTGTCAGGAATTGTGAGTGTAAATGTATTTGGCTAAGGTGAATGTAAATTTCGACTTCGAAAGTATAATTACACACACCAAAAAAATAAATAAAGGCAATTAACATAAATTTCTCTGTAACAAAACATTGTACTAAATATAATAAAGCACAATTTGGGTTTCTATAACTCTATCCTATAAATCACTGAATTTTTTCCCCCCAAAAAATCAGTTAAGCCATTCTCTGCATATGCTAAAGAAGATGGATTTGGTGCATTGGGAAATAAATTGCACATTTATTTGCCTTGCTTTTTTCACCCTGTTCAAACGTAATGGAAAACAGCAATGCCTAAAACACATCACCACCCACAAGATTGAAACAAACACTGAGCAGGAGAATACGGTCTGCCATAACAGCACGTACTAATGAATAATGTTGCTGCTTTAGTGTAGAGATGGTACAACGCTCTAAAAAGCGCGAGATGATACTTTTTATGCCGTGTTTAGCTTTGGAAGTACACATCTCACAAAATATCCCAAATGCTTTACCACCTATGACACATGCAAAAAGATAGATTTAAAAAAAAAAAAAAATATATATATATATATATATATATATAATTTATTTTATGTAATTAGTAAGAACTGATGCACATGGATAAACAAAACACAACCAAACTCTATGATGAATCCAGCATGACTGCAGTATTTAATTTGCAAATGACATTTAAAAAAAGATTATCATGATACAAACAAAATGCAGTGATACATATTTACAAAAAAAAAAAAAAGGAACAAAATAAAAATATAATTAAATACTCACACTCAATTCACTATGACGCAAATGTTAACAATATTATAACATGTTATTAAATAATGCATGTACCTTCAGAATACAGAGCTTGTACCAACATTTTCACCTAACAGGTCCCACTCACAATCACACACCGTACGCCGTGGGACCATTTTATAAAAGTCAGCATCCTTTTTTTATATTCGCTAAACGTTCAGTAATTCCTTTTTAAACAACCACAGCACTTAAAAAAATCCATAGAGACTCCTGTGCTTTATAAGTCGAAGAGAAAGAGATACATAATTAAAACCTTCGTTGTGAAAGGAGAGAGGAGAAAGAGCACAGGCACATTATTGAAGAAGTGGTAGGTAAAATCGTACAATATGTTAAAAGACATGAATACAGTTATTTACAAGTGTCTCTTCCCGTGCCATGGTCACACAAGCATTGTCTGTCGTATGCCTTATACTTCTTGAAAAGCACTTTCTAGTTGAAGTTTGTACATGGTAGTACTAGTGTCAAGGTGAGTACCTTTTGTGCTTTACCAATATACAGTACACTGCCTGGCCAAAAAAACAAACAAAAAAAGTCATCACCTAAACAAACAGTCCAGCCTTCTATTGGATAATTACTGCAGTGGTTCAGCTGGCAACAAGTTATTTAACCCTAACTGATGCAGTGAGTAGCTTCTCGTTCCTTAAACAGCCATGACAGAAAACATATCCTGTGCTCATGGCATAAAACAAAACGTTCCTCTGTAAAGGAAGGGTCAAATTATTGGCCTGCATCAAGAAAAGAGAACAAGTAAGGAGATTGCTCAAACTACTACAGTTGAACAAGAACCGTCAACTACATTATTCAAACCTGAAAGGTCGAAGATAAAATGTGATCAGAGATCACTTAAACATTTGGGGAAATAAAATTGTATAGTAAAATCAGTAGAATTTACAGCTATGTTTAATAGTGACAGTACGAAGATTTCCACATGCACAATGAGAAGAGAACTCAAAGGATTGGGACTAAACAGCTGTGTAGCCTTAAGAAAACCCACATATCAGTGAGACTAATGAAAAAAAGGCTAAACTGCAAAAAGGCAGTTTGCTAGGGAACATAAAGAGTGCACTGTGGAGCATTGGAAATAGTTCATGTGGTCTGATGAGTCCAGATTTACGCACCCACCACGCCAAGTGCCTACCGTAAAAGCCTGTGGGGGCAGTGTTATGATCAGGGGGTGCTTTTGTTGGTCAGGCCTATGTTCAACAGTGTCATGTGCCATTACATAGTCAGCTGACTACCTGAATATACTGAATGACCAGGTTTCTCAATCATTTAATTCGTTCCTAATGGTACAGGCATTTTCCAAGATGTCAGTGCCAGGATTCATCAGACTCACATTGTGAAAGAGTGGCTCATTTACACATGAATTGGCCACCAGACCTTTTTGAGAATCTTTTGAATGAGCTGCAGAAAGCTTTATGCAGTGGTCAATAAAAAAATGTATGCAACTCCAATGAACTATTACTTGTGTGCCTTTTTTGTTTAGTTTTTTTGGCCGGGCAGTGCACAAATCTGTACCTACTGTACAATACGCTACGGCAATGCAATTTATATGACTGATCAATACACAATTAATGAACATAATTCATTTTGTCACACAAGTTACCAGGTGCTTTTAACATTAAAATATACTTCACATCAATCACAAATAATTTAGAAAATTCCAACATCAGCAATTGAGGTGCTTTTTTTCTATGATTGTTACTGAGAATTGTACGTACCACAGGAGGTGATTTATATCTACATGATCCAGAGGTGCCAACATGCTAACAAGATGCTACTCAGAAAAAAAAAAAACCCACAAAAGCCATAACATATGTAAGTAATATTGTAAAACTCTACTGAACGGTACATTCTAACCGATGCTTTAACCAACAAAAGAGACGTCATCTTCAACATAAAATCTGCATGAAAGCAAATGCATATTATACACTGTGTCCTTCAGTGAACTTCTCTACTTAGCGAAGCTTATTGTGTGGTTTGACCGCTGCTTCATCTAAAAAAGCATTATATTTTTATATCAGTGGTCAAACCTTGTAAATGCTACAGCTAAATCGTACATGTTGGCATTTCTGTATCTTTTTCTAAATTCTCCTGATCATGAACAGAAATGGAACAGATGTGCCCAAAGCAATATTTTTTGTATACTTGAATCCTCAGATTCAGAAGCTGCGAGGTAATTAAATATATGCGTTTTGCTACAGCGGTGTTGCTGGTTGTCTCCTCTAAGTGTCAAGCAACATAATGAGAGCACTGCGGTGACTATAAATTATGGCACCCAAATAGTCACATCACTGTCTTTTTTGCCTTAAGGTGATTGTTGCACTACGTCTGAATCCACCCGAAACTAAGCAGAAGTCGCTATAACGTAATAACGGAGAAATGTTTATAGCAACAGAACTCCATTCATTTGTTAATCTTTAGTACCTGCTTTATCCTGGTGAGGGTTAGGGCGCTTAGGCAGAAATATATTAACCTTGATGGGACACTAGTCAATCACAGGTAGATGGACTGGAATGAACTTACTCCTCCACAGCTAGGGGCAATTTATCTTAGCCAATCCACCAACCGGCATGCTTTTTGGGACGTTGGAGGAAACAAGAAATCCCACTGGAAACTCAGGTGTACACATGGAGAGTGTGCATAACTATGTGCTGTCATGCACCATTACATTTAACAGATTTTTTTTTTTTTCCCGTTCTAAACCTTTATACACATAAGCACAAGCTAAGACACCGTATTCATTTCATTTACTGGAATGCCAACGTTCTGAGTAAATAAGTGCTAAACTAAGTCCGTCTGAGCCACTGCTATGTCGCTCAGATTTGCCGAAGTGCTTCATGACTCTCAGTCAGAGACGGGAAGTCTCGCTTTCCGGCTCCAGCTCTTCAAAGTTTGCGTAGTCGGGCTCCACAAGCCCGTTTTCCTGCTGGCCCTCGTCTTCTACACTCTTCGCGATCTTGATGGACTCGTACCCGTGGTCCGTGTTCTCCGCAGGCTGCTCGGCAGGGGGCGAGGGGCACACGTCTTTCACCGTCGCGTACAGCTCGCTGGAGCTCGACTCCACCACTATGCCTCGGATCTCGCTGATGCTGCTGTAGTCGTGTTCTTTCTCCTCCTCCATCGCTGGCTTATCTACAGTGGTGTACAGGTCCGATAACTGCAGGGGGAACAGAGAATGTAAATAAGAAGTCTGGTTTTACAGTCAAGCAATGTGAATTTAATCTGAATGTATGGAATTTAGTACCACACACGTTTTGTTTCTAATTCACTGTGACAGAAAACTGAAACTGAAAGAATAATGTGGATACTTAATGAGATGTCTGACTCTGTCTGATATCTACAGTAGTATTACCCTGTACAGTAGTTCATCTCTGGTCCACTGAGTCCCTAAACATAATTTAAATAAGAAGGTATGATTGAATAAACAGCACAAGAAGATCTGCTATAAAAGGCATGATGTTTCAGGTTTAGAAAGCTGGAGGCACTATGTCCAGTATTTTTCATATGTTTATTGGTTCGGCTACAGTATTTGAATTGAACTGAATTTCTTTATTGTCATTGTACAGTGCAATTAAGGTATACTATAGGCAACAATATAAAAACATACGTTTAAATTTTTTTTGAATGTACTGTACATACTGTACACCAATCAGCCATAACATTATTGAGTACAGTATGTCCCCTTTTTGCCACAAAAACAGACTGGGAACATCCTGAAGCATCACAGTTTGCCCATTTTTATTTCTTCCAACATATCAACCAAAATCTCCAATTGCTATCTAATGCCATCCACTTCCAAGTGCCATTGTAATGAGATATTGTAACTGTAGATACAGTGACAAGGACCAGATTGTAATGGGTGATGTTATGGATCAGAGCAACATTTTGGTGGCAATTAGTTATTTAGTTATTATTGTTAATATATAATTAAATTATGTGAGTTATATGAATTTATACTGGGTTGAGTCCTCTGCAATAGCTGCATTTGGACTATGGAATGTCATACAGTATGATGACCTTTGTCTTTAAAAAAATAAACATGATATTATCATGCAGGGGATCTCTTTCCGTACAGCTTCCGTTTATATTTCCAATACAGAAATGACCTTATTCCCCATCTGTTTAAAACACACTCACGCTCAGGTGATCTGTTTTCATCAATATCCTAACTTTGGCTTCTAACCTGATTAAAGTGAAATGTTGCATCTCATTTGCTAGTTCACAGCATCTAATGGATGGAGTTCCTTCCTTGGCAACAGATATGGTATATTAACAAAGCAGATCGATACAAGAGTCATTAATTAGGAAACCAAGTCATGCAGTCAATCAATACTGAACACCGGTCATCTGGGAGGAAGATCGGTCTATGAGGTAGTGATTTTTCTTCATGGAAGTTTGCGGTTAAGTTTGCAACATGCTGAGTTTATTGTTATCCACAGCACGGGTTTAATGTTGATCTATACAAAATGTAATTTGTGTGAAGTAGTGATGCAACCACATGGGCCTTACTGAAAGTGCACAGGCTCAAAATATTGTTGCTATAATACTGGTTTAACAATCAAACTTATATACAGTCTTTAATAGCATATGCTTGGCTGTGTCAAAGAACACAATGACAGACTGTTGAAGAGGTTAAGAGCCCTGTGGCATCGGATGAACTTAATCATCTGCCTTATGAACCGTGCACATGTACAGAGTCAGCGCTGAGTGCTACAACAATGCTAATCGCTCCCTTGAGCAGAACACCACCATGTCAGCATGATGACACTTTCTGCCCGAGTCTATCGCAGCAGGAGGCTGAAAAGCACTTAAACTCTGTGTTAACGAACTCTCGTCGTTAACACTGAGTTTACCCTGTCATCCCTGTTATGTCAACGAGTCTCACTTTTTATACTTCTGCAATGTTTCCAAACATGCACAGTCCGTTAAAAAAATAATAAATAAATAAATAAATGACTCATATGATGGATTTGGACGGGAGGTGGATGGATTTGGACCCAGAGGTACTCCAGGTATAATTCCTTTTCCCCACCTCCCATTGTAAAGCAAGTACAATCTGAGTAACCTGGATATAGATAATATAGACTCTCATCTCATCAGTAGCCGATCACTATTAGAGTGCATTTACTGCATTTGTAACATACTTTTTAAAGTAATTAACTACATTTCAAAATGACTGTCATTAAAAAGTAATCAGTTACATTACAGCATTACTTTCTGATAAAAGTAACTAGTTAGAGCACTGCAGAAAATGAAAACTCCTTTGCATGTTGTTTTAGTCAAGACCAATTATTCTACCATCATCTGTTAACTACTAATACCCCTATCTCACCTACACGGTTTCACACGGTGGCTGTAAATACGGTTCATCAAGATTCACCGCGAGTTTTGGTGCTATGATTACGTTTTCAGCTTTCTGCGCGTCAGTCCTCGCAAACCTTGGAGAACTCGGGCAGTCACTCACGGTGGCGCACAGTGCCCAACAGTGCCCAACAGTGCCCAACTCCTCACCGCGAGTCAAACCACATAGGTAAGATAGGGGTATAACATAGCGGGGCAAGTTATCGGGGACGGGGCTTGTAGAACGACTTTCTCACACACACACACACACACACACACACACAATAACGGAATCACTGCTGTCTGGCTCACATAAATTGTCTGAATAACGGATTACATTTTTGAAAAAAATAACTAAATAACTGAGTACTTAAATTGCGGACCTAACGCGTTAAATTACTTGTTACATCAAAAAAGTAATCCAAGTACTTTGTAACGTGTTACACCCAACACTGGTTGAGGACCTTGCTCAAGGGGCCCAACAGTGGCAAGATGGTGGTGCTCGGGTTCAAACCTGGGACCTTCTGATCAGTAGCTTTAACCACTGAGCTAACCCTGACTATTACAGGTACATGTGAGCTTGTACACAAATATTGGGTACAAATAAATATATACAAAAAATCTCTCAGCATTTTACAGATTTTCAAATGTTATCTAAGAGGTTGCACTGAGTTAATAATCATGCTATAGTAAATATCTGACAGATACAGTAGGTGCATCTGCCCAGCATGACACAACACCCACAAAGCAAGCCTTAATGAGGATTTCACAAAGTTGCATTTGTATCAGAAACTAAACAAGGACATCCCTTTACATGCTGATAACTTGAGTCGTGCCTCATTAAGATGTTCTCCTGCTGGCAGAGCAGAGCACGCAGCTGTATGCAAAAAAAAAAAAAAAAACACTTCATGCTGTCCATGATGGTCCCATAATTAACCTAAAACTGCTACTGTTGCACGTGTATGAACAGGAGGGAGGGGGTTGGGGGTTTGTATGTACAGCATGTGTACACAGCACATGTGTTGTGTGACATTATATGCATGTGTTCCACTGCTACCTGTGTCATCCATCAAGAAGTCGTGCTGTAAGACTGACAGTAGACACCTGGAGAATACGCACACATACATACATGCATACATACACACACATACCATAAGGCCAGCTGTTTCTTGGCTCTTTTCTAGTGTGAGTAGACATCAAGTTAGCCCTGGGGTAAATAATGAGTTTTATATAATCTTTGATATAAAACAGCCGCTTTTCATACAAATATGAAGCAGTAAAACAGGAGTACATGAAGCATTTAGTTGAGGAGGGTCTCTTTGTACATGAGGTCACGAGACACAGTGAAAAACCTTATTTGCTTGTTTAAGCCCCGGCCAATAGAAAAATGGGAAACAGCTGGAAATGTTTTTTTTTCTTCTCGTATGTTGTGTGTTCACGCAGACTGGAGACCCAGGAGAATCTCTATAAATAATTCAAAGTACATTTTGCATAATAGGTCTACTTTAAATGTATGAGTTATTGCAGAATGGAACTTACTCTGACCATCAGATGACTGCATTATGACTGTATATTATCACAAAAGTTTCACTCACATACTGTTTCTTTCACAAGTTTAATTTATGATGCTAAAATATAATCCATGTGCTGATTGATTATGCACATTGCCCCTGAAATAACAAATGGTTAATTTTGCTCAATATTAAACTTTTTTTTTCTTATTTAAAGTAAGGCCCCGACTTACGAACGGGTTTCGTTCCAGGAGCATGTTCATAAGTTGGATTTGTTTGTAAGTTCAGCATTTAGTTGAGGAGGTGAGTCAAAGTGAGTCTTTTTGGGGTTTTGGGTCCGCATTATACCCTCGCGAGACTGTGCCTTCAAACCGCAAGGGGAATCCCGGTGATGCAGCGGGGTCTGCTGACCTCGTTTAAAGGGGACCTGTGAAGATGTCAGGGAAGGCCAACGCTATGTGGTCTTTACTGCGTGCTTGAATGGACGCCATTTTCCGGACTGATTCATTGAAACCGGAGAGCCAACTAATTTATCCAGCACCCCCACATGCACATATTGTACATACTGGACTTTGAACATTTTATACATTCACTTACACACATATACAGTAATAGTATATATATAACTGTAAATATTGGTATCTGGTGCACTGCAGAGTCTGTTTTTTTGTACAATACATGTGAGATACTTTCGTGATTTGTTCGCATCTACAAATGTTTGTATCCATGGAAATTCCTAACTCGCCGACTTACTGTATTTAGAGCATTATCAGTACGTAAGACATTTAAGATACTGAGGTAGATATTAATAATAATTCTAAATCTGTATAAAGCTCTGAGGCTGGACTGTACACTAACTCCAGCACGAAGAGAAATCATTCAAATCGTAGAATGTTCTAAATGAGTCGGACATCATCTGGTGATTATTACATCCTCAAGAGATTAATAGAAATCCAAGACACAGACACCCAGTTTGACAGATGAGACGAATCAACTTGAACTTTGAACTTGAATTTGAATCACTAGCCGCCCAATCAGAGGTGGGGTACATACAGGGTCGATCCTAAACCTAGGCCATATGGGCAGTGGGGGAGGGAAAACAGGACTGTGAGATGCTGGGTGACGATAAATTGCTGACTTAAGATTTGAGATAGGCCTGCAGATGGCCAGGTTGTGCACCAGGAGAGGGCAAACCCAGCTGGTGTACACACCTTATCATTACAGATGAGCTAATTGACTCTTGGGCCCAAGTAAAGGAGGAAGAGGAACAGACAGAGAGGACGAATCGAAGATGCGAGTAGGGGGATCAGCATATGTGTGTGTGTGTGTGTGTGTGTGTGTGTGTGCGTTAAGATCTACAGAGCTCACGCTGTGAGCAAACGGCAGCTCCGCCTGCAGTCGCACCATGAGGTGTACATTCCCCTCCACAGATGGCTTTATTGGTATGCTACAGCTGCACCGGCACCCAGAGCAACTCACCTAAAAGATCATAATTAAGCAGGAGTCGCTGGCTATTGTCTCCATTTGTCTACATTGATCTATTTCCATTACAGACAAAAAGGGACAGCTAGACTTTAGGAGACACAAGCATTATAACCTTTAGGCTGCAAATTAGTAATGATCACTAGAACTCAAATCATCCTGTACTTGTTTTATAGAGACTTAATAATGAAAATTTGAAAAACAGTTTACTTTGACATGATAACCAAACCGACCGCTTGCTAGCACCAGATTATTTTTCACTGCTTGCTACGTCCAAATTAAGGCGTACCGGCTACTTTCATATCGTTCGCTTTTAATTTTGGCTCAGTCACACTAAACATAGTTAAACAAACCCCTCCAAAAAACCATTAAAACAATTGCTGAGACATGTGTGAAAAGAGGCAGCGTTGAAAAACGTACTCACAAGACTTATTTGTTCAGTGGTCAGAAAGCAGAAGTGTAAACAAATTCTGGCAAGCGCATGTAGAAATTACGGAAATCAGCCAAGCCGAGCGAAACTGAGCCGCCGCTTAACAAATGATTAAATAACGCCCAAACAAACCAGGGGGGGAGGATGGGGGGCTGCGCGACTAACACACCAATACTTTCATCTTGACGTGAGAGAGTGAACGGCGAATCCAACTTTTTTTCTCTCTCTTTTTTTAAATTGAACATTCAAATATAACAAATCAGACTGTCATCTTGTAACACAATATTTAATCTCCGTCACAGGAATTATAAATGGCATGCTACTGGGCCTGTGGTGTGGAACTGTGTAGGGTCTGCAATGCCAGTATGTTCTATCCTGTGCACTGAGCACACAGTAATTAGAATGTCATTTGGGATTCAGTCAAGACTTTCACATTAATCACAAGTCCATGACATAAATCAAATCATAAAGCAAAATGAACATTGTTGTTGGTAAATGAATAAAAAATGTTCCATATGGTAGAGTAAAATGATGATATCGACTCCTTGGGAGTCAATTATTTGTTTATGAAAGCAGCAAGTTGTGCTTTTTTTCTTTTTTTTTTTTTTATGATTTACGCACCGTGAGTTTATGAGTCTATCCATTCGTTAATGCGTAATTCTGTGGTGGCAGAAAATTTCAAGCTCATTTGTAATCAAAAATTTCAGCTACCTCATTTTTACTAATTAGCCTTTTGCATGGTAGCTAATTTGACCCAGACTTGTTTCATTTAAATATCAAGTACTTGATTGCTCTTTTTAAAAAAAAAAAAAAATTTTTAAGTGCTCAACTACAAAATAAGTTGAAGTACCCTGTTAAGGCCACACTTTTTTAATTAACTCTATTTAGCAAAATTGCAGCTGCAGCTGTTTTTTTTATTTACAGAATATATATATTCTTCAATAGCGTTTGGAATAAAACTAGTGATGTTGAAGTAAGAACTCCACCTCATTTGAATTTCTTATACCCTCGACTCTATTTGACTCTATTTCCCCTTATCAATTACTGTCACATCAGTGTCACATCACTGATAGGACAAACGAATCTACACTTGAGTCTCACATCGCCTGCCATTATGAGTGTTGTATCTTTGAGATGTTTGTTAAAAGCAAATACTGTAATCTGATATGGATGCCAAAAGTGAAATCTTATATTTAGTTATACAGTATATATGAGAGATGGGAAGCTTTTTATTATTATTTTGGTTATTATTTTGCCATCAAAACATTCCCGAATTCCGAAGACTCTTACAGTACAGTATGTTCTGCTCACCTCTCCATTCTGCAGTGTAGTAATATTTTGGTTCTCATTCTCATCCAGCACTTTATCGGGTATAGGTGGTGGATTTTCCTCGTCAGGTTGCACTACAGATGAGCGCTGAGCCTCAGCTTCTACGCTGTAGCGGCTCTTCTTCTTCAGGTCGATGGAGGCATACTCAGCGCCGTCGGTCAGCGGGTCAGGCATGCCAGGGCTCGGTTGCCCGTTGGGCTGGCCAGTCGGAGGCTCGTCAGGGGCCAGTTTGCCGTTAGTAAGGCATGCCTCCTTACACTCTTTTACCGTCTCATAGGGTGAGTCTTCTACAACATCTTGTGGGGCTCCGTCCTTCAGCATCTCGTACGTGCCCTCCCCAGACAATCTGTTCGTAGCGGCTGACGCCTCTGAAGAGGGCAGAGCGTTGGCGCCGGGAATGCTGGGCAACTCGCGGTCCTGGGGGCATTTAGAAGAGCGATGCTCTGACTGGATGGACAGCATTTCTTCGGAAGGGTGTGGGCTTGTGTCCACAGTGTCTGTGAGGACTGACACAGAGATAAGCAGATATGATTAGGAGGGCTGCTGATTCAGAATCAGCCTTATGCTTAACTTTACTACAATGGGAAGCTAGACAAGGCCTGATATTAGATCATAATAACTGCCTGTCATTTAATCCCAATTAATGCATTAGATAACAAATCATGACTTTAGGTTAAAACTATATTTGGGTTAATATAAAACCTTATATTCATAGACATGACAGATAGTAAATACTACAAAAGCACCAATATAATTTATCCTCAAATCTACCACAATGTGCTTGACATGATTATTGATCTTCTTCAACTATGCTGTTACAGAGATAGCTCTTTTTAGGCTGATGTTTATAGCTAAACATTTTAATTGAATAGAAAAAAAATTATTTAACCCTTAAGAATCCAGACCCATTTCTCATTTATGGGAATTTATAGAGGATATTACACAGGCCGAAGAAACCACATGGACCATCATATGGCATTTTTCTGGACAATTTTAGGGTTAAAAGCCCTATGTGACACATCTCACAGCAATATTTTCTTAATTGGTTTCATATCAATTTGTTTAAGTAATGCAGTCTGAACAGGTGAAATATATAATATAAGATGTTAATAAATCATTTGAATTGTTCAGTAGGATGAAACTTAGTTTCAGTAACAAGAAACAAGGTTTTTTTTTTTTTTTACTGGCTAGGGGTGACACCTCACACTTTCATTTTGGAAATGATGTCATGGGTGCACAAATTCACAGATTGTCACATGACTGCACCAGGATGCTCATTAGATGTCACTTAGGGACGGAAACTTGAGCTGAATAAGAAACTTTCCAGAACATTTAAAGAGTTTTTTGACACCTGTGTCATCGTGGGGTTTTTATGGTCTACATATTGTTTTGAAGTCCATAATTTGTTTCCTTAATAAGCAGATTTCAACAGATAAAGGATGAAGATGATAGCTACACTTTTATCCTCCACATCTTCCTAGTTAAACTACTGTTGCATGGCCTGTATTTGCATATTGGAACATAACTGTCAAACACGGACTTAATAATTTGCATATTAAAATTAACATTCCTGATTAAATTATTATTTCCAATTGTTAATAATAATAATAATAATAATAATAATAATAAAAACATCATAATATATATATGTATAAATCGCAAGCACTCGCTCTTAGTTAGTGAACTTGATCCATGGAAGCAATTTCTGTAAACTCTAAACACTCAAATATGTGTAGTCAGTAAAGGAAGTTTTGAACAGAACTTTGGAACTACAATAACTGTATAAAATCCTGTATTACATTTTGTTTTATACAAATTATTGTAACTGAGTTAACTAATAATGGTTTAATATATTATATACACTATATAACAGTAAACTTGGTCATGTAAGGCATTTTACCTGTACCACTTGTAAGAGGCCCGTTGAAGGAGCTACTGGCCACCAGGTCAGTGCCATGGCTGCCTGTATCTGCTGTTTGGCTACATGTTTCCTTTTCTGACACCTGCACAGAGACAGAACCGGGACATTTCATAATAGCGAAAACAAATCAAGACACATCTTTATTGTAAGGAATTCTTAGATTCAGCTATGGCTAATAGTGAGATTAGAGAGTAGGCTTGAACATTATACAGTTGTTCCAGTGGCGAGTGGAATGGCCGATCATTGAAAATCGATGAATACCTTCTCACCAACCTGCGCAAGAGACGCATCTGTCTCTGAGACCTCACTCTAAGACATTTTCTCATGTTTGGCCGATTAAAGGAGTTCCTGGGAGGCCAGTGTTCGTTCATGGCACTAGCATACTAAGAAAACTTTCTACCTTGATGTTATCCAAGCACTAGTGAAACACTAGGATAAATGCAGTACTATAGCTGTGGATTATATAGAGAAAATAAAGGGTTTTTACTCTCATAACTGTGTTCTGTTATTCTGCACAACCAAAAGTCCCTTGGACAATATCTCAGTATATAAATGATGGCATAATAAACATGATGTGGAGCAAACGTATTATGCACATATACATAAATTCAGACAGGCAACTACATTTGTGATTTATAATTGTAAACTCTAAAGATGTCTAAAATTATTTCATCCAAAACAATTAAAAGCTCCTCCAAAAGCTTTTGGAATAAAACTAGTGGTGTTGAAGTAAGAACTCCACCTCATTTGAATTTTTTACACCCTCGACTCTATTTTATACTATTTCCCCTTATCAATTACTGTCACATCGGTCACTAATAGGACAAACAAATCTACACTTGAGTCTCACAACGCCTGCTATTATTAGTGTTATTTCCTTTTAAACGACTGTTAGGGTGATTTTTCAGCTTTGTTCCACAACTGTGCAATACAATCATCTTTGAGATGTTTGTTAAGAGCAAATAGAGCAAATACTGTAATCTGATATGGATGCCAAAAGTGAATTCTTATATTTAGTTATAAAGTATATATGAGAGATGGGAAGCTTTACTACCCTGCTGGTCCATTTATATCAGTAAGCCCTACAGGGTTGGGGAAAAAGGTTTTTGAAGTCTTGTATTTGAAGGCACACCGTAGCTTTTTGGCACCACCGTGTGGTCACTTTGTGATTTCAACACCATCAGTTCTATCAAATCACACACTCCACAACCCTTTTGTGTTTTCCCTCACAAGCTGAATATTATTGTATAAAGTTTTTCATCAAAAGTTAAAGGAGCTCCAGCGCTCTGGGGTTTCGTGTGCACATGTGACGCTGCATGATTACACAGATTTTGTCAGATTCTTCCCAAAGGACTTTCTGCTTCCCTACATGCTTGATTCACATTACACTAACATTCGTCCATTCGTGCATCTCTTTCTTCTTACTATTTTATTACGTAATTAATAATGATGCCTAACATCACCCTTTTCAGCACTTGGTCCAAGAAGACCTTATTTATACACTACCATTCAAAAGTTTGGACACACCTTCTAATTCCATGTTCTTTATACAATGATCACCTTTGAACAGTTGATATTGAGACGCGTCTGCTTCTTGTGCTCTTTAAAGCCTTCGTAATGGCTCTAATCTGAGGTGCTGTTTGTTAATTGGTCATTTCTGAGGTTGGTGACTCTAAATGAACTTCTCCCTCTGCAGGAGAGGTAAGATTTGGTCTTACTTTCCTGGGATGAGAGCCAGTTTCATCATGGCGCTTGATGGGTTTTGCAAATGCACTTGACAATACTGTTCTTGGAAGAACTATTACAGAACAGCCGACCTTCATGTCTTAAAATAACAACTGACTTTGTTGGTGTTGTTATTTCATGACCTAAAGCCATACGTGTAATTTCATAGTTAAAATCTCCAGTATTGTTCTAGAATGTAGAAAATGAATCCAGGTCAGATAGTTGTTTTTTTTTTTCCCAATTAATTGATTATTTTCTTTTCACATGTTAAACCTATTTAGCTGAACAGATACTCACTCACTCATCGTCTATACCGCTTTATCCTGTATTCAGTGTTGCGGCTGAACAGACATCAAATCACAAATTCATATATATTTAAGCAATATCACATGAGAGGGAGTGGTGCTGTACAGAACATCAGCGTGGGCTGATACTGCATTTATACAACAGTGACACACACACACATACATACATTATATAT
>JAQQZT010000023.1:26723378-26735537 GCA_030068275.1 Clarias platycephalus
AAAATGAGTACAACCTAAGTGAGTATGTCAAAACTGTATCCAAAGTGTCAATATGTTGTGTGAGCATCATTGTTATCTAGCATGGCCTTAATCCTCCTGGGCATGGAATTCAACCAGAGCTGCACATGTTCCTCTTCCACTCCTCCATAATGATATCACAGAGCTGCTGGATGTTAGACATATGGCACTTTGCCACTTTTCACTTGAGGTGCTAGATAGGGTTCAGGTCTAGAGACATACTTGGCCACTGACAAACACATGAACATGATGAATAGGACATGTGACTTTGCATAGTTAAAGATGTACAGATGTTATCACTTCGGGTGTACTCACATTTGTTGCCAGCTATTTTGACAATAATAGCTGTAATGACAATAATGGTGACTTATTTTCAGAGGACAGTTAATCTATACTGTTATACAGTACAAGCTGCACAATTAGAGGGGTGTACTTACATTTGTAAGTGGATAGTTCAGTCATAAAGATAAGATTTGAGATCACGATTAAGGTTCCTGTTAGATTTAGTTTTGATTAAGTGTATGTTAAAGGACACCTGTGGGAAGCACTGAATTGGAAAAACACTAATACCCAATTCCTGTTACTTTACAACAGTACCAGATAAATTCAAAATATAACGAGGAGTCACATCTCCTTTTATCCTCCTACTCTCACTTTACACAATGTGGGGTCCAGTATCCTGTGCTACACTAACTACTTTATCTTAAATGATCAGCATAAATTACCACATTAAACCCATACTGCATGATGTCATTTCGAACTACTACTCACACAGTGTTGGGGACGGCATAACAAACCCAGAGGAAAGTGCTATCCGCCCCATCCACTTGCGTGAGTTTACAGGCACCTATGATTGTCTAGTTGATGCATGAGTGCAGGTAGGCCAACCTTGCCTCGTGAGAGAGGGCTACGGACGGTTGTAGCATCACCAGAGCATTGAACTCACAATCTCTGGATGATATCAGCATTGGATCCTTGAATTGTTAATTTTTAACAGAAATCTTTGAGAAGATCAGAACTTGTTAGTTTTCCATCTTAGGTCACAATGTAATTACAATAATTAGGTGCCAGTCTATTAAGTGATCTAAGACCATAAGTTGTAAATTTCAGCCAAGAATTTTTTTTTTCTGATTTGCATTTGTCTGAGACTGTGCATGTCTTGCCAAACTAAACTTCTGAAAACGCTAAGATTACAGACCTAAATAGATCTATTTTAGCATAGATTTTCCTCACATGTAACATGTTTCTAATGTCTATTCTGTTCAATTCGATTCAGTTTTATTAACATAGTGATTTTAACAGCAGGCATTGTCCTGAAACAGCAGGGCATTGATTTAGATCTCTAATGAGCATAAAGTATGAGGTAACGGAATCAAAAGATAACATGAGGAAGAATCTTTGAGAGGAACCTGGTTCAAAATGACCCTGTTGGTATTAACCTTGTTTACAGAGTTTTTTCGGCATGAGGATGTTGTGAATAAGAGTCTTGTAATGAGGATAAGATAAGATGAATAATAATTAATTAAAGAAATAAAGAATTTTATTCAGTAAACAGGAACTAAACTAATGAGCAATGAAAGAAGGTGGCCTGGTTTAATGGATCACATTTCCTTTTACATCATGTGGATGGCTTTACTTTCCTGGGTAACAGCTGGCTCCAGAATGCACTATGCGAAGAAGAAGAAGGCACACCAGTGAAGACAGTGTAATGCTCTGAGCAATGTTCTGCTGAAAACGCCTGGGTCCTGGCAGTTATGTGGACGTTAGTTTGACACGTAACACCTACAGTACCAAAAATTGTTATAGACCAAGTATTCCCTTATAGCAGTGTCCTCTTTCAGCAGGACAATGCACTCTGATGCACAACCAAATCATTTATGAATGGTTTGAGTAACATGAGTTCAAAGTGTTGACTTTGCCCCCAAAGTCTCCAAGATCTCAGTTTGTGGGATGTGCAAGACTAACAAGTCTGAGTCATGAATGTCACATGAATACCCTGCAACTTACTGCCAACATCTTGGTGCCAGATGCCACAGCACACCTTCAGAGGTCTTGTGGAGTCCATAACTTGATAGTTCAAAGTTGTTTTGGTGAGACAAGATGTCAAATGCCTAAATGTAAATGTAAATTTAAATGTACTGTGCATGCTGTTTATTAGATAGACATGCAGCCTAAAGGGAAATATTGTATATACTGTACACATACAAATCTGGACATTATGGAAGAGTGGCAAGAAGAAAACCATTGGTGAAAGAGATCCACAAGAAGTGCCATTTGCAGTTTGCTACAAGCCATGTGGGCGACACAGCAAACTTATGAAAGATAAGACCAGATTTTTACTTCTTGGCCTAAATGCCAAACGCTATGTGTGGTGGAAAACTAACACTGTGCATGGTGGTGGCAGCATCATGTTGTGGAGATGCGCTTCTTCTGCAGGGACAGGGAAGCTGGTCAGAGTTGATGGGAAGATGGATGGAACCAAATACAGGGCAATCGTAGAAGAAAACCTGTCAGAGTCTGCTAAAGACTTGAGACTGAGGTTCACCTTCAAGCAGGACAATGAGCCTAAACATACAGCCATAGTTACAATGGAAAGGTTTAGCTAAAAGTATATTCATTTGATAGAATGCCCCAGTCAAAGTCTAGACTTAAATTCAATTAAGAATCTGTGGCAAGACTTGAAAATTGCTGTTTACAGACGCTCTCCATCCAATCTGACTGCGCTTCAGCTATTTCGCAATGAAGAATGGGCAAAGATTTCACTCTTTAGATGTGCAAAGCTGGTAGAGACAAAAGAATTGCAAAGTATTGACTCAGGGGGTCTGAATACAAATGCACGCCACACTTTTCAGATATATATTTGTAAAAAGAATTTAACCTGTTGATTCAGTTATTGTTGATGTCTGAGCACTATCTTTCCAGATTTTGATAATGTGTTAAGTGCTCTTAACCCGGTTCCAGTATCTTCAAATCTCCTTAGTTGTTTTCTTTGCTCGATGCAGCCAAATAATTTAAGCCTTCTGAAACGGCGACCTTTTTTCGGGCCAGGCAGTGTATTCATCATGATATATTAACCTTATTTTCCCTATTTTCTTTAGCCCCTTTTTTTCTCTGAGAAACAGCATAAAAATCATTAACATTTCATGATAAACAACAGCAATGAACATTAAATTCAGACATTAGTTTCAATACAGAAAATCCTACATCCTGCACCACAATTAGCCACAATCCTACAGCAAAAGCTCTGCAAAATTCAGAATTATGTCACTAAGGCTGAAAGATGCAATACAGTGCGACAGAACATTACAGTACATGAGCCTGATGGATAAATCCTAGTTTAACGACACAGCACCTGTTTTTTAATGTCAGGATAAATACAGTGGAATGGAGTGTTACTGTACAAGCGCAGGCAATATGGGAATGTGACACCGCTTTTCAAGAACTCTTCAGTCCATTATCACTGAAATGATTTATTAAAGTAAGCTGAACGCTCTACTGGGGCCTACAGTTTGTACTGAAGCTACAGCACAACCATGTAACAAAGCACCAGACAGGCAAACACACTTCACTTAACAAAATTCTACTAAATACAGCATTTTAATTCAGAAATGCTGTAGATCTATATCCATTCTGATGTGAAAGAGGATCTCATGGTATCCTCCTTGAATTCACAGATGAAAGGTGGGTCAGTCTGTCCATCCCCCTCCTCCATGGTTGATTTATCTGATTTCAGATGAGGTGAGTGGAAGGATGGGGGTAGTGCAACTCTCCCCCATGGCCTGATTGATTTGGTTTGGGAAAAGGGGATAGGGGTGTGTCGGAGGAATAAGGAATGTGTACAGTATGTGAATGTGTGTGAGTGTGTATGTGCATGTGTTTGTATGTTTAGAGGGAGTGTTCCTGCATAGCTGATGCTTACTATGACCTTTCCAGTAAACCCATTTATCACAGGGCCTCCTCTGGGAAGTGTTTCTGTTTGGATATCCTTCTCTCCTATTTTCCTTTCCATCTTTTATTATGTATTTGAAAATAACCTCATTTTAAAATATGGAGGCAGGATGGCTACATCATGACAAAAGGTAAAGGTTTAATAAATGGTACAGTGGCTTATGTGGATATACATTTTATATACCTTCATATATTTAATGGCATAGTTCTGTGCATGATTCTGTGTTCTGTGCATGATAAATACAAAGAAAACAACCAAAGAACCTGGAAAATTCTATTATTTAAAACAAATCTACAAAAATTACATAACATATGCAAATGACTAGATGATGAGTTACAGTAATTCTATTCTAATAAGTATATCATAATGTTAATATATTGCAACATCTTCATACCATCCAAGCCTGAAGAACAAGTGCATAAACAGAACTGCTGTAAACCACTAAAATGGAGTCATTCCCTTTTCCTCAGTTGCTAGACATCTGGTATCAGAATAGAAATGAACCAATTAAAATCCTGCCTGCCACACAGCCGTGGGTGAGCACCAGAATATATTATCAAGAAGTGAGGGCAGGGATGACTGCAGGCAAAGCTTGAACTCAGACACGGCTTACACGGCAGCCCTAACTAGAAAAATCATTTGGAATAAAATAGGGTCTCCACTTGCCTGCATGTTTGGACTGGAGAAAACATCCCTGCATTAGCGGCAATTACTTCTCAATCGACCACCTTGACATGACTCACATTCAACTTAACGCAGTGCTGGGAAAACAACAGCATGCAGACACACAAACATTCTTTCCTCTTTACTTTGACACTAGCATATAAGCCCATCATACTGTAGCTGTCTGGCTGAGCGCCTGATCACTCTATCAAGACTGTAATTTGAGCTCAACCTAAAATTTCAGAGTCGTTACAAGGCAATATGATAAACCGCCAGCGGTGTTAGCGGGAGCAATTTTTCATGTGTCTCCTAAATCGTCCACTGGGTCATCAATAATTCTCTCAGAATATGTCCATGATGGCCATCACACACTCATCTGTCTTGGGAATGGCAAAAACCAATCTACACTGAGGATGTAGTCTCAAAACAGTTTTTTTTTTTTTTTGAAGGACAGGCCTTGTTAAAGGTGGAATATAAAAAAGGAAGGACACATCAAATTGCATCTGAAGAGCGAGCAATCTCCCGCACAGAGAATGTACACAATATTTCTAAAATTGAGTTATAAAATACATTTGGGAATGTTACCACTCCTGAAACACCTTCATCCTAAGTATGTATTTATTCATTCATTCACTTTCAGTAAACACGTCATCATGGGAATACTGGAAGCAAGTGAGAGTACACTTTGAGTGGAATGATTGTCCATTGTCCACTTTAGAGCACCATGCAAAGCCATTCAACCTACCATTTATATTTATGGCATTGGACGGACGCCCTTATCTTGAGCTACTTACATTTATCTTATTATCTCATCTGAGCGGTTGATGGTTGAGAGCTTGGTAATGCTGGGGTTTGAACCCATGACCTTCTGTCCAGTGCTACCCCTCCCTTCAATTTTATCAGTTGTACCAGAATATTTTTGGACAGTGGGGGAGAAACCAGATAACCTGGAGGAATCCATGGAAATATATGGGTTCTGGACAAACCTTATTAAATTCCAAGGGACTATGTCATTTCTTTAATACAATCCGAACTCAAGTCTCGGTTTTCTGCCTTCCATGCCATGAGACTTTCTGGCTGTGATTAATATCCTAAAGAAGGGTTTCATTGTTTTGCTTCTCATGAGTTTATCTAACTTGGTGATCCTTGAGAGCTGGGGGTCTTTTCTTCATCATCTAAGAACAACTACAGGACAGAACTATATATACTCAACTTGGAAAAGCACCACCAGTAAAATCTAGTCTAAACACATATGCATACATGTAAACAGTATGTTCAAGCCAACAGCCCTTTTAACAGTTGTATTGATTCAATTCCATACATAAAAAGCTCAGCTGCTCTGCTCTGTATATTCGGCCATTAGAATTCACTGGGGAGTTGGACTCATAAAGACAAACAGCACGATAGATGTTCCTCGCAGAGTGTTTCCTGTCCACACAGCGGTCATGAGGTCACTTGATTAAATCATCGTCTCAGAAGCACATTCTTGCAGTTGGGTTTCCTTCAGCAGCTCTCACACGGTTCATTTCAAACTCACAGGCTTCAACAAGAAGCTTAATAAACTGGACAGAGGGAAGATCACAGGAAGCCCCGGTCTGTGCCCGGGCAGTCTTCCAGATTTAAAAGGATTTCTCCTGAGAGCAGGACAGGAATAGGAGCTGGAACGTTGTTCAGCAGTCCCAGCAGTATTGTGGGAATGTGGATCCTGTCACATGGCAGCTTTAAGGGATTGGCAAATGTTTAGATTTGAAAGATGCTCAAAAAAAGAAAAGGCTCAGCTGATGATAAAATTTCAATTTCTGATTATGGTCAGCAATACAGTCTTGTGGCAAATTAATTTTCCGATCATGAGAATTACATTTCCTATTATAACAGGTTTAAAAATGTAATTATGAAGCATTACCAGATGTCTAACTATATTAGCAAAAAAAAAAAAAAGCAAATGTGCATTTTTTAAATAAAAAGAATGATCTGTAATGCACGACACTAGCTATGTTTACATGGACATTTATTTTTTCAATCCGATTGAAATCATTCTTTTAAAAAACTTAACTCTTTATATTGATGCTGATCCAATACGATGCGCGTTTACATACTCAAAGAATTTGATAAGAATATAACTTTTTGGACATGTGCAAAATGGTCTTGTCTGCTGTGAAGTGTTTAATCTGCCGGAAATACAAGAATATTACAAGAATATTATAACAAGAATATTAAGAAGTATTTTTCTCCAACTTTGGCATTAAGTTAGGCTTCGCATTTTTCAAGAAAATTCTAACACCTTCTACCTTATGAATAGATGATTGGTTAGATGTGACAGTGGGCTAATCAGTGCCCTTTCCTTAGCCAGATACACAATGGATGAAAGTCTGAAATAAAGACTGGTGGGAAATAGTTGTTTGTTCTCACTGAGTTTACCAATCATAAATGGAAGCAGAAAAATCCTTCCTGAAAACTTGTAAAAGTCACCTAATGTTACCCCTACATGGGTCAAACATGTAGGGGTAACATTAAAATTAATAATAAATATTTATTTTTATTCCAACCATTTATTATTATTTCAAGTGAGAAATGATCAGATCAAGTGTGTACAGTACAGTATATGGCTAATATATATCACCACACCTCTGATTCTAAATGAAAATTCATTCTGATCAGGTTGGATCAGGTCAGACTGTTCTGCTTGATGTGTTTACATGAGGCATTTTAATTCTGATGAGCTATTATTCCCATTATTAATATTAGGGATCATGTAAATGTCTCAAATGGCACAAGCTACTGTATTTTAAAACCTCATGCAATATGGGTTTTTCTAAAGAAAAACAGCTGTTTCCAAAGAGAGAACTAAAAAGTACTCCTTTTTTCTCATGTAACCATAATCGCTCAGTTTCTGTTCCTGCAGGTTAAATGGTGCATGCAAAAAAAAAAAAACTTCCTATATACCCAGAATGATTATTATCATTGTTTTTATTATAATTAGCTAATCTATACAATCAGTAGACAGGAACTATGCTGTATAAGTGTTTCTAAGGATGTTGCTTTTAATATTCAATAAGAGAACCACATGCATGAATGTTACACAATAGTGTGACCTACACCATACAGTTGTATTTATACATTATTATAGTAGTACAAGTTCATTATTATAGTAGTGCAGGTTGTTTACCTGCAACAGTGATTTTCAAAACCACATGTGCATTGTACGTATCAGATGACTGTGGGGAAGTCGTGCACAAAGCTAATTGGGAGGTGATTTAATCCCAACCAGGTGAAGTGTGTCTGCTGGATAGGCAGTAAAAACCTACTGCTGCAACAAGTATCGAGGGAGTGCTTTGATGATGGTTCCTTTGAAATGAGTGTGAGAGTTTGTGAGAGTGAGAGAGAGAGAGAGAGAGAGAGAGAGCTAGCCTCCTGCTGAGCAAGATTTTCCACGTTTCCGTGGAAACAAGGGACAGAAAAAGACAGACGTGAAAGTGCCACAGCTGGCAGTATTCGGTTCAGCAGACACGCCTCACTTCTGCACATGACATGCCTCACTTCTGCACCAGATACTCTTCACTTCTGCACAAAACATAGAGATTCAACATTAGGAATCTGTTAAGACCATCAATAACCCAGAATCTTAACCACAGCTCCAACGCTGCATTAGCATTAGAGTTCTGCAGAATCACTTATTCTAACACAATGGAGGTCCGAAAACAATACGACAGTCCATTCTTGATACTATTAAGAACAATTATAGTCCTGAGAACACTTAATTTATAACAAGTAACAAACAGCATGGAGAAACTCGACTGATCCATGGGGTCATGGCAAAAAAATGCAAACACGCCAAAGAAAAACAAAAATGTATAATAACATGTGATTGCATACACGTGACTTGAAGAGGTGCATTATTCACATGAATTAACAGCTAAAATGTTGCATATGTCTGCAATTGTGCATTTCTTATTGCTTTCTCTCCTCAGAGGAAACGGATAGTGTGGGAACAGAGGAAAAAAAAAAAAAAAAAAAACTTTTTGCCCTAGTTAAAATGCAGCTCTGGATAAAATCAGTATACTGCCTAATGGTTATGTTCCACAAGGTTATATGCACATTCCTTTATAATGCCGGAGTCAGTCTAAGCTAAACAGAGTGCACTTTAATAACTGATGCACGAACATCACCTGCTTTTCTCTACCTCTCAGCGCATGTGTATCAAACCAAACAAACAATTTAGCATTAATCAGAGGTGAGTCATAACGCTGGGTTGTTATGTCTAGAAATTTCACTTATTTTGGTAAACTCTTGCCTACAAACTAGACACAGGCACCAGCCAAGTTACATTTGTGGTGGACATCTGATCCGAAGCTTCTTAAAAGCGAAATATTCAACCCAAGCCTACAGCTAAGCAGTTGAATGCAACCGTTCTGTAGCGATCTCTTAAAAATATCCTGGAACTGGAACTCACAACTTCTTATCCCTTAGAAGAATCTTAACCACAGAGCCTGCACTGCTTCCGATCAGTTCTGCACAATCGCATTACTTATTGTACAACCTTCATCCTCTGGAAAATGACTACAGTCATGAAGACACTTAATCATTTAAGACAAGTAATAAACAGCGAGAAATCTCCTGACCCAAACCTGCCAGAGGAAGTGTGCACTGACATTAACTCATAATAACTATTCTCACAGCAACAAGAGGTGAGAATAACTCAAAATAACCACGGCGTGTCCACATCAGTGGAAAGTCGAGCATGAAATCTGTGATTCTCACCACTCCTTTCAACAGCAATATTACTAGGAAAGTTGGTTTCTTACCAACCGAGGAAAAGATAGCATGCAAGTTTTCATTTTTCACATTTTCACATTTTCACACTATGTTTCTGACAGTTATGAATTAGTGTGAACCCTTTTTCATGACAGGGTGCTAATAGTGTATTCCATGTTCGTGCTTATTCTGAAAGCAGGCTATGAAAGCTTTCTACTACAAAATCGAAATATTAGAGTCAGCCAGAAATAAAGTGCGACTCTGTTATAAAAAAGTCAACTAATAACTTGTAACATGTACTTTACATAATGTGTGCACTACTGTGCAAAAGTGACCTTGAGTCACCCCTCATTTCTTCACATTCGCTTCCAAAGAGACAGACTTTCTTGTATTTTTAATGTAGTCTTAAGAAATAGTTTTCCAGGCTTCCTGAAGGACTTTTTTTTTTTTTTGGCTCTCATTTTTGGCAAGGTTTAGGCTCTCATTTTCAGTTCAGTCCCTGTACCTGAACGCTTTCGGAGAAATGTTTTTGTTCGTTAAACCACACAGTGACCTACGAATCATTTAAGCATAAAAAACATCTAACCTAAGGCATGAACCAGTAAGAAACTGATGCAGATGATGACAAATGATCAGGCCTGTGATTAGTATACTGGTGATGTTGAGTGGTTGGAATAGACGAGAGGGGAAATGAGGTTACTACATAAACAACCAACTTTTTAAACTGTATTATTTTGCTGGGTGGCTCAAGACTATTGCACAGCACTGTATTTGTAATTACAAAGCTAATACATATACAGTACTAATATTCACATATCGCATTGGTCGTTCAGATAAAAACCAAAAATTAAAGAATGTTTAATACACTTACATTACATAACTAAAAGTAAAACATGGGAGCTTAAAAACTTGAATAAAATACAATGAAATTCATCTGCCATTGTTTCTCCTCTTGGATAGCTGTGCTGTACCGTAGGAATCTCCAGAGCACAGCTTTACAATCTGCATCTGTAGCCAAACACTGGCACCGATTGAAGTTCTTGGGACAAACCAGCCCTCTGTGAAAAACAGATACCAGCAAAGTCACTGCATAAAAACTCCCACCCATAGGCTTTAAGATTGCATCTTCAAACAATGTTACCCAAAATGTATTCTGACACTAATCCTTAATCTCCATAAACTTGAACCCCAAGTAGAAATATTTCGGTTGAAAGAGAATCCATAGAGATCAAAATTTTAAAACAAATCATTTATGAGCAGCAGTTCCTGGTAAATTCTCAACTGGGAACTATTCTAACCACATATCCCATCATCTTTTATGAGAGTTCAAAGAAACCATGTTTCAATTCCTTTTCCTTGGTCAGAATCGATATGAAAGCAGCTATGCATACTGTATTGTGGGCTTGACTACACTCAATGTTGCTTTTTGAGGCCCAGAATCCAGATGGCTCAAAAATGTCTGCCCGTCGCCCAATAGCTCAGTGATGATTGTACAACCACAAGATGCCATCAGCACTACAGACAGCCTGGTCAGATGACTACATGAACAGGAAGTTTTTCTCTAAAAGAAATAAACCAGTTATTTTACTGAACCTTTGGCCCTTACCGAACCAGAGATCTCTGCTCCAGACAAAGCCCATAATCTTCCATCCACATGGTGATCTTTGTAACGATGACCTGCATCTGCGATGACAGTGTGCTATTCACTCTGCTGTGAGGGTCTCACTGGGATTTTAGCCCAAATTGCACACTCTGAGAGCTTCTGTGTCAATTATTTCTGCTCATTGATGCTTGAGTGGCTGGAACAACTGGGAAGTAACATACTGTAGCAGTCACATGTAGATTGCAGTGTTGCACTCTCCTGATGATACTGTATGTTGGACTTTATTTTTTATTATCCTATCTTTATTAAAGCCACAATGCTGTTTGTACTGCCACAGAAACCATGGAAAGAATTTGCTGTAGCTTTATTTATTTTTGAATCTATAGTAAATACTGTACATCACTCCTCATGCAAATCAACAAATGTACCAACTCAAACCAGTCAAACAATGAAGTCAATCAAACTAACTCAACTAACCAAACCACTCAACCAAAACTAATAAACTAACTAACTGCATGAACCACTCGAAACAAACTAATTTAAACAAAATCATTAAACCAAACAACCTTAGAAGCAAATCGACTAACCAGACAATCAAAATCAACAACCGAAACCATTCTAACCAAAACCCAACTCAACCAAATCAAACCCCACAACCACCAAGTTGCCACCTTGAGCAAGGTCCTTAACTGCTCAGATGCATAACGAGATAAAAAGTCGCTCTTGATAAGGGCGTCTGCCAAATGCCAAAATGTAAAATCACACCCAACTTAACAACACAAAATCAACCAATTCAACCAACAACTGAAACCAAGACTGCCAGCGTGAGCTTAGTAATGTATGTACGATTGACTGCACTCACAAACAGCACGCAAATTATGTAAAAATATTATGCATATCTGCCGTCCATGTCAGACTGACAATTTGACCAGAACAGTTTCCCAGAAATGTAATATATAACAGAACTATTTAACAGCTTCCTTTTTTCTCTGTTTTACTGTAAATACAATACCAGTGTTAAAAACAGAACAAACTAAAACAATGAGAAGTTATCTCGTGAGGAAAATACGCAGGTCCACCAAGCATATTACATTTCTTTATTCATTCATTCATTCATTTTCTATACCGCTTTATCCTCTATTCAGGGTCGCGGGGACCTGGAGCCTATCCCAGG
>JAQQZT010000023.1:26798601-26828003 GCA_030068275.1 Clarias platycephalus
TTGGCACCCTGTCCAGGGTGTACCCCGCCTTGTGCCCTAAGTTTCCTGGGATAGGCTCCAGGCCCCCGCGACCCTGACTACAAGGATAAAGCGGTACAGAAAATGAATGAATAAATTTCTATTTTAACTACTGTAATTTTTTTTCATTATACAAGTATTTCAACTTCTATCTTTATTTTAACTTGTACAAATTTTTATTTGAAGTCTAATTAAATTCTAATTTTATTTTATACAGTATGCTTGTCATGATTATTTTTATGACAATTTAGAAATAAAATATTAAATTTTTGAATGCAAAAATGCAGTAAAGAATCCTGAATGCAAGAAAGCCATCTTAAACCTTGTACACATTTTTTTTTCTTACTGATCATTCACAGATGTAGGGCCTTCTTTAAAACGTTTGCACCATACAAATGTTTTACTGCGGCTAAAAGTCTTATCACCGTACTGTGCTTTAAGTCTTCTGTAAATGTCAATCGGTTTTACGAGAAGAAATTTATAAATGCCATCTCAACAAAGCACTCATATCACCGGACATAAGCTCTAATGACTTTAAATATATCATATCATATACAATTCAGTGCAACTTCAATCTTGTCTCCTGGATTCCTGGAGTGTGACCCTATGACTGAAGAGTGAAGATTAAAAACTATTTATTCAAGCATGCTCTGGAAAAGTCATGTTGCAAAACTTCCTGGAAGAAATATAGGTAGAAGTGCATAGTAGTAAAACACACCCTCTCACTAGAGACTATTATGAACAATAGAGTGTGTGTGTGTGTGTGTGTGTGTGTGTGTGTGTGTGTGTGTGTGTGTGTGTGTCGGTGAGTTGAGTATAGGCTTGATTTATTTTGCAGGGTTCATGTGAGAGCAGCTGGCTGTCTGCCACAGGGAGAGCCCTTGACCTAGAAAATATATATAAAGTCACAGAAAAGAAGAAGAAGACTTTGTCACATATACAGTACATTAAAGCACAATGAAATTCTTGTTTAACACATCCCAACTTGTTAGGAAGCTGGGGTCGGAGTGCATGATACGGCTCCCTTGGAACAGGAAGGGTTAGACCCCAACAGTGGCGGCTTGACAATGCTGGGGTTTGAACCCTAGACTTTCTGATCAGTAAGGGCATTTTAGTTACACTTTAGACAAATTAACTGACTTTGACTTTTTTCAGCGCAGTGGTGTTTGTAAGCTAGTAGAAAAGTATCATGCAGTGTAATAATAATAATAATAATAATAATATGTTCTGAATATGGAGAAAATTAGAAAATTATTGCAAAGGTAAGGCGTTAAATGGAAGCAGTGTGTAATGACTGTTAATGCAGTCCACAGCGACCTTGATTCCCAACTTTATCAATGCCTTTCTGTGAAATAGTTGGCCTAGAACTTTTGCTGAAAATTTTGCAATTGGTGCTGGCGGCACGCTGGTGTAGTGGTTAGCACTGTCGTCCTGCACCTACAGTGTCCGGGTTCGATTCCTGGCCAGGTTCGATTTCCGTCTCTGTGTGCATGGAGTTTGCATGTTCTCCCTGTGCTTGGTGGGTTTCCTCCGGGTACTCCGGTTTCCTCCCACATTCCAAAGACATGCAGGTTAGGTTAATTGACGTTCCCAAATTACCCGCAGTGTGTGAATGACTGTGTGTATGCGTGTGTGACCTGCGATGGATTGGCACCCTGTCCAGGGTTTTCCACCGCCTCGTGCCCTAAGCATGGTATAGATGTGAGTGAGTAAGAGTGAGTGCATTGGCGCTGAAAATTAATGCAGTATGCTTCAACTAAAGCTAGTCGACTTGCTAGCTGAACTGACCCTTACTTTACCAGCTAGCTTACGCGCTTACCTCTATCGCTGCCAGGATTTTCTTAGTAACTCACTCCCACACACATTCAGGATTGGAAATTGCTTTCAAAAACCATTCAAAAAGTGATGGTACAGTTGTAATATTTGGCACTGAGCCTAAAACAATACTACACTAAACGAAATGGTTTTGGAGGCTTATTTTGCGTGATGAAGAAATCACCTTTGCGAGCCTGAACACGAGCATGAACGATGGTGAAACAGGGGTGATTGGAAGTACATAAACAAATAGAGCATGAAGAACACGAAGAACTGCTTTATATTTATGAGCAGAAACGGAAAAGAAAGAAGACAGGTGTTACAGTGTAAGGTTACAGAGGTGAGAATAATAAATAATAAAATGTTGATAAAGTTTAGCCTGCTAGTGAAACCTAGGTGATACTTGCAATGAAATGGTTTGGGCCTGCCTGATTTACTATGCCCAGTCATAAGCTTGGTTATATATTATGTGTGTCTGCAGAGTTTGCCTAGATGCCACGTGCAAGTGAAACCTCTATGCTACATCTGTTTGCTGCACAATCGGTCGAGTGACACCTCCACATAAACTCAGGCTTGCTTTTGCCATCCACATTCTCAACAATCAGTCAGCTGGTTCTTAAGCAACAAGCCCAGGTTCATGTCAGACACGCAAAATACATGCAAAAGGATACAGGTTTGAGTTACAAATAATAATATTCAGATTTTTCACTAAAAGATTTAAATGGTGCAAACGTTTTCAAAGAAGTCTGTGAATGACGATCATGGACGAGGTGGCTCAGAAGCCAACTGGAATCTTTCCTGTGAACTTTCAGCGAGTAGAATACCTGATCATTGCAAAATCGACAGATAACTTATTGCCACATCCCCATACAGTCCTGACCTCACGTCAAGTTGTTTTCACATATTTGGGGGATTAGGAGTTCCTGGGAGGCCAGTGTTTTAGACCTGAATTGGGCAGCCCGATGCAATCATGGCTCTGGTGTCTTGAAAAATGTATCTAACTTGATGCTATCCAAGCCCTAATGAAACTCTGGGAAGAGTGCATTATTGTAGCGAGAGAAATAAAGGTAGTCTTTACTCTCCTGTTGTGACTTTTGTGATTATAACGGTCCCTTATTGCTACAAGTTTGAGGACCCTTGCTTCAACCTCCGGGTTTTGCACCAGGAAAGAGGATGTACTCGATTTCTGCTTTTCTAGCTGTTTACTATACTGTTTACATCTGATTGTGGATCACGTGGACTGCATACTGTACCACTGAGCATGCGATAGGAATGAGAGATTGGGGTAAAATATGATGATGCGATGCTTGGTTTCCTCACAGTGTGTTTTCTCTTAGTCTCTCAGCAGGCGATGCAAAGAATGCACTAAGCAGATGCAAAGCTGATAACATGTCTGCCGGGCCTTGTTGCAACGAGTGTGTTTTTTAATTAGCAGATAATCCGACTTGTTTAATTGGAAGTGCACTAATAGGATATGACAGATTGAATGTGCTGAGTATGGGGTAGAAATAGATCTGAGCAGGCAGAACTGGGCCAGTATGGAAAGAGCTTGCGAGTCTGTCACTGTGAAGGTCTACGGTGCAGCCAGAATGATTTATTTTCTCTCTAATGCTTTAGACAGGTGGCTCCCTCGCTGCTCCCCTGCACGCCAAATCCGCTGTGAGTATCATTACAGGTACACAAAGATCTCGGTGAGCGGAGGGAACATGTGTAAACACGCTCACTGCCTTCCTAGCAGTTCTCCCAAATTTATGCTGTACCTTACCACGTCTGGCTCGTAGCTTTATGCCTTTAACTCTGCGGCAAAAAGGAAATTCATCCTAAACACTACAATTAATAGCAGTTTGTTATGGAGTATAAGTGGAATAAATCTGTTTCACAAATTGTGCCAGACTACCCCTTAGACTGATTATTTTCCCATGACTGCATGTTCCACTTGTGCTTTATTTCCTACATATCCATGAACTGAATGAAACCAGCACAACTTAACCTCTCTACATTCGATCCTCCACATCAGCTCAACCTTTGAACTACATTGACTCGGTGTTGTGCTCGATGCCGTTTACTCACGCTGCTGAGAAAGCTGACGCCCGTTTAGTTCATCGACTGCCTCTGCTTTGCTCATCCATAATTCAGTTGTCCCCTGCGTGACCCCAGATTCACAGGGACACAGTGTAGGAGGCAGTGTTTCCTCACACAGTCTCTCTCTCTCTCCTGTCAATATTTAACCAACACTTATCAGACCCCAGGACTGGACGGATCCTATATTTAGGACCTGAGAAGAGATGGTAAAGGTCGTTTTCTTGGTTATTTGCTGTATACATTCCACAAGCAAAGTCATGCTCCAGGTTTACATTAAGAGCTTCACAAGTACAGAAAGAACAACAAAGATTAGGACCATGTTTAACATGGTGTCACGCTACAAAAGTCGGAACTATTTGCACAGTTCAATTTGTGTAAAAAAAAAAAAGAAGAAAAAAAACAGTTGTGAAGGATGAGGTCAGGGTAAAGAACAGGGTTAGTGTTTATGTCTATGCCTGTAATCTTATTAGTATAAAAAAAATGAATGAACCTCCATATCAGCTTTGTGCATACATATTCAGACTTTATTTTATGTAAATCAGTTGACTAAATCAATTACAAGCGAAAGCTGTAGATGCTTATATTTAATCAACCATAACATTATGAACTGAACATTGATCATCACCAGATACACTATAAACCAGTAAACAGGTGACAGGATAATGCGCACCCAAGGCTCACCCATACCTATTGGGACCAAAGACCTGTCTGGTCTCACAGAAAAGACAATGCAGCACAAATCACAGAAAAAAGTCAATGCTGGCCATGATAGACAGGCACCAGTACACCCAGTACACCACAGCAGGCAAAGAGCCAAAGACTGCCTCCAAATTCCCTCAAATCCCAATCCAATCAAGCACCAATGGGAAGACTCGGACAAAGAGGTCTGGCCCCACCTCACAACCTACTGCACCCAAATGATCCCCTGCCAACATCCTGGTGCCAGACACCACAGTACAACCCTGAGTTCCTGCAGTCAAAACCTAGGTGACTTTTATGTTAATGTTTCGGATGATCTGTGTATAACTCATAGAACAGTATGTGATGTGGTCTGGGAAAATCCGTTGGATGTTTCTACAGATGAATTGTAGAAAACGGGCAAAGAAAGATAGAAAGTTGAGCAGTTGAGTGTTAAGGGCCTTGCTCAAGGGCCCAAAAGTGGCAACTTGGTGGTGCGCGGGTTTGAACCTGGGCCCTTCTGATTAGTAGCTCAATGTCTTTACCACTAAGCTACAATAAATCTAAAACAGTCTACACAAAGATGCCTAAGACTTAATAAATGCCAGGCTTTATTAAAAATGGACAACATCCATTTGTAATCTGGCAGGTTGATAATAACCTTCAAAATGTCTGTGATGCTCCTGATTGAAATACTTAAATGTCATTTTAGCTCTAGGTTAGGAATGCCCGTACCTTTTTCTTCCTGAAGTACTACTTGTGTAAATGTACTCTGAAAAATATAACAAGCATCTCTAGGCCAAGTTGTATTCCCTTATGATGTGGTTTAATGTACACACGCTTGTCACAGGGTCACCCTGGTGTTTGCACTTTAAAACTCCATTACCATTTTTAAAAGGGTGTGTAGTGTGTACTATAGAGAAACCTCCTAATGAGCTTCTGTAATTAGAGGAGCCGAGGCATCAATTAGCATCAGAGGGAAACACACTTCCCTTTCGCTGTAGTTTCAGAGAACTTTAGATCTTAAAAAGTGGATGATGACTTCATTGTAACTTACAGATCAAACACTTGTTTGCTGTCCCCATGAAAGACATTTCTGTGTAAGGACAATGTGGAACTGCTAAAGGATAAAAATAAAACGTTTCTGAGCACGATGAGTTTGATAAGGTGTGTCTAATCCCCTTTCCACCAAATTCTTGGATTTCATATCATAACCGCAGGTTGAATTCTTTTTGATCTCCTGCGGCATACATTATTCAGATGTTGTCACCTTCTTGCTCCAGTTAGCTCGGAGAAGGAAAGATTTCTCTATTCCTCTGGCTGTTCGGAAGGTTTTACAGCCACTAATTAGAGTGAAACAGTAAAGATCACCTTATGTGCTTCAAGATTATAACTAATTAGCCTGGGCTGTAGGAGCAGGTTAAACTAGGTGCTCTAAAGACTGAGATTAACGAATCGTCATGTCAAATTTGGCAACGTCATCTTCCTTGGTATATATATGAAAAAAAAAAAGATAATGAATTTTTGGAAGAAAAAGACAAACTGATGGGAAAATCCTCAAAATGAACTTGTAAGTTTTTAAACATAATATTATAGCATGTCTCCTCAACCATAAAACTGAAAACAGTAATTATACTTCTGTCTGACTTGCCAGGCGCTTTGTTCAGATAATGTGAAAAAGGCCATGTATTAAACTATCTATAACCCTGACACATTTATAGTACAATCCTTCATCTAGGTGTTTGGACAATGACATTATTTTGTAATTGTGTCTTTATACTGCACTTGAAGCAATGATTACATGTTAAACATGCAGACTTTAAAATATTATACAGTATAAACTGTAATGTATAAACCTTAAATAAATCTTTATTACTTGATATACAAGGGGCGTTCAAGTCAAACAGTCAGAGACATGTTTGTCTGAGGAACTTGTACACACAATCACATTCACAAAAACTACTTGCACATCATAGGAACTGTGGGAGTTATTGCCACATTCCCTGTACAGTCCTACAAGCCTTTTCCACATGTTTGGGTAATTAAATGAGTTCCTGAGAGGCCAGGGTTTCAGAGACGAAGCAGGGAGTTTAATCATGGCTTTTGCATACTGAGGAATCTTTCTACCCTGATGGTATCCAAGCACTTGTGAACCACTGGAATAAGTGTAGCAGAGGATTATATGATTTGACCTGAACACATGTATTTACTATATGCATGCAGTCACTCTGGCATGCAGCCATTATAAGATGTTCTGTCATACTGTACGTGCAACACATCTTCCTCTGTACAGTGGAACCTCGGATTGCGAGTAACACGGTTTACGATTGTTCCGCCAGACGAGCAAAGATTTTAAATAAATTTTGACTTGAAAAACGAGCATTGTCTTGGTTTGCAAGCACCGAGTATCATGTATCACGCATGCGCTTCTTGTTTTGGCGCCGTCATGTGATCACAACTGAGCCAACGCTTTTTCTTTCTCTTGCGCTGCGGAATTGTAGGTAATCGTCTTATTACCTACAAATCGAGTTTCTGTGTAAGGCAGAGAGTGTGCGTGTGTGTTTGTGTGTGTGTGTTTGTGTGTGCGCGCGCATAATTTGACACCGGGCTCCTTCACTCACACCAACACACACACACACACACACACACACACTGTCTCTCTCTCTCGCCTTTACAGCCCCCCTTTTCCACCCCCTCCTTCTCTCGGCTTCACACACACATATAGACACACACTTTCTGCCTTACACAGAAACTCTGCTCTGTCGTGATTCTTTTCAAAGGTAAAGTGCAGGTTCATTTTTTTTTTTTTTACTTTACAGCAGTGATTCTGTTAGTATACACTCATGTGATTAGCGATGTTCCTTGCTAATTTTACCGAAAATTGTAAAGTGCAGGTTAATTTGTTTTATTTTTTACTTTCTATTTTGTATTAATTATTTTAATGTATTTATTTTTGGGGGCTGTAGAACGATTTTTTTTTTTTTTTTTCGTTTTTCCATTATTTCTTATGGGAAAATTACATTTGGTTTTATCTTTAGTCATTTTGTATTGCAAGTTCAATTTGTAGATAGATGGACATAGAGAGAGAGAGAGAGAGAGAGAGAGAGAGAGAGAGAGAGAGAGTGAAATATGCACATACATACATTACATTGCTATATATAGATCACATTGTTACAAAATGGATTATTGGATGCTGTAGATACTGAATGTTGTGAAATCTTTGACATTTGAAAAATCTTATATTTTGGAACTCCATATTTGCAACCTAATACAAAACAGCAGCTTAATTATTCTGTGTTTTTTCCTAGATTTCGAGTGTACACTATATGTCTAATAGTTTGTGGACACCTGACCATCACAGATACATGCTTTTTGACAATCCCAATCCAGATTTATGATTTATTTAAAAAAAAAAAACCACTCTTCTAGAATTTCATGCCTGGCTGTGCTGATTTTCTCCTTTCAGCCAAATGAGCATTAACAAGACCAGGCACTGATTTCAGCTGATTTGATGAGGCCTGGGATGCAATCAGGGTTCAAATTCATTCCAAAGGTGTTCAGTGGGGTTGAGGTCAAAGCACTGCACAGGACACTTGCGTTCTTCCACATCAGCTTTGTCTTCATGGAGCTTTGTGCACAGGTGCATTGTCATGTTCTGATTTATTTGGGCCTCTTAGCTCCAGTGAAGGAAAACTGGGCTGCAATTTCTATGTGGTTTAATGTTAATGTCTCAGAATTCAAATGAAAATATTGTCTTTTATTTTTATTTATTTATTTTATTACATTTTTCAGCAAAACAACAACAGTGGTACAGGTATCTCGACAACAGGCAAAATTTTGTTACACATTCAAATGGCTATAAATGCTTAAGAATTATAAACCAAGTTTAGAAAGGCATAGTATCCTCAAGAAAGGTCCAGAGAGAGGACCAAATTCGCCAGAACACCTCAGATTTTTATGTAAATCATAAGTTAATTTTTCCAGTGGTAAAAGTGTGGTCACCTGACTCAACCACATATTGACCGAATGTACCTGAGCAGTTGACCATAATAATAATATAAATTTTTTTGGCGAAGGATATACAGAAATTCAGTACACATATTTTAACATAAACAAGATAACAGTAATAACTAATTTTATGAACCTCTTTCCAGTACATTTTGATTTTGTTACGATCCCAAAACACATGCATCACTGTGCCAATCTCCATGTTACATTTGAAACATAGCTGAGAACAATTGGGAAATATTTTATGGAGGTGAACTGGGGTTAAATAAATCCTGTGAATACATTTAAAGTTTTGTTCATGAACCGAAATTGAAGCACTTTTGGTAAAGATATTTGAGCAGACAGATAGCCACTCCTCATCACTGAAAACAGACCCCAAGTCCTTTTCCCATGTCATCCTTAAAGAGTCAAAGGTCGAAGGACCAACATTGGACAGCAATGCATATAATTTAGAGATCATTTTTTTAAGAGTACATGAAGAGAAAAGCTTTTTTTCTATTTCAGTAAGATCAAATCGTATATTACCTTTTAACTGCAACTCTAAAAAGTGTCGTATTTGAAGGAATTTATAAAAATCTTTACTGGGCAGACTAAATTCCTGTCTTAACTGATCTCATTTGGCCGACATCAAATAAGTGACCTAATTCAGACACTCCTCTTGACCTCCAAGTCAAAAGGCTAATGCTCTGTATGGAAGTGGGAAAATCGAGATTAAGAGACAACTTATTTGGAATGGATAAGTAAATGTTGTCTTTTATAACTGTACAGTCTGCTATGTATATAACTCACTGAATGCTGGACTAGAAACCAGGAATGCTGATGTGACCCCATTCGATATACTGTACAGTACTATTCCACATGATCCCACTGCCAGGCTGTGTCACTTCATGCTTTATACTGTACCATCTAGACCTGTACACCCACTCATGCTTCACGAGTCATGTCACACAATATCATGCACAGTGCTCATAGTATGCCCAGCGGTACATATACTCTGTTCACAGGCCATGTGTAGCTGAAGCTGTTGTACAGCATTATATAGCTCAGTATGTGTCACATACTGTATAGTAAGGATTACATTTTCCATGCAGAGATACTGTATCTTAACTCAGCTTTAAAAAACTACCAACACATATCCTGAGTACAAATAATACAGAAGTACATAAATATACCAGTTAATAAGCGGTGTTTTTTTTTAACTGTCAACGTGTCCTGTTTTTATTATTATTATTATTATTATTATTATTATTATTATTATTTTAAGTATATCAATTATATACTTGCTGGTCATGTTCAATAAACAAAAATCTTAATTTATTTGAATATCACTCACTCACTCATTATCCATACTGCTTAATGTATTCAGTGTCACGGGGGCCCTGAAGCCTATCCCAGGAGACATGGGGCATGAGGCAGGGGTACACCCTGGACAGGGTTTTTTTTCCTTCTCGAATATGTGAATGAAAATAACATAGGTGAAGAAAAATAGTACTAATTTTAACAATAAAAAAAAAGTACACTGTTATTGAATTATTGTAAAGTTTTACCAATTGTAATATCCTTACAAATAAGCCACATAGAGACTGATGACAAATTAAAGGATTTTTTTTTGTCAATTAACTGTATCTATCTTGTATTTCTTTTGTTCTCCCTTCTTTGATGAATATTTTAACTTGGGTTTAGCAAAAATCTACTGTACTGTTGAGACCATATACTATAATATTATAATATATACTTTTCTATCAATAATACATTTTAAAAATTCAGTCTGGCTTCAAAAGTGCAGCTCATCATGCCTTTACAGTAATTCTTTATTTGCCCAGTAGAGGGTGTGACACTTCGGGTAACTGGAAAAGCAGAAGCCTGTGATGTTCAACACACAGCTTCACACCTCTCTTATATCAAACACAGTGGTGTACAGAGGAACCAGATGAGCCCCTCCGTAACAACACTGCATGCAGGATGGAGATAGGAAGCATGACAGTGTCTGGCGGTGAAGGTCAGACTGTGTTCAGTCTGATCTATACTGTGTGTTTGTGTGTGTGTGTGTGTGTGTGTGTGTGTGTGTGACAGAGATGTCAGAAATGCTACTATATGATTCATGTTTGGTATTCTATAATGCTCAGTATGATGTGTTACGACATGTGTGTGGTTATTTGGTCTCCACAAATACACACGCATATATTACACAGTCACTGAGTTCTTGGTAGATTTCCCTGAACACTGCTGCCTCAGTATGTGTGTGAAAAATCTCTTGAGAAGCTCTCATGTACACAGGCAACCCGGCATTCCTGTGCCCTCAAGGAACAGATGATGAGGCGAATGCGGAAAATAAATGTCAGATGTTGCTGCTTGCTTCTGCTCAGACACCTCCCTCCACAATCTCCTCCTCCTTGTCTCTTCTCACTGCACTCTAGCTCTCTCTCTCTCTCTCTCTCTCTCTCTCTCACACACACACACATATACTTCCTTGCTTTTGATTTAGCTCTGAGGATTTTAATTACTTGAGCATATAATTGTGGCCCTAAAATTACTTTATAATACGTAATAAGGTTTTAAATCATGTCAACCGGATGAGAATATTAACATACTAATTGGTGGTATGCTTTGATAATGCGGTCTTGGGACCTTGTGTCCATGACTCGATGAAGTAAATATCATTTTAGCAACATTTTTCTATGTTTATAAGGATGGAAGTATAGGCTTAGACCTTTAGCCAGTGTTGTGGACAATGCTGCCCTTGAAACATTGTCACCTAAGATTTATTTATTTTTGGCCGTCCATCGGGCGATGGATACTCCCCACCCTGGAGATATATCTGTCACTGCAAATCGACGCCTGATTCAGTCACACACACTACGAGCAATTTGGGAATGCCAATTAGCCTAACCTGTGACATTGGTGGCTCAGCGGTAGGTTTCTCGCCTGCCATGCGGAAGGCCTGGGTTCAATTCTCACCCAATGTCCAAACCCCTAGCCACTGTATGCAGTGCCGGTCGCATGCAAATATATAACAGGAGTGCAAAAACCTGTGCCAGGTTATGTGCGGATTAGATGGTCCGTTGCGGCGACCCCTCGACAGGAGCAGTCGAGAGATTAACAAGAACCACTACTAGCCTAACCTGCCTGTCTTTGGACTGTGGAAGGAAACCGGATTACCCAGAGAAAACCCACCAAGGACAGGGAGAACCTGAACACAGACCAGAGGCAAGAATTGAACCCTGACCCTGGAGGTGTGAGGCCACAGTGCTAACTATTACGCCACCAAGATGGCCTTTTCTAATGCAAGCAATGTAGATTAAATGAATCATAACTCTCACTCACTCGTCTATACTGTATACAGGGTCGCAGGGAGCCTATCCCATGAGACTTTGGGCACAAAGTGGGATTGTGTGCCCAAACCACTGGATGGTCCACTGTGGTGCTAGGATGCCTTTTACTCGTATGCAATTAATGTATATTAAATTAATCATAACTAATTATTAGTATTTTTTATTTGTATTATATATTCATTGCAGCACATGAAGGAAACCCTGCTGTCATTATTACACCAAGAAACCAACAAGCTATTTTAAAACTGCAAATTTGGCTTTTCGATAATTAAGTTGTACCAGCCCTTTAACACGTTTCCATAAAAGGACTCGTGTTATCTAAAGGTGATAAAATCATAAAGCGATCCTGTTTTTTTAAATGGAGTGACACAGCCTAGCCTGTGCTAAGCTAACGGGGCTGGCCAAGTGCTCCATATTTGGGTTACACATTCACACACAGACACGCACGTACGCACGCCTTTACATACACACACACACACACACGGGAGGTGGGAACAGAGCGAGAGAGAGAGAGAGAGCTAGTAGCTCGGCTGCAGCAGACGCCGACGTGCTAGTGGAGGCGAAGCGGGAGCAGCGAGCCCGGCAACAGCAGCAGCGCGGACAGCCGCACACTTCCGCTGCCCCATCCGGCACACAGTAAGTCCCACTACATAGCGTAAACCGTAAAGGGCGCATGGGATCACACACTGACAACATTGTGCAACATTCAAAACACACTTATTCAAAGAACGGGGGGAAAAAACTACTTGTACTACTTTGTCATCTGATTAAAACAGCTCGATCGGACCGGAGCAGTGACTGTGCGCCGAGTCCAAGCTGGAACAGTCTGGTTAAAAAGTGTTAATTTGACAGACAGGCAGCGCGCGACAGATTTTCGACCGGGGAAGCCGGGGCGAGGGAGCGCTCGCGCCGGCTCTCAGGTTAAAGCGAGAGCGCTGGAGAACTGCGCCACTCATCTGCTGCACGCACGCACGCGCATACACACACACGCGCGCGCGTGCACACACACGCTACTCTACTCTACGCTACACTACTGTAACCTACTTTCACAACGTCAGTGCTTCGACGTGGCTTTTTTTTTTTTTTTTTTTTTGCACTTTCTGTCTGCGCGTGAAAACACAATCGCGGAAGTTGTAAGCGCCGCTGATCTCTCGCAGGAACAACCCACACACTTACACACACACACACACACGCAAAGAACATTCAATCGCATTTCCAACAGTTATGCATGCGCTATGATATGACGTGGTTATTTATTCACTCACTGAAATACGTCTATGTGTGTGTGTGTGTGTGTGAAGCGCAGCTTCATTGAGGTCTGTTCCCGTGGTGCACATCGGGTCCGGTTATATAACGGGCTGCTGGGATCCCTAATACCGCTGCCAGGCTTCCCCCCCCCACCTTCCTCCCTCCCTCGTTTTGTTTACATTTACATAATAACTCGTACAACGTACATTACATAAATGCGTGCAATAAAGGGTATTGCAGATATATCAGCTATAATGCGTTTTGTCATATGTGCGTTATGACGTGCAACCATTAGCTGCCCTTAAGTTTTGCCAACTAGAGCAGAATAAAAAAAAAAAAAGTCTCCAGAGACTCCTGCGGAGGCGTTCGAGCATCTGGAGCAACCAGCAGGAACTGTTGCTAATACAGCCACCATATATAATGCACTATAATATCTATCTATCTATCTATCTATCTATCTATCTATCTATCTATCTATCTATCTATCTATCTATCTATCTATCTATCTAAAAACAAGTTGCAATATGCAAATGATTCATGTGTCCAATCAAGACCTGTTTTTATTACATGCCACTCTTAATAGTTCCCAGGCTGTCCTTTAGGGGAAACCCTTACCTTACACACAAGCAGGACAAGTCACTGGTGTGTGGAGTACCGCACAACCTTTTCAGGGGAAAGTAGTTATAGTGCATGCTCACGAAAACAGATGGAACTTTCCAGATGTCACTGACTAATTTGCATGTTTTTTTATTTTTATTTATTACAGTATATTTTTTTGTGTGCCAAAACATGCTACATTAAGGAGGAAATATTATGAATAGAATAAAAGAGATAATGTTTTTTATTATTTTTTTTACACATTTCTTATAGAAAGAAGTAACAAGCAATTACAGTACATAGTGAACAAACGAAAAGAAAACAGAAGAATATGCTGTAGAAAGGAGATTCCCAGTGAACACAAATTGTAGATGTAATTATAAATAAGTAGTTTGAAAATAATAAATATTCATGCATCATTGGTGACTGGATGATCGGACTGTTTGTGATCACTGATCTGTCATTTAGTCGTTTTAGTCATATCAATTGTTCTGGTTAGCACGGTCGCCTTGCATCTCCATGGTCGAGGGTTTGGTTCCTGCCTCGAGTCAGTGTAAATGGAGTTTGCATGTTCTTCCTGTGCTCGGAGGGTTTCCTCCGGGTGCTCTGGTTTCCTCCCACAGTCCAAATACAGTACATGCAGATTAGGCTAATTGCCTATAGTGTGTGAACCTCGTCCAGGCCAGGGTCTACCCTGCCTCATGCCCAAAGTCACACACACACACACACACTCACCAGATGTGCAGTGACTGATTTTTGTTAGACTGAGCTTTGTTGTCAAATTGTTACATGTTTGCGTGGTGTATGGTAAATGGGTAAATAATTACAGGTAGAACTAAAGTTGTGAGTGGAGAAACTAAAGAAGCATTGTGCAGCTGAAGAATCATTCGAGCTAATTGCTGGGATTTGTTGCTTTCGAATTGGTGCCTGCCAATGTCGCTGGAATTGCAGATATATATAAAAAATATAAATACCGCTTTGTTGCGTTGATGGCTTTTCTTTCAGAAATATTTTAATTACAGCCCTTTTTAAAAAGTGAAGCTGGTTAATTGCTCAAAAAACTGTTTCATGGAGGAGTACTGGAGTATCCACTGATTAGATGCTATGTCTGTTGGACTGGTGCCTCTCAGGCTTATAGAGCGTAGTTACAGTAGATGCAGGTGCAGATCCTCTTTAATAACCATCGTGAAACAACACACACTCAAAACAAAACAGGAACTATGTTCAAGCACGTGAAGTTCAGCTCATTGACAGGTGCTGGGACGTGTAGTTCAGCTCTGTCCCGCTGCATCCATGACAGTATCAGGTGAAAACCTGTAGTCCCGGTCCACTTATTTATTTTACGCATGCTATGAACATACTGACAAATGGCATCATTTAATGCAAACATCTCCTTTTTTCTACTTTAGCTTTACTCTTGGCATTTGACTAGAATTTAAGGATTCACATGACTTTTGTGGGTCAATATTATTGTTTCCCGAGTGTGTGTCCATGGTAACAGTCAAAAATCAGAAGACGTGCCAAAGAGAGTCATTGCATTCTGATGAAAGACTTGTGTACTGATGGCTCTTGTGACCTGGGATGTGAACTCACAATGTTACAAAAGATTAGCTTGTATTTTGGATTACGTCTAAGCTAGTGCACACGCACACCTTTTATACATTTGCAGTTATTTAAGTGATATAAAATGGTCAGGATTGGATAACGGCTGATTCTCATAGGTTTGTTATTGGAAAAAGGAAAAAATCTGTCGCACTTGCATTTGTGGTATCAATCCTAGCTATTTCATTTTTCCCTACAATGCACAAGGACATTGACATGATCCAAAAGAATGAAATAGATTGGCTCAGAGTAACACTTTTTTTTTTAATCCATGTCACATTCAGTATTTACCTTGTTCTCAAATCATTCATACGGTCTAATACAAAAGAAACAGTTGTGCAACCTTGTTCGTGATGCTGGTATGTAAGAACATGTTGTTGTATGTGCTTCTTCTTTTAAATCTGCTTTGTTGTGTAATATTTTGATTCAAATTCTACAAGCACATTTACAAGTTTTTTTTTTTTTTTTAGTTGCATAAGGCATGTGTGTGTTACAATACGGTGAGCTGAGAGCGCGGCTGTCCTAGGCACTGCTTACGTTTAATTGTTAATGAGTTGTAATGAAGACACAGTGTGTGGTCTAATCAAGAGTGCTTTTGTGTGTCAGCGTGTTTGTCTTAAGTTACGACACACAGACACACAGACGCATATGCAACTGTTGCTACTGATTCCTTTAGTTCCCGTTCTTGTCAGTTTTTCTTTTTAACTGCATCTGCCTTTTTTTTTTTTTTTTTTTTTTTAAAGGTGCTAGAAGTGTTCTAATGGGCTTGGTTTGCTGAACCGTGCAGAGGGAGTGACAGGTGCGGGCCAGGGCGAACCTTTCACGCTCGAGTGCCAGTGAAATATGGAGGGACACACCTCCACCTGCAGATAGTGCTTACATAAGGCCGCAGTGATTGACGGGGACAGGATCAGCCAGTGGCCAAAGAGAGCCAGCTGAACCAGAAATTTGTTTACACACCAGAGGTGAGGAACGAACAGCAACCTGGCTTCACCTTGCTCCTGAGAACACACAGTGAATCGAGGCCTATCCAGACAAGCTCTCAGCACACACTCCCTCAAAGGTTGGCGTGCAATAGCAAAGCCAAGCCAAGGCCTCCCCAAGTTGTCCCTGAAGAGACAAACTGCACTTTTTTAAAATAGCGTTTTATCACTCAACTTTGCGCCAATAATTGTTCACGTGGACACCTTACAATATCGCGACTGTTCCTACATGCCTTCTGTATAGATCGTATTTTTAAGCAAAGCATGACTGCTTGCACTGTAAACATAGCAGAAAAAGCTGTTGAATGTTCCTGTTCATGTTCCAGCAGTGGAAAGTCTTCAGGACTCAAAGGTGGCGTTAAACTAGAGATGGGGGTAAAAACTTTTCAGTTAGTATTGTGATTCTTCTATCTTCTATCTATCGCCACTCGGACTCTAAAATAAATAGCGATTGTGATTAATATTGTATCAGGTGGTCAGTGGTGATTCCCATCTGAACATTATACCATGACATCTTCGATTATTTTTCTTTATCAAAGTGCCACTTGGGTTTTATTCCTCATGTACAGTAAAATACCTGCTGTACGTAAAACATTAGTTCGAATATACAACAATGCTGCAGCCATGCGTCATATCCTTGAATTCATGTATGTAGTAGAGGGTGGAACTTCTTGATTCTTCTGAGTGCGTTCCACTGTCTTGTGACACAACTTGAGCATCAGTACAAAAATATGTGGTAGCTGGCTTTAAGGGCGTTTTTACATTAAGGCCCCGGGATCGTTTCTGAGAACACAATCGTTCCGTGCTCTGGTCCGCTGAAAAGGTTACAGCATACTCGGTCACGGATACGACATATTCAGGCACGGATTGCATCAGATATGGAAGCCAATCGTACCTGAGCATGGAAGTAGAACTCTGTTTAGACATGACGTTAGCACGCGGCAATCTCATCCTTCGAAATTACACAGCCATAGCTGATACAGTAGGAAGGCGTGCAAGAGCATTACTCTTGACATTTTTTTTTTTCTGAAATATGAATAATATTAGCCATAGCTTTGCGGTTAACTTCCTTGTTCTCTTCTTCTCTTGTGTTTAATGGCGGCTCACAAAACAAGTAGGTTGATACTGCCACCTGCTGTATCGGAGAGTGTAAATATGCAAGTATACGCGGGAACAGAGCAAAAATAATATGAACATTGGCCAGCGGCGGAGAGGAGGAGCAATCGTTCCTGGGCACGATACAAATAAATTTTTGCCGTATGTGATTGCACGATAAAAGTAATTGAGGATGCATACGTAGCCCTCACACTCGTTTGATAGGAGAGGGCTGGCTGTTGGGTGGCAATCAGCCAAGACCAAATTAGTGAGAAACCTGGACTAGGCACTGGCGTATCTACCAACAGACCCAACTTATTCTGAGAAAATAGGACTCTTTAAACATGTCAGTAGATCCCTTGGGCCTCCACCTGGTCTGGGATGATGGACCAAGAAAGAGGAGATAGTGTATACAGGTTCTGGGTCAGTAATTTAGAACTTTGTGGATTTAAATTCTAGGGCTATCGTAGAGGCAGGTTGGATCACTTGCCACGAAATGCCTAATTGCTCATCACATCTCAAATTTTAGTCACACATTCCATAAAGGTGTCTGCCACATGAATAAACGTACTTGGCTCTTTGATATCCTTCACTTTTCATGTTAAAACCTTAAGGGGAAGTCGTCATGGTGACAAAGTATAAGCAGAGGAAAGAAACTACCCAGATAGAGTTGGAGTTAAAATGCTGCTGGTTCCAGCTGTTTCCAGCCAGGCCTTTCATCCTAGCTTTATTCATCTGCTCCCCTTCATGGGTGAAGTACACAGACGCAAGCCACTTTTGTACTACAGCACCGACGAGAGGTTTTTGATGTCGAGATGAAAAACATTCCTTTCTTCACCGAGTGGATGTCGGCATGCAGGCCATTCTTCTTTCTCGCAGCTCCCAGTGGTGACTTTGTGCACGGATTCCATCTGTGCTTTCAATTTGGAATGCAACAATGTACAAAAGTTGGTAATTGGAGTTCAAGGAGCTAAGCTGCACGTACTGTGCTGTATGGAAACCTGAGAGCAAGCGCATACCAGATATCGGAGGAAAGTCTCGTATGAATTGTGCACATGTGAATCAGCAACGCGTCATTCTTTCGTTTATGTTCGGTTTCTATTTTAGTTCAGGGTTATGGTGGATAATCAGCCTTTTGCCAAGGAATCCTGGACATGTATATGGTTTAATTCACAATGGATGAGACATAGACGCATCATATGTACAAATAGATACATTTCTGAACAGTCTGGAGTCATTTAAATGAGATTGAAAATGTTATTCATAATGTCGTGCAGTGGTTTTCAACCTTATTCCTGCTTTACCACATCCATGTGAATTAAGAAAAGGCTGTTAATTACTTGATTAGTTCAATCAGGTGTGCTGGGAGCTTAGAAAGCAGTAAAATACTCGGGGCAAGTCGTCCTCCAGGACCGAAGCTGAGAACCACTGTGATAGTGAATAGTGCTGATGACTGAGTGGGAAATCGATGGCTTATGTCCTGAAGGGTTGTTTTTACTCTGGTCCATTTGCCCTGATAGTTTGTTACAGCTGTTCCTGTCCTTGGTTCTCATGAAAACAGTGGCCATGTGCTTGCTTCTGCTGATCCATTAAAGTCGTCTGCATCAGTTATGGAAGCTTTTTCCTTTATTAGTACTCGGGACCCTAGTGCCCACCAATGTGCAAACCTGTATGTACAACAAAAGAAAATGCACGGAATTCCCCAATTATACAAGGCGAAAGTTTTAACGACTGTGAGCTGTGAATAATCTCTGTATAGTTTTGTAATTCTCCTTGATGGATTTATTTCTGCTCTCTTCCCAAGTTAAAAATATCCATTCTAGACTATTGCAGCTACATGTAAACTGCATGGAACTGTTGCTTAACTGTGTAAATCCCCCCCCCGTTATATCCTCGCTGCTGGTCTAGATTCACATTCAATACACTCCTGTCTATAGTGTGATGGAACAGAGGAAGTCTCCCAGCAACCATGGAGTCTGTGTGTAATGAGGAACTTAGCAGAAAAAATACATGACTGAAAACAGCCTTCTATTCTTAGCTGGCTTACCATCAGTCTCGTGTTTCACTTGCTCATTCGAACAATTCTTGTAGTATGACCAAATTACTCCCTTGTCAATATCTCTGTTCCTTCCTCAACCACAAGCCAGAGCCGTGCATAATAAAGTGCACACTGTATGAAGGCGTGCACAATCATAAATGTAGTTACCGGATTACAAGTACTGTACATTCTTGTTCAATCAGATGTAATTAAGGCCTGAAGTCTGAATTATTTAGGCTTAATTATATTATAATCCCAAACTTTGCACTTGTTTGCTGGTAAAATGTGTTTATTTCAAAAATGCATTGATCACATGCATGATTAATGGATCCTGAGGTGAATGAACACATGCATGATTATGACAGTGTGGTATCTTTATGAAATATCATCTCATTGATTGAAGGAAAGTACCAAACTCTAACTCATCATACTGTACAATAATGAACATGACAGAACTGACATTTCTCGTTCTTGAAATAAAATAGAAACTCGCGAATCAAAAAGTTCAGTAAACAGAATGCAGAACAGAACTGGTTGATATCAGCAGGTGGTTCAGGAACATGTAGAATCAAGGAATGCATATCAAGATTGAATAATACGAGGGGCGTTCAAGTCAACCCGGGACTTTTGAACTCTTTTCATTTTCCATACATGAGGAAATGGCTTGGATTGAGGCCAGGACTGTGTGGAGCAGTATGAGGTTGTGCTTTGTCTTGCAAAAACAGAACGCCTTTGGTGATGGAGTTCCTGGGAGGCCAGAACTTCAGCAGTGACGATGATGTGGTGACTCCAGCATACTGAGAAAACTTTCTACCTTGATGGTATACATGCACTAGTGCAACATTGGGATAAGTGCAATAGTGTAGTACTGTAGTGTCATAACTATGTTCACTTAAAAGTCCCAGTTGGACTTGAACACTCCTTCATGTTAATAGTATTGCTGATTTCGAATAGTGTTTCTGGCTGCACGCAGGCATGCAGGCTAGTTATTCGTCCACTCCTGATTCATATATAATAAATGGAATCTTTTATTTCTTATATTTTAGGCCTGGATTTGATCCTGAACTTAGCATGTTCTCATTTTTTGAGTGGGTTATAACAAATTCATAACAAATATATATTATAACAAATTGTAATTGAATAGGGTTGTATACAATCATGATACTAATAGAATCGCAATACAAATACGAATCAACAACTAAGCATTGTCATAATATTGTATAGGGTGGTCCCTGGTGATTCCCGTCCCTAGTCTTGACCATATAGTCCAGACCTTTTATATTGTGGATTACCTGTGAAGCACGGTCAGGGCCGGATTACAAGCTTTAGTAACTGATGAGTGACGGAGCAGAGGAGGGAAGTCAGGGACGAGAAGATGTTAAGCTCCTGGTCGAGGACGGGCACGATGGGCAGGCATGCCACAGAAGGCCGGTGCCAAGTGGCTTAAACTTCACCGGCGACATGAGCAGCGAGTGCGCCCAGTGTGAAGGAGGATATGCATCGAGAAAGGAATTCAATAACAGGAAAGCAGCACTGATAGAAACAATCTGTGGAATAGCGAAACCCACCCTTACAACTGTTATTTTTGGCTTGCAACAGTATAACCATTCCTTACTATGCATGCTTTCTTAGTTCTATGACATACTGGCTAGAACCTCATTCACCCCCAGGTATTTGCACAGTTATTTAAAAACAGGAGCATGTTGTGGACGTCACTACAGGCTGTTCTACTCACAAACACACTGCTGCGAAGTAATTTCCTGGAATTGAAGTTGGGTCGTTGGAAGAAGTAGTAAAGAGATGACAGGCTAACGTACTGCACGCAGAGATAAGACTCGAGCTAAAACAGTGCCCATTTCTGTTCCATTTCCCCTCCTGGGTCAAGTCATGTGTGCAGTGAGAAAGAGTGTGTGTGTTTAGAAAGAGATTCTCTCTTCAGATTCTCTCTCCACGTGTCATCTCTCTGAAGTCTTCCCTGGGAGCGTGGAAGGGAGGCCGCCAGAGCAGCATTCCTGTCTTCCACATCTCTGGGGAGCTTCTCCCTTTTTCCATCAGACTTTCCAAACAAGGTTGCGCTTCCTAGCCGAAGGTACCTAAATATCAACATTCACACATTTTTTTAAGTCCTCTGTGATCTCAGGCATGATGTACCGTTTCCATTGTTTAGGCATCTGGATATTTCTTGTGTCGTTAAGATGTTTCTTAATTATGGACGAGCTCCAACGATGTCTTTTTACTTGTTTGAGAGAATCAAAGCTTTATTTCTGGCCGTGATAAACGTTATTTGTTGGTAAATAGCATGCAGAGAGTCCACAGTGGTGAGTGTGTAGCAGCAGCACTCAGATGGAGAGGCAGGTTGAATGAGCAGCAGGAAGTGGACTGATGAGGCCTGACACAGATAAATGAGGCTAATCTTTGGACCACATCGTGATGCACTATTCTAGGAATGGAGAGAGAGAGACAGATAGAGAGAGAGAGAGAGAGAGATAGCTACTGTACATAACTGATATGCAGATTTGTAACACAAAATTTAATTATGCTCAAACTGCCATAGATCGGATAGAAGGAATAAGATAAAGAAGAATGGATGAACAGACGGACAGACAGAGGGATGAAATGAGAAGAAGTTGGGAGGTAAAGAAAAATGATTGATGGGTGGGTGGATAGATATAGTAATGCGGAGAGGGTGGGTGGGAAGATGGATGGGTAGATGCAAGGAATATAGGGTGGATAAATGGGCAAAGCATAGATAGATAGATACATAGATAGATCAAAATTAGGATGGGATGAATGGATCGAAATAACAAATAAGGTAAAGTAAGGATGGCTAAAACAAGATTAAAAAAGTAGAAGACAGAGTTGAAATGATGAGTCGATATAATAAGAAGAATCTATAGCTGATGAAACTTAGGAAGAGAGAATAAATGATGGAATGACAAAATGCTGGATGATGAAATGTGGTTAAAATAGCTGGATGGTTGAATAGATGAATGAAAGTGAAGGAAAGAGAAAGTACTGTAAGGATGGTTAATTGAATGGGCGGAGGGGCGGATGGGTGGATTAATGGGAGGAAGGATGGATGAATAGAAGAAAGGTAGGGTGTTGTGAGAAATTGGTGTTACCTGTGATAAATTCATATTAGGAAGGTATGGATGAATATATTTGAAGGAAGCGTTAGAGAAATGAAGCATGACTAGAAGAAAGAAAGGAAGGATGGGCCATCAGATGGGTGGAAGAATAGGTGGGTGAAAATAAGGATGGAAATATATGGATAGACAGAGAATATAGAGGTAATAAATGAAAGAAGGGAGATGATGGGTAAACAATGAAAGAAGGTAGAGTGAATCATAGATTGGATGGTTGTATAGATTGGTGGATGGAGAGATGGAAAAAAGTAGTGAGGATGGATGTAGGATGGTGTCAATGAAAGGATGGATATAGGATAGGAATGAAGGTAGCATAGATGGATAGAGGATAGGAACAAAGATATGGATGGAGAATAGGAATGAAGATGAACAGGTGGATGGGCAGAAATATGGATAAAGGAAAGGATCTAAGGGCTCTTAAATCTAAAAGTACTATACAAATAAAACACAGTTCAATAAGTTCATTTGGAAACGATAGAGGAAAGTAAGGATGGAAACATGGATGAACATATGATGGATGGATAAACAATATGAAGGTAATGACAGAGAGAAGGGGGATAAGGAAATGTAATGGTTAAAAAAAGAAAGGTGGGTAGTGTAAATGGAGTTGGGTATGGGTGGGATTGGAAGGGTGTATAGATATATGCATGGAGAGATGGAAGATAGGATAGAATGGTTGGGTAAATGGATGATAGAAGAATTGATGGAAAGAAATGGATGGCTGGAGGTTAAGAATGAAGATAGTATGAATAAATGAATGGATGACAACCAAATAAACAAAATACACAATAAACTGTATTCACAATGATATAGTAGTTTACTTCTACATAACTCTTGCTTTCCGTATAACTGATCACACTTTAATTACTAAACGATTACACTTAATTATTTGATATTAAAAATCTCTTGAACATAATGACATTTCTTTCTCTGTTTTAGTAATGAATAGAGTTTGTATGAAAATCCATTTTTGCACAAGTTTACACCCTCATACACCGCACAAAGACTGCTCGCATCTATTCACACCTGACCTTGACAGGGCTAGACTCATATGTGTGGAGAGTCTCTTTTTCTGAGCCTGTCTGACTGAAGCAGTCAAAAGAAAAAAAGAAATATATATATATATACACACACACACACGCATGCACGCACACACACACACACACACACACACACACACACACACACACACACACACAAAGAAGACGTGTATACTGTAAGTAAACCAGATGTGATAAAGCGGCTGCTGTGTTGGCATAGAGGACTACTGACTCTTTCTGCACACCCGTACTGAGTGTAGTAAAATAAAACCACTGCTCTCTGGACATCATAACAGCACCACGCTGGACTATTTTAGCACTTGCTAGTTAAACTGGGGAGAACTGTTATCGTATACTGATATTTGATGGGCCAGGGGAAGTAGGGGTGCTGATTTGGTGTTGGGTTTCGTGGTGATTTTAGTGTGTTAGCAAGAGGAGAAACCGTTATAGAAACACAGTAGATCGCTTCCATCCATCTAGGAACCTTTGTAGTCCTAGATGGATGGAAGCGATCTATCTATTGTGACTATTGTATTTATTCTCATTTTGTACAACCATGGTAGGACCTCCAGTCAACATTCATACGCTCATTCAAACACTATGGGTAATTTGGGGACACAAAATGCATGTTTTTGTTCTGTGGGAGGAAACCAGAGAACCCGGAGGAAACCCACCAAGCAGGGGGGGGGGGGGACTGCAAACTCCACGCACACAGACCCAAGATATGGAGATGCATGGTGACCGTGCTAACCACTAAGCCATCATGCTGCCAATAGATTGCTTCAGTGTATTTCTTTATTTTTTCTTAGCATGTCTCCTTTGATTTTGCCTCAGTTTTTCCTCATTCTGAGAAGACAAGTGTAGCTGTGAGGAATTTAAGCAGTCTGTTTTCCCAGTCAGGATGATTCGAGCTAGCTAACAGTAGAGCAGACTTGTTAGCTAATATTTAGCCAGGCAGCTTGTACAGTAGGCTAGCTAGCATGTAGGCTAGCTAGCATGTAGCCTAGCTGCGTTATAACTTAGACTGAAAATATTGAGTATGTTTTCTGCTTAAGATTTAGATGCTAGAAAAATATCCTCATGTATCATGTGTTCTCTACACCTTAATAAAGCAGCAAAAGCAGCTTTTCTCCCCCAAGCACCCTGTGATTACTGTAAAACATGTAAACACACACACTCCAGTTTATCCCACAACAGGCTCAACCATGCTGGAGTGCAAACAGTGTTTTTCATCACTTTCTTATTATAATTACCATTACGCTTATATGTGAAGTGTTTTTCTGGTATTTTTTTGGTTTAAAAAAAAAAAAAAAGTACCTGTTCACCACAGAAAGACAAGAGCTAAACTTTTTTGATAGTATGAATTATAGTAGCTAGCTGTTGTGAACGCTTCGTTGATGTTATTATTTAATAAATTGAATCATTACTCCCGACCCACCTCCGCATCTTTTTAAACAGTTGCTTGCGCAACTTTAGGGCTGATGTGACACGCTTAGAAGAAAACAATATTCACCCACTTCTGCTTGCATGACCTCACAGACACCCATGATTGGCTAGTGTCGCTATATTTTAAGTGAGAGTGCTAGTGATGTCACCTCTGCCAACAGTTAATATCAGATAGGTCTCCTGGGATAGGCTCCAGGTCCCCGCGACCCTAATACAGGATAAAGCGGTATAGAAAGTGAATGAATGAATGAGTACTAATAATTCCTCCACATCTGTCAGTTGTTCCGGACTCGTATGTCGATTGCTTCATACTGTAGACTCCTCGGAGAGTTTTGGAGTGATAACATGTAACATTGTTCTCTAGTCATAAAGTGCATGAAAATGCATAAAGGTTGGCATTTAGTAGGGGGAGGCGTATTGGTACGAGCCTGCGTACTGCATCGCTTGTTTTTTTAAAATCTGATAAATGCCTCCTACCAGCGATTAGTTCGATTCCCGTCTCTGTGTGCATGGAGTTTGCATGTTCTCCTCGTGCTTGGTGGGTTTCCTCTGGGTACACCGGTTTCCTCCCACAGATCAAAGGCATGCAGATTAGGCAAATTGGCATTCCCGAATTGCCCGTAGGTTGTGAATGAGTGTGGATGTAGGTGTGCTCTGCAATAGAATGGCACCCTGTCCAGGGTGTACCCCACCTCATGCCCTAAGTTTCCTGGGATAGGCTTCGGGCCTCCCACAACTCTGTATACAGGATTAAGCGGTATAGGTGAGTGAGTGAGTAGTACATATAGTCTTGTGTAGCATGTGGATATCAATATCATGCAATTTTACTAAAATAAATTAAGTTTGTATGTGTATTTAATTCTATTTAATGAGTTTAACTTTAAACCTACATATTTTATTTGAGTGGAAATTTTGCATTTAATTTCAATATGTAAAAATTATTATTATTTTTTTCATTTTACAGTTGGAACATAATCACATCTCATCATCACATAAACGATCATAATGCTGATGAGATTTTATCAGCTTATCAGCTTCTCAGATTGTGCTTGGGGTAACAAAAACACACACGCAGGCATACAAACACACAGACATTTATAGTGTGTGCTTTTCCGGTAGGGAAGTGAGATGAGCTGTCCCTCCATGACTGAAGTGTATAGGGATAGGTTGTGGGCAAGCAGGCATGCATGGGCACGATAATATTCATACATGTCACAGATTCGTGCTACACCTGACTGGCAAGCCTACAGTTTTTTTAGCACACATTCCGGCTCTTTCAAAAGCGTTTTTTTACTTTCATATTTCATAACTTTCTGATAGAACGACTCGCTGCATGTGTTAGCCCAGCTGTACTTTCTTTTCAAAGTAACAGATCAGAGTGACCCAGAGCCGAGCTGGAGAGGACAGCGTCTGCTTGCAGAAGCGCACACTCCAGGGAACGTGCTTCTGTGCAGCGTTGTGGTCCAGGGGTCACAGATGGTTTGGGTACAGTGGGAGGTCTGCTGTTCCCGTTGCTCTGCAGATTATATCACGACGTGCATGCCAGAGAGGGGCTGGAGGATCCTCTTTTTCCTCTGGGGAATATGATTTGATTTGCATGCTTATATTCCCATAAACGTATTTACGCATTGCACAGGATCCGTGTGAGCACGGCTTTGGCGTCCTGCACACAGTTAGTGATAAATAGATAAAGGGCTACGGTGTGCTGCCGAGTACAGAGCAGTGGGATATTTCCCTGAAGTGCTTTTCGCACCATTTTGAGAATTCCCTAAAAAAAAAAAAACCCCAGAAGAAATTCTCACTTTGGTTTTCCCCCTGCTGAATCAGAGTTCACATAAAATGAGAGCAGCCGCTTCCAAATGGGAGTCTTTTTTTAAACGCAACCGAATGATATGTTCCAGATCTTACTTTTACTACCGCAAGCTGTCGGATTAGCGATTAGCCCTGAATTGCGAAGCGTGCTCTGGGTTTTAGAACGCGTTGCCAAGTGTAGCACATGACCTCTGTATTATTAAAGCTGGCATTTCCTCAACTTGCCTCCTGCTTCTCGGGAAATTATGCACTTCTTGTTTTTGTTTGTACAACTTTTCACTAAATTTTCTAAAACCTCCTGGAGTCATCCTAATCACCTTGTTTAGACCTTCTGAACTAGAGATGAGGTTTCTTTTATTTGAATGGCCTCTGTTTGCTCTTTTCATGGTAAAAGGTTGCCTGACCTCACAGTTTGTTTTATTGACTGTCCACAAGCACCGCGTCCAAGTTACACTTCTTTCTCCCCCCATCCCGTCTTTTCTGCGAATTTTTTTCAGAAACGAGCGACGGACGCTTTTGTCGTTAGCTCACGCCTCCGGTGATCCGCGAGACGATGAAACGATACCATGCCGCCATTCTCGCGAAGCATGATGAATGCTTTTCTCACACAACACATTTTAATGGCTCTGATTATTCAATTTGCCCACCTCACACAGAGCCCTATAATCCCATTAGCTGCTTTAGCAAAGGTCTGATTTAAAAGGTTTTCTCCGTCTAAAAGGTCCCACTCTTAATGGGTTCTCCTTTTAAAAGGTCTCATTTACTGTGATCTTCTTGTAAAAGGTTCTCCTCTCGCTTTTAAAACGAGCTGATCATTTGTCCAGCGGACCGGGATGTTTCGAAGAAGATGCAGATGCTCTGTGATTGCCTTATGCATCGGCTGTGAAGAAACTCTAGTAGCTGCAGACACATTTGCTAAATGCACACTGCAGTTCTCTCGTAGTTAATTAAAGGGCTTCAGATCTTATTCTCAATTACGTATCAATTACCCCTCTGCTCTGGTGCAGCTCCGTGCAGCTCGGCAGGTCTGCCTGGTCTCTCCCTCCGTGAGACGCCTTTTTCCTCTCTGTAGCTTTTAATAACAGAATTGCGCTGAGAAGGAGAGGCGGCACTATGGGGTTGGAGGGAGTCCCACTCTGTTTTTACAACTGCAGGTTTCTTTAAATAATAATAAAAAAATCCTACTTCTGTCCCACTTTTAAGTCTTTCATCCTCAAAATGCTCTGACTGTGTGTGAGTGTGTGAGGACACGCGCCTCATCTCAGAGTCAGCTCTATAGGAATAAGAAAGAAGAATGCAATCAATGTTCTAATAAGGTTGCTTTTGTCTTTAATATTTAATGTCAATTGAATTGATTTACTTGCTTTGGATACGTGCACTGACTTCTCGTTCATAGGGGCAGGTTGGGCAGAGTACGAGCATATACAGGTTATCAGCTAATCTTTATTAAAGTCCAGATTCACTGTGTTTCAATCTTTGGAGTGATGAAACAATGGAGCAGTGTGCACATACGAATTATTATGTTGGGATCTGCACCTCGATCTTTGGGCCAAGAGTCCACTGGGGCACTTCCCTCCATTAACCCAGAGGACTCCCGCCCCAAAGATCTAGGCATTCATTTTTAATGGTGTAATTTTAATTGGTGTAGTGGTTAGCACTGTCGCCTTGCACCTCCAGGGTGCGGGTTCGATTCCCAGCAAGGGTCGATTCCCGTCTCGAGTTTGCATGTGCTTGGTGGGTTTCCTCTGGGTTCTCCAGTTTCCTCCCACAGTCCAAAGACATGCAGATTAAGCTAATTGCCGTTCCCAAATTGCCCGTAGTGTGTGTGTGTGTGTGCCCTGCGATGGATTGGCTCCCTGTCCAGGGTGTTCCCCGCCTCATGCCCTAAGTCTCCCGGGATAGGCTCCACCCCCCCGCGACCCTGAATACAGGATGAAGCGGTATAGAAGATACATTTTTAATTTTGTCAATTGATAAGAAAAAAAAGCTGAAAAAATTTTGGAAAAAAGCTTTCAAAAGTATTAAAACCTTCTACAACGGGTTGAACAATCTTACATTAAATTATTAATAATAATAATCTCCATAATCATTCGGATATTTTTATTTGCTTAGGCAATTTTTTTTTCAATGTCACTGGCTGTGAAAATCGTCCTGCGCCATCACGCCTTTAAAACAGAGAACAAGTGACCATGTTTTCTCTACGAGCCCGGGTGTAGTAATTATTTTTTAATTGCAGGTCTGTCTCTCACTAGAGAATCTTTCTTTTATAAAACTGTACGTTATGTGCAGCCTGCTGTAGAACACAGCCAAGATTTTTCTTCGGGATCATCTTGTAGAGTACGAAAAGTAATAATCTTAAAAGAACCCTGAAATCACGCAGTCTAAAATCAGCTTCACACACACACACACACACACACACACACACACACACACACACACACACACACACACACACACACACA
>JAQQZT010000023.1:26837864-26849335 GCA_030068275.1 Clarias platycephalus
GATTCATGTTCGTGGCTGTAATGTGACAAAATGTGGAAAAGTTCAAGGGGGCCGAATACTTTTGCAAGCCACTGTATATGTGTATATATATGTATGTGTATGTGTGTGTCTGTGTATGTGTATAAATATGTGTATGTATGTATGTTTCCATTAAAATAAAATAAAAAATCCAGAGGCATGCTCTGTTTTTTTTATTTTATTTTTGCTTCTTTTTTTAGCTTTTAATTATTATACTGTAGTAGAAGCGATGGAATTTAGATCAGTAGGTAGTGTACATATCGCACCTGTCTCCATAATCCCCACATACTACACACTTTATTGTTTTCCCTGCACCTACAACTCAAGATCAATAATCATCCCTTTGCTCTTTTCCGTCTCCAGGACTCTCTCTCGGCACATGCCGCTGTTCAAACCCTGCACATCCTCCTTCCGGTGCCACGGGGGATGTTTTTCAGTACACAGTAATAATATGATAATTGTGTTTGTCTCAGAACATGTTTTGACCTCCAGAACAATGAGGAAAGGAACAGGAACGTGCCACTACGCTCGCAGGTAGTACATTGAGCCTTTGTAAAGATAGGAACAATATGCAGCGTCAGTCGTGATGGGCTGCCCAGAAGGGGAAGCACCAGTCGTGAAAGAAGTGAAACCGCCCAGGTTTTCAGGCAAAGAGCAGAAATAGTTTGTGACTCAAACAAACAAAGCGTGGTTGCCATGCCGACAGGCATCTATAAATAGCAGGCGGCTTTGTTTTCTTTGTTTTCTTTTTTTTTTTTTTTGTCTTGCCAGCGCTCTGCTGTCCCCCAGTGAGCATCAGAGACTCGAGTGGCCCTCGCTGAGGTTCTGGTTAATAAGCCTTTCCTCTGCTCAGTTATGGAATGCATGAATGCGGATGGGTGGAGTGAGATTAAACGGTCATCGTATGAAAAGGAGACATTTTTCACACATGTGGAAATGAGCTGTTCCTGTTCGGTTGTGTCCTAGATGCTGAAGTCGCTGGAGGGTAACTGGTGTTTATCAGGTAGGTTAGATTATAGCAGCCGTTCAGTTGTACAGAAAAGTAGCTCTTCAGACACTTTGCTACGATCTGATGGGGCAAATAGTTTGTTTCTCAAGATGATCACAGACTGCACTTGAAGGTTTGCTACTGTAAATGCTTGATATAACAAGTAGGCAAAAAAAAGGTCTAGGGTGAACTTATTGGATTTAAAGGAGCACTTTATAGTTTGCAAATCCCTCTGCTGGCCAAAAGGTGAACTGCAAGCTGTTGCCTCTCTCTGTTGATCTGGATACTGTTAAAACTGTAAAAAATACTATGTGGTATTTTTTCTATAACACAACAGGCATGTGGGTAAGGATTAATTTCTGGGCCAGACATTTTTTAGATGTATGTATTTAAACATACTCCCAGCATGTATCTATATACTATATACAATTTTTATTTACTATAATATGAGACCTATTATTACTGTATAATTCAGGTAATTTTTTGCCATTCAGATGGGTGTAAAGTGTCCATGTACAAACCAAATAAACATTTCTTTTTTTCCTCCCTTTTGCCCATTTCTTTCCTTTTTTTTTCATCCTTCCTTCCACCCACCCTCAATCTCAGCTCGAACCCTCGAGCTGCAAGGCCCAAGTGCTAACCACTACACCACCCATCGAATAGAAATCTGAAAAATATTTTTATGAAATAAAAATGAAGAACTAGAAAATATCAAATTATTATGCGTGTGTTCACGCACACATGAAAACATCAAAACATCATAATGTTTGATGTCGGAACAGGACCTTACATATCAAAGAAAAAAAAAATAGAGTAAAAAATACAAAAAGAGATAAACAGACTTCAGTGTTGATTTGTAGTCTTTGAAATTATATGATTATAGCATGTCTAGAAGCACTTTGAAATGGCATTTTTAAAACTGACAATTGTTCTGGTGTGGGTTGGTATGGCAACGTTCAATGATGTGAGGTTCCATGCAGAGATGTAATTCTGTCACTTTGGTCCAAAATGTCAGGTTACGACATTACAAGGTACACAGCGTGTAACATGTAACTGATTGAGGCTCTGAGTTGTGAACTGTTGTATTTGATAAACTCTAAAAAAAAAAAAACCCTCCATCACATGCCACAGAATGACAATACACATTTGACACAGATCTCTCTCTTTGCTCTAAGATGGAAAACCACTAGCTGTGATCAATGCCTATTTGTATGTCCATGCATTCTCTGTGTATATAGAACGAATTTCCTCAAGTTTACGTGTTGATCTGTTCTGTGTTTGGCAGGGAATGGTGAGAACAGCTGGAGCCAGGCAGACACAGATGTGGACAGACAGAGTGGCACTTGCAGACAGTCCCCTAACAATCCGGTGCGAGAGATTCATACAGACCTGCTAACAGCTGGGCACTGAGCTTCCCCTAAACAGCTCTGTGTTACCTGGACACAGTCTTCTCATTTCATCTGACTGAGTATGACAACAGATTTTTTTTTTTCCCCTTATACTGTATGCTATCGTTGCTTTATTTGGAAAACCTTGAAGCCGGTTTTGGAAAGCTTTTGTTCTCTAGGGTGTCCCATCATACAGTATGCTTCTTTTTTTAAGCACTATTATGTTCATTAATTTTATGTGCTGATGTGTGTTCTATAGCTTCATGCATTTTGCCAAACACTTTTATCATGCTATAATAAGTAAAATACTTGAGTGATCTTTAAATTTGTTACAAAAATACTACTTGAAATATGCAAAGATGTATGAATAGCATTGGATTGTTGCTTTTCTGACCCTATGAGAACTTATGAGAATAAGTAATAGTGGCAGGGAGCAAAGTCAAGGGTGCCAATACTTTAATCCTACAACCAACAGAGAATAGTTTAAGCTGCTGGAGACTATTACTTGCTTGCAATTTGTCCATGTTTCACTTGTGTAAGTTAAAAGTAAACGCCATAGAGCTACAGTACTATACAAAAGTCTTGAGCCACCACTAATACACCGTTCTTCATACTAAATTAAATGCTGTAGATTAGAATAAATAAAAGAAATGTGAAAATATGCTTTATTGTAACATGCTGCAAAGTGCAAGGAGCAATTTAACAATTGGTTGTTTATATTACAACCTCAGCAGCAGCCTCATTTCCCCCCTCGTCTGATTCATAGGCCACCGATTTGAACTGGTCAGGGACTGGACTGAAAATGGGAGGCAAAAAAAGTCATTCAGAAAGCTTAAAAAGTTATTTTTCAAGACTGCATTAAAAATACAAAAAGTCTGGCTCTTTGAGTGATGTGCTCAAGGCTTTTGCTTCGTACTGTACATTAAAGTACATCACTTGTTCTTTATATATTATGATCTTAAATATTCTGATTGGCACAATCATCAGTATGTACAGAATTTTTTTTATTGCGTTATGTCCCATTTTTTAATATGTAATGCAATTGTTAGTACAGCATTTATATGAGATATTTAATAATAAATAAGTTATTAATTGCACATTTTTACTACAAAAGTACTATTATAATTGGAATCTTAAAGGCATGAATGACACAGCAACATCTCACAGTGCAACATGCTGACCTTGTCTACATTCCTCTCAGTTTGTCACTATTTGCTAGATGAAGCCTTTAGTCATCTGGTCTGTAGGAGTTCGGTCAGATCTAATAGCTGTGAAATGCTGTGCTGATGGATGGAGCGAGCCTAACCGACTCTGTGGCTGTAAATCATGTTGTTTCTGCTCCTCCTTCACTGGTAGTTACGTGTTAAGCTGGGTGGCGAGAGGTCAGGCCCTTCTATCTTCTGCGTCAAAATGTTTAGTTTAGCTATTTTTCCCTTCATCCTGCACCTCTTCTACTTCGATCTTGCTTTCTAAGGACTGAAACTGCCTTGTCTTTTCACCTCATCCACCTGCTCTCTCTTTGTACTCAGCCTTCACTAGCTTGCTCACGCTCTCTTCATACAGTATACTTTTATTCTCTTCTATTTATCATCTCTACTGTTTCTCACCCACGTGTTCTCCCTTTTCACCACATATCCTTCTCACTTTTCTGTAGCTATACATTTTTTTGGCGCATTGCCATTCAGCGACGCATTCCTTTTTTTATGTGTGAAAAACAAGCATTCTATAATACAGGAGCTGAGCTTTTAACGGGTTTTGTTGGCAGGGACGCATTTAACTAGGGCTGAGCAATTAATCAAAAATGAATTGAAAACGACATTCAGGACCTCAAATCGATCTGATCCTGCCCATGTCAATTATTATTATAATTTTTATTATTAAAATTCTGTTAATGCTTTTTTTTTTTATTAAAAGAAAAAAATGGGTGTGTTCATGTACTGTCCTCTTAAAAACATGCAACATATGTGTGTAGTCACATGACTAACCCCCATCCTGCCTGCGACATGGAAGCAAAAAAAACCATCATTGATCATAGTTAAGAGATAAAATGTTCACAATCATTCATGATATTGATTTGAGGTCATGTCTCCCAGTATTATGCTTAAGGCATTCCTGATTTCCCTCAATACAGAATCATTTTTTAAACATAGTCATAGACGACGTAAATATTGCTGTAGCTCATTTATTTAAATGTATACAATAATATCATCACCTATGACCTTTTTTCTCCAATTACAGAAAATATTTGAAATAAAAATATGACTCATGTAAGTTCAGGTGTACATTATTAACCAACTACTTTTTTTTTATTTTTTATTGATTTTATTCAGGTGATCAGTAAAACAAGCTGTATGTCTGTACTGGATGTCTTTAGTTTAGCAGCATGTTTACAATAGCTATGAAAGTGTCAGATTATGCACCTTTTTGAGCTTAAAATCCCATATGCTATAGATTTGATGTTTTAGGTTTTCAGCATCTTCCTAACTTTCTTTACTCATTCTTTTTTTATTCTGCGACTAAATCATTCTTATGTAGTGCATCACAGATGTACCTTTCATCTGACGAAGACCTCCATGCTTGACAAAAACAAGCAAAAAGCTCCCTCATTTCTGAACTGCTCTATGTTTCATACATTTCCGCTCTGTTTCTTTTCTGTGGTGGAGAATGATTTAAATCAGCTGCCTAAAATATTTCTAATAAAGAGTAAGTAGAGTATGTATACTCTAGTAAGAGTATATTCTCTTATAACAAAAGTATTTATTATTTTCCAAGACTTTCTACTGTATATAAGGACTTTCTATATGAAGACATATCCATATTCTTATCTAAGTCCTAGAGCTGCTCTTCATTTTATATACACATGCAATGCCATGCCCATATTTCTATATATGAACCAAACCATGTCTCTGGTCTGTGACTGCATTTAGACTTTAAACAGTCAGTATGTAGTGGCTTGTCTTCACACCGAGCTTTTAATGCATCAATATTTCCAGGATTTTACTCTTCTTCTGACTTTCCTTTACATGTACCCCCTTCCTGATTAACAAAATTTAAGTGATTGTGTGTTTAAAAAGAGCATTAGAGTTGTCCGCTCTGTGCTCTGCTGTCTGTGGGTGGACATTCTGGATGTGAACTGCATATGAATCTAATAACTCATAGATGAAGGTCTTCTGGATATGTGATGTGCTGTGTGTGTGTGAGTGTGTGTGTGTTTTGCACAGGGACAACACTGCATACTGGTTGTGGATGCAGCTGTGGTCATGAGCAGCAGTGCATAGATAAATCTGTCAGACTGATAGCACTACTTTTTAACTTCTGTCAGTGATCTCTCCAACTTTCTCTCTCTCTCTCTCTCTCTCTCTCTCTCTCTCTCTCTCTCTCTCTCTCTCTCTCTCTCCTTCGCTCCCTTTCCTTAAGACCTCCCAAACATCACATTCTCTGATCTCTCTCTCTCTCTCTCTCTCTCTCTCTCTCTCTTTGTCTGTCTGTCTCTTTTCATTTTAGCCAAATAGAAATCTATTCCTCCTCATATTTTCCTATTGCCCATCGCCTGTGTCCTATCTGCCATCCCGTTTTATTTGTCTCCAGCAGCGATCACTGCCAGGAAAAGTGTTCATGCCCTGGAATGCTCTACACAGAATAACCCACATTGCACATGCTTTTTTTTTTAGAGAGGGAAACTACTGCTTTCTTTTTTCATTATTTAACCGATCACATACAGAACACCCAGGTGTCGGACAGGGTGAGGAGCCTAGAGGTTTTTTTTTGTTTTGTATTGTAGTTGCCGTCTTTTCATAGATTTTCTAGAACATAAACTGTTGATGTTTCATTATAAGAGAAAAAATATCTGGATACCTTTGTCTAAATTTAGCAATACTTGTTGCTGAGATGGTGGCATGGTGATGTAGTGCTTAGCACTGTGGCCTCCCACCTCAAGGATCAAGGGTTTAGGTCTCCCCGTGCTTGGTGGGTTCCCTCTGGGTAATCCGTTTTTTTCCCACAGTCCACGATACTGTATGCAGATTAGGGAAATATTCCAAATTGCCCCTAATATGTCAGTGTTTGTTCCCTGCGATGGACTGCAATGCAATCCAGGGTGTACCCTGCCTAGTGCCCCAAGATCCCCTAGGATAGGCTCCAGGCCTCCACAACCCTGTAGTGGTTATAGTATAAAGTATAGAGAATGAGGGAGTGTTTTTAATCGATCACAGACATAATAACGCTGGTCTATCACCTTTTTATTTTTCTAAATCGTTTCGATGTCTCAGGAAATATAGGGATAAAGTTAATAACATTTGTGTGGATAGGAGATTGTTTGGTTCATTATAAATCTTACAATTCTTAAATGAGTTCAAAAAATCTGTCATTTTCTGTTTCTCACCTTCCATAACAGTTTTTGCTGTTGTAGGTTGAAATTAAATTTGCCTACAGACGCTAAGAGTTTTACCGTTCGAACGGTTTTAAAAAGGCTTTTGCTTGGTAAATTATGAACACCAACATTGTTAAGGCTGAGTCTGATTAGCTAGTTAGCATCTTGTGGTTATGTTTTTTTTCTCCCACTGACCATGAAAAAAGCAAAGATACTGTACCTTCAAAACAATTCCCTGAGAAGAGGCATTACATTATATATTTAAAAAATCTGTACAACTAACATGACTTTGTTTTACCAACTTTGCTGATCAATAGAGAAACACTGTGGGCACTAAGTACAAGCTAGCAAATGGCTGAGGCTATTACATTTTCCTAGCTAACACCTGGCTAAAAGTGCAAGCAAATGAAAATCAATGGGAACATAAATATTTCTTTTCAGAAGTCTTGGTAAATTATTAGAAGAAGACATCATATACAGTAAAATACCCTCTGGTGACATTTTTTTCGAGACAGGTGCAGCATAATGACACTGAGGGAAGCTAATGAGTTAGCTAGCTTAAAAGTACAGTGACAATGAAAACAAGAAAAAAATGTCTGGAATATCAACATTATTGAGAGAAAAATCGTGTTTTTTTTTTTGTCCCTCATGCCAGAGTTTACTGTAATTGGGCACTTAAACTGGACCAGTGTCCCTATGACCCAAGCGACCAAAACCTGATACTATACTCAGCCGAATACTCACCCTTACTAAAACTAATTTAGCACTGACATTGAAAGATATTTTAATCACAGGCTTTCACCTCGACACGCTTATCCTTTCTCGATCCTGGCACGCACATTCTGTTTTCCATACTTATCACTTTTTTTTATTATTTTTTATTTTTTTACATCTCCACTTCTACACTTTCTATCTCTCGTCTTCCTTTTCTCTGTTTGCCCCTAATCATTAAACAATGAGGTAATTACCTGCACCAGGGCTTATGAATTCATTCATTTGGTGTGTAATTACCAAAGCATTGTGGAGTGCTGAGCGAGAAGGTTCTCTCCTTTCCTCACAAAGGGGCTTTTCACATCTTTTGTAAAGGAGTGAGTGTCCTTCTATCCGTTAAAATACTTGTTGACGATCAGTTCTGTTTGCGTGTGCCGTGTCATTCAGGTGCACTCGTGTATCTCTGTCCTGTTTTGACTAAATGAGTTTGCCTTCGTTCGCACTTGCTTCAAGCACAGATGGTCGAAAACAAAAGAGGCAATTTTGAGTGTTTTGAATTTAATTTGAAAGCAATCTTATCTAGAGTACTGACCAAGGAAATGTCTCGGCTTATTGGAGTTGTTGAAAAGAAATATATCTCTTGCGATTTTATTAAAGGCAGAAAGCCAGGCATATACAGAGTGTAGATTGTTGGATATCTGTACACTCAGGATGTTAATCGATTGACTCGTTTCCAGTTCGTCTGTGAAAGAGCTCCTTTGTGCACGTCTCCTGCCTCGCTGCAATGAAAGTCAGTACAAACCAGTTAGCAGTCCGCTCTCATATCTGTGGAAGCTCACAGAAGGTCAGGAGTAGATTTCAGGAACACCCAGACATTGCAAGCTGTGTTTCCATTAGCCATTAGTGATGTGCCATACAGCACTGAGTGATGATCTTTAATATCTCCTGCTTATATAATCCCCCATCTGCAGCTGCAGCGTTATAACGGTGCATATATGTGGTAGGAAATTCCACAATGTGCCCTTGGGAAAATTAACTGAGAAGTGTTTCATCTTTATGAAAGCAAACCTATATAGTGTAATTTAATTTCATAATCACCAGGCTTGATATATGTGGATCCATCACTGAAGAAAGTGCTGATTCGATGCACTTGCTATATGATGGTATTATAGAAAAAGTAATTACGAGATCAAAGGTGTGGCATGGTGACACAGCAGGTACTGTAGAGTTTGCCGGCTCACATTTTCTAGGTCCCTGGTTCAATCCTGAGCTCGGGTTAATGGCTTACTGTCTGTGCAGAGTTTTCAAGAAGGGTTTTTATGAATGTCTGTGTACTGGCTAGATATAAGTGTGTATGTGTGTGTGTGTGTATATGTGTGTGCATAGTGTCCTGTGATGAACTGGTGTCCCATCCAGGATTTATTCCTGCATTGTTGACCTGGGATCCATCATGAACTTGTAATGTGTGGTGATTTATTTCTTTGTAGACATGAATGTCGGATAATCCAGAAATCAGGAAATCAAGCAAAGGCTAAAAACCTGGAAGTCACAGAACTAGGAAACAGGACACTGGGAACCAAGGCTTGTTATTTTAGCTTTGAGTAGCATGTGCTCATTTGAAAAAGTCAACACTACCATTTTCTTAAACATTACCTGACCTGACACATAATTAAGTAAAAAAAAAAAAAAAAACGATCCATTCTCGCCTTCACAGGAATTTTTAAACTCGTATGCAGAACATATGTACTGGCGGGAGCCTCGACCTTAACAGAAGATGTGAGTTTTATATCGATGCCTCATTTTCAGACATCCTACTCTCTTTCTTCACTGTGATGAACTTTGACCTAGCACATATCCTTTTTTTCTATTCAGATATTGATGTCTTAATATTTTCCTGTTTTCTAGTCCATCTCTGATGATGAGATACAGCAGGGAAGCGCTAAAGATAATGTAATAATTGGGGCTCTTGTGGTGCTGATTTATATGCCTCTATGAATTCACAAGGGCTCTTACACCCTCACTTGTTTCTTAACTAGATACAGTTATCAACATTGGAGGAGGCAATGGCCCATTACTTTCGCCCAGGCTTCTGATTAGAGATTACTTATGTAGCTACCTCTAACTGCCTGACTGAATATTATCATGCAGTAGCAAACGAATGACCTGTATTTAAATGCAAAACTGAAAAGAAAATGTTTATACATTACTGACAATTCAGAGAAATATGGCATTTGGTAGATGCCGTTATGCAGAGCAACTTCCATTTATTTTATTTATACGTCTGAGCAGTTGACAGTTCAGTACTTTGCTCAAGCGTCCATTAGTGGCAACTTGGCAGTGCTGGGAATTAAACTTATTATGGAATGACGACTAAACAGTGGAAGCATGCCTGCTTAAATGTAGGGAATGTAAAAGTGCACTCAATCTTCCAGCAATGCAGCTTAGCCACTGCAGTGCATACCATATGTATATTCTACCTCCTATTACTTTCTAAATTTGTTTGTGCATTTGAAATAAATGAACTATTTAACACTAACAGGAAAAATTATACATTATATAAAATGCTCTAATTCATTACTCAGTATATAACTATAGTTATAACTATAACTCAGTTATAGGTGTTAAAGTCAGTCACTCAATGTTGAAAAATAGTCTCCTTTTTCCACAAATGTCCATATGACATATGGATAAATGTCCACAATCTCACAAATTCTCACAGTTCAATATACACTGTATTTCCTAATTACTGTATATTTTCCATTAGTTGTATAAATACTAACAATTTCCAAAGAAATTCACCTGTTTCCAGCTTCATAAATGAGTTGCTAGAGCTCCATAATATAAACTATATTAAATATACGTGCTATAAAATAGCATATTGCAATTATATTGCAATACAGTGCAATATGAATTGCCATGCATTATGGTGGACCACTGCCGTAATGAGTTTCTCATTATTTCATTGGGTCATGGGCCTCTACAGAAAACCTACATGGAACATAAGCTACATGTCAGAACGCTCAATAAACAATTGTGCTATGTTCAAGGGCTTATTTCCATATTGAATGCTCATGCGATATTGGTCTTACAAAGGCCATCACTGGGGTATTGAGTACCAAACTAACTATACTGTAGAAAGAGGAAGGAATTTGTGAAAGTGATGCTAAAGCATACAACTACCCCAAGATTGTGTGCTTCATCACAGCAGAGATCTGAAAGGCCACATTTAGTACCATGATCGTGTAGCGTTCGTTAAACCTTCCTGGGCAAGCTTTTAAAAAAGGACTCCTGAACAAATCTCTAGTTGAGAAAAATTATTAACTTAAGCGATATAACTGAGGTTAAGGAAATCATCAAAGCTAAAATTCACACACCATAACACAACAATGCTGCCATTTCTACCTCTGTATCTTGCTTTGAAAAAATCGATTCAGTTATGAATCATGATTTTTTTGTGTCTCGCCTGGACTCCAAATTAACTTGAGCACATCCTCAGTTATATTGAACTTCCAGCCGCCTAACACTCTGTATAGCCCGATTCGGACGGGACTAGTTTCACAGGGGGTCGTTAGAGAAATTTCTGTTTCACAGACGTAGTTTGTGATTTTAATCCCATCCGAATCTGCCATGTCTGTCTTTCTCTCACATGACCTCTGTAAAAATTCCAGAGCAAATTACCTACAGTTTTTCAGCAAACTCGGCGGTCCTCTGAAAAATCTAATCCCGTCCGAATGCGAATGTCTGTGATTGCCGAAAATGTTTTTTCAGCGTTTTCTTTTGTGTTTTGGTCAACGTGAACTACCGTACTATCACTAGCGCTCCGGTATTCAAGTTTGCGCACCAACGCAATCCACGCAACCTGGATATGTGGTCTTGTGCAACGCCCACATGTAAAACACAGACACTCCGTAATAAACACAGAGATGTTAGTCCCGTCTGAATGCATACATGAAATGACAGACGTCGTCTGAAAAAAATTCTAACTCAAACGTCGTTT
>JAQQZT010000023.1:26853958-26864958 GCA_030068275.1 Clarias platycephalus
TATTTAAATTCAAGAAGTGACTTTTTGGGCAGGCAGTGAATTTATCCATCCATCCATCCATCCACCCATCTGTCTGTCTGTCTGTCTGTCTGTCCTATTTACAAATATGTCTTTAAAAATCATATACTTTGTGCTGTATCAGGCTGGTCACTGGAACTGGTTTGAATGATTCTGGATGGAGTTTCAGACTATACTAAATCCTTTCTGTGACTCATATGTCATGGACCTTTGTCCCAGAATTCACGTCTGTGTAATTGAGTGCTGAGTTTAAATTATTAAAATGCCGTCACAGTTCTCTCTTTATGACCGAGTCGGTTCTCCTGAGTGTCAGGACATAGAAAAGGAGAACCGGTTCACTGGGAGGCTAATCACCAGGGCAGACATGTTCTCTGAGTGAATGGTTCTAGCCTGACGAGTTCTGGTCCTGTTATGCTTCTCTAACTAGCACTTTTGGCATGGCGTAACCTGTTTTGCTTTGTATTACTTTTTGGGTAGTTAGAATGTATTTAGTTGCGTGTGTATTAATGAACTTACTGTAATATAAGGTGTGATTTATTGCATGATTATGAAATCCATCCAGTGGATTGACCTCATCATCTTCAGACAAATGGGCAAAGACTAGTTTGTTGTGCCACTCGGGAACCTGAGCAGCGTGATGAAGATGAACGTATAGAGCTGGTACTAGTTAATTTTTTTGGATATAAACCTCGGTATGAAGTATTGTAAGTGGTTTTGCCCTTGATTTCAATCTCATTGTGTTGCAGTGATTAGACACTTCAGCAGTGCAGTACTTTTATACAGCGTTGAATTATTTAAAGTAAAATTTGTCTCTCTTGCCTGGCATATAAGCTCGAAATGCTTCAGCTGATAACTTGGGGCCAATTCAATTAATGTTGCGATTGTGAAACTATCATGATTTTATAAATATCCTAATTCAATATTATATATTTTTCAGATTTTGTTACAATTTTAAGACCTTGAACCTTAATGTTTTATACCTTATCTTTATTCATCAGCTTCATAATTTAATTGAACATTAAAAAACAAGGTTTATCCGACATAATTATTTCTAAACAAACCTGTATTATAAGCGTATTATAAAGAACTGGTAACGTATTACCGCCTCAAATATCTCCGGAGTCTTGTGAGTGCGTTGGGCAGTTGTGAGCACCTCGATTTTTGAGTCAATGTGGTGAAACATGAATCGATGCGCAAAAGAATCGTGATTCATAACTGTATCATTTTTTTTCCCACCATCTCTCATATACACTGTGTTTACACTTTATTCATTAGTATTGCCACACACCCAAAGAGTGAGTGATACAGAATAAGGAACCTAAATAAGGAAACAAAACCATGTGGATGTTGGATCTTGATTATACCAATAATTAGATTAGTTATAAATAAGATTTAATTACATCTAGACAGCTCCAGGAATATTTTGCAATTCATTAAATATGTAACAATAAACATGTCTTGATTTTCCTAAACCTACAGACTGTGAAGGCCAAAACATATAATTGACGTCATTTTCATTTTCATCAAAACCCGTGAGCCCTTGTGCTCTGTGGATGGAGTCAGAATCATCTTGGAAGAGACCAAATACATTAGAACAAGCAGAATAACTATATAAGCAGACTACTAGGCTGCTTGCACACTAGGGATTAAGACACAGACATGAGTACCCATGCCTTTGAAGTTTGGTACATTTGCGTAGCATAAAAGGTGTTCTGGTTTAAAAGGTGATCTCGAGCACAGTATAGTGTACCCGTGCCTGGTTTGCAGCTAATCTGAAGGCCAACCGTACCTAAACAAGGAAGTGAACTGCTGGTTATAGTGTGACCGTATGTCTTTTTTAATATCTGCATATACAGTATGCACAGCATGTGCTGATCTTGTCTTCTGGAACTGCATGGCCGAAGCTGATAATATACAGTAGAAGGGCAGGGGAGAAGGTTTTTTCTTGATGTTGTCTTAAAATTATCAATAATATCAGGCTTAGTATGACCTTGTTTTCTCCTTCTCTTTGTTTTTATTGGTGAATCGCAAACCAATTAGGTGAATACTGCCACCTGCTGTATCGGAGGGTGTAGCTGCAGATGTGTAGTCGGGTAAGGAATAATACTGCACATGCTAATTTATTTTCATGTCTTATTTATTCCATCTTTACTCCCGAGCCCCTCTTCCAGCCTTCCGTAATCACTCACTGCCGTCCCACATCGTATATTTTACCTAACCATCTCGGTATCCCTTGCTCCCCTGTTGGGCCCCTGTCCTGTCTGGGCATTATTGGCACAGCTGTGTGCAGGTTGCTATTCAAAGCACACATTTCATCACCTGCCAGAGTGGAATAACAGTGAGGATGACACTTCGGACCTAGAAGAGGTGAAGTAGACTACACGTTTCTTCGCCTAGCCGACCCCCCTCAGTGGTTTTCTGCACGTTTCCATCGTAACAGCCTTGGCGAACGTGTGGTGCAAGCTGCTGTCACTGGCACTGAGAAGGCAGGTGACAAATGGACCACTTCCAACCTACGCTTGTAGGTACGTTTATAAATGGCACCATCTCTTGGTTCTGGATGGAGAAGAATCTCGGACAGCTTGTTTAACCCTGGAACGCCCCTGATGTAACCACCCTTATGTCTAGAAAAAAGAGCTTAGTAGAGGCTCGTTCGCACAGAAAGAGGTTTTGGGGGCGTATCAGATGGGAAAGCGTCGTATTTCATGGCTAAACTGAGACGGTGCAAGGAACACGTCTGTAATAAAATTATTAAGATGCATGAAAGGATATAGAGCGCTTCATGACCAAGGCTGCAAACATCAATCCCCCTCACTTACTCTCTCACACACACTCTCTCTCTCCCTCGCCCCCACTTTCATATATTAATGTAATCTGTCATTGGCTTATTTGCTCAATTTTTTTTCTTGCTGTCTTTATAATTAGTTTAAGTGGGATGCTGTTTATTCGGTTTGGTTTTATAGGTGTTGTCTTATTATATTCCGCCATCTTTGTACGTCTGTGAAGCACCTCTTTAGTCATGTGTCACTTTCCTGCAAGCCCTGCCTATCTATTTTTAATAAATAGACTGCTTACTTTCATCCTCTTTTAACTCTTCACTCAGACCGCCTACTACCAATTAATATTCATAAGCAGACCCCGGTGGGCATTAATATTCATTCGACGCGCTAAATTTCCATACCATGTCAGTCTTTTTGAAATCAGGTTTTATATGTTATATGTTTATATGTAACAATGTATCTGTTAGAGTTGTGCGTTAATCAATTTAATCAATTTTTTCTTGGGTCAGGTTTGTATTCAGAATTTATTCACACTTTTAAAACATTTTATGTTAACTTACAAACGTTCATTGATCATTTCCTTGAATGTATAAACCAGCTTTTGCAGAAAATAGAAACCGTTTGCATGTCTTATAAATACTCATATTTTTTGAGAGTATCACTTCACCTTCTTTTTGAGTTTGTGATCAATTTGTGCAGAGCGCCCCCTACTGGACTGGAGCGTGGATCAGAGCATTGGGAGGGGAAAAAAATTAACTCTTTGTACGGGATGCGACATTTATACAATCAACAAAACCACAAGTTGCAGAGCATATCAATATTTATTAACTGCATACATTTAATAGTTTTACGATGTAGCTGATGGTAACATTTCAGATAATAACTATTAGTGCTATTAAATCAGTGTGCAATTAAAAGGCTACCTACAGTATGATTCACAACTCTAATAACCTTTATCCATACTGTAAGTCATATAAATCTTTACGTTTCAGTCACTCATTCATCGTCTCTACTGCTTTATCCTGGGTCACAGGGGGCCTGGAGCCAATCCCAGGGCACTTGGGTGGGGGGGGTACACATCCATCACAGCAATTTTGAAATGCCAGTTAGCCTAATCTGCACTGTGGGAGAAAAGCAAAGCACTTGGAGGAAATCCAGCAAGCACAGGGAGAACATGCAAAATCCATGGACACAAACCCAAAGCAGGAACCGAACCCTCGACTCTGGTGGTGCAAATACGACAGTGCTAACCACTTCACCATCGAGTCGGTCTTTTTTTAATCACCTATTAAACACATCGTACCTGCCTTATCAGTGTCATGTTTTGATGTGACACAACTGCTGATTGAGGAGAATAATGAAAATACAAACAGCACCATCTAACAAATTTAACCAGCAACCAATATCATAAATAACACAACTAACATGGGAGTTTTTTTATTAGGTCTAAGTTAGATTGACAGACAAGAGACTGAACAGTAATAGCAAGATATTAAGAGCGCGCACACACTCCACACACACACTCCACACACACACACACACACACACACACACACACGCCCACAGCTCTCCAAGGACGAGGAAAAATTGTAGGCTCAGCCTTGTTCTGGACTCTTCCAGACCTCCTGCTGCTAATCTCTATTAACGCGACACATAAAAACACACATTCTAGCAAGCAGAGCTGGATCGGACCGCGCTGTTGTGTAACTCTTTGTCTGAGAAAATTCGTGCATCTCGCTATCCTGACTTTGTACTGTATTGTGCAAGAACTTTGGATCACTTTCAAAAACTGTTAGTCCCTTGGTGCACCGCAACCTTTTTCATGCTCCCTATGGCTGGTGCAATTAATCACTGAATCAAAACACCTGCACTCCTGGTAAGGGGAAAAAAAAAAGAAGAAAAAAATGTGTAGAGCACAGCAGGTGCTGAGTACACAATAATCAGTAAACGCTAGTGGCGTCCTTGTGCAGCACACGCTCTCTGTGTAGTGTAGTGTTTTCACCGCGTGTTTAACGGGAATCTCTCCTCCACGTCGAGTGTGAGAGCTGTGAGCTCCGAGAGGTGCTACTTTGTTGCTAAAAATATGAGGCGAGATCACAGCTTAGATGCTGATCACGTTGGAGAAGTTCCTCACCAGCCTGAAGGGTTGCAGGGGAAGTAAAAAACTAAACAAACAAAAAAACACAGCATACAGAATGAGTTGGTGAGATCAGTGTACCTGCTGAGCGTCAGGATGGGAAACATGTCACGTTCGGGTTGTTTCCACGTGTGTGCTGGGTCACAAGTGGCATGTCATACGGTACTACTAGTTCACGTGATGTTCGGGTTGTTTTCCCGTGTGTGCTGGGTTACATGTGTCATACTACTACTTTGATACTATAAAAGCGATTTGAGATATGATATGAGAAAAGAGATTTGATATTTTTTATATTGGAAAAAAATGCTGTTTAACACAGTGCTGGAACATAAACATATTCTAGATATTATAGGGTTTATATTAGATCATAGATCATTTCTGTACGAACTGTCATTATTGAGCCTTCAAGTGGTGCAGTGGTAAAGTATTCGCCCTATCATCTGGAAATCGCGAGTTCTGATTGGCCGAGCTCTCTCAGAGGGGCAGGAGGTACTTGGTGCTCCCACACTAATCACTGCTCTGCAGCCAATCAGGAGCGTCTGTGAGCTCACGCAGGCAGAAAGAGGGGATAGCGCTGTCCTCCGAGTGTGTTACGCCGCCCCCAACGGTGCACATGAGCGAGCAGTTCGAAAAGAAACATGTGATAGTCTTCGGCCCTCCCGACTAAGTGGTCATGACTAAATTAGGGAGGAAATCGGGGAAAAATCCCCCCCCCCCAAAAACCAACTGCCATTATTGACACATCAGTGTCATTCTCATTGTGAAGAAGTTTTAGATTTTTGGAAGCAGTCTCCAGTGTCAGTGATTGATAGCAATCATAACAGACACCATCACTTTTTTGTCTTATTAACCTGGATACAGAGAAAAGAATGTGGGCCGATAAAGACTCCACTATAATGTAATTGTTAGCAGTGCTTCAATTATAGTAAAATTTATTATAATACAATTATAATAAATGAATAAAAATTCAAGTGACATTTCAACGAAACTGCGACTCGTGTTGAAATTGCTTGTGATTGAAGGCGTGAAACCAATTGGCTGCAAACGAACACCACTTGCACCTTACAGGAACTCGGTACAGCCCTGACCCCAGTCCAAACCATTTCATCTATTAAAGGAGTTCCTGGGAGGCCAGCGTTTCAGAAGTTTTTACTCTCATAACTGCACAATCAAAAGTCTTGGTTTGACTCGAATGCACCATGTACGTGCCGTTTTTTTTTTATTGAATAAAAAAAAATTAGAGTTGGCAAATTAGTGCGGTTTAAAGAGGAGATAAAAGCTTTGGCATGTTTTTATATGAAAATATTAAAGCTTAGGGTGCCGTCACACCTCTCCATCGTTAACATTTTCCTATAATTGTTTTCCTTTCTAACATATGAACTGCTTACCGAGACCTGTAGTTTTGACTTTGAATACTTAATTATTTTTCACACCTACTCATGTAATGCGACAACTCCTTATAGACTAACTTATAGAGATATAAGTTGACAGGTTTTATGTGCACATTTCAGACCAGACATCTGTGTGAACTCTGTTGGATTACGTATTTCAATCACACTTATGCTACCGATGTGGTTTGTAGAGATTAGTTAAAAAAAAAAAAACCCAAAAAACCAATGGAGTACCCTTTTAACCCTGTTGTAATCCACTGCAACCGAACACCTTTTCGAAACCCATGAATTTAAATGGAGTTATAATTACTGTACAATGTGAAAAACTCAACTTTTGCATGAGGATTTATGATACGTGACTAATCGTTTCTTTAGTGTTAAATAATTGCTTTCAGACAGCACAAGCAGAAGCTTCTGCGGTTCGGTTCCTGCAGATATCCTTCTTTTTCAAGGAATTCCTGACTTGGATTTGGATTGATTAGCAGCTTAATGACCTGTATTTCAGGTTACTTTATCGAGCAGGGAGGCTCCGTGTGACACCAAAGCAGCGAGATGTGTGTATGCGTACGGTACGTGTGTGTTTGTGTGTTCGATGCACGGCTCTAAATATACATCAGAGTGAGCGTATGGGTTGCTGCCGTTCAGAGGGTGGGTGACACCCACACTGTTATACAATGGGAATTGCGTAATTGTGAGAAATCGCCTACTAGTGTCTCCCCGTTCCTTCACTTTTTTTTTCCCCCTCCTCATTTTTCACCATTCCTTTCATTGTCAATTCTCTCTTTTTCTCCTGTTACACAAACACATGCGTCACACTCGCAGGGTCTGTGATTAGACCCCAGAGCAGAGGACTCCTGTCGTTGTCTACGATGCACGTGTCTGAACTTCAAAGTGTACAGTGACTTTTCCTCCTCGTTCTTTCTGTGTATGAATGAGACATACAGTACTGTATATCCATGTGGGAAAAAAGATTGTGAGCTCAGCTGTGTCTACTTTTCATTCATTATCTTCCTCCGCGTATGTGCTATTTCTTTGTAATTTATTATGGGATTGTTTTTATAAATAGCGTGACGTGGTGTGATCACCAGGACCGGTTGGAAATTATCCGCCGAACCAAATCCGCAGCGTTTGCATTGCGCTTCAGGCTGAGGTGAGAGCCGGGGCATACGCGGCAAACAGCTTTCGGCATTTCCAGTTATTGTTTCTTGTGCAGTCATGCTTACGGTATATGATGCAAGGCGTATGACCTTGATTTTGACCTTGAAAGCTTGAAGAGGTCACAAAATGGCCAAACTAAACATACGCACTGATCAGCCATAACATTACAATACAAAACATTATGCCCAGTATTGTGTAGGCCCTTCAGAGCATGACTTTACAAGACTTGTAGTGTCTGGCATTGGCAGCAAACTCCCTGAGATGGTAATAGAGGGAGTCTGGATCACTGGCAGCTCAGGAAGAACATGTGTAGCTCGACAGAGAGAGAAGGAAAGAGAGAACAAATTTATGGCCAGCGTTTTTTGACGCTTCTGTTTCCATTGGTCACCGCGTGCACGAGTGAGTCTTGGGTGCCCGTGATCTTGTCTCTAGTTTACTGGTATAAAATTGATAATCAGTGTTAATGTACACTAATGGATGACCGGTGTATGCAGAAAGGTCCAGGAAAAAACTAACAAAAACATGATAAAAAAAAAAAAATCCACAGTTTACTATAGTGCAGCTTGTTATTTAACTGATCAGATGCATTTATTTAAATGATTTAGCTCGAGGCAGCTCATTAGATCAGACACATTCACTCAGAAGACTTAACCACCTCACATTGTCTTATTTATAACTGTATACTGTTTACTAATTCATTCCTTGCACATTAAGCTGAAATATTATAAACTCCTCTGGTTTAGAGAGATCATGACTTTGTAAGGTCATGTGGGTTGCTCAATATTTCTGCATTTTTAGCTTTTAAATAACAAAATAGAGTTAAAATTCCTCTGACCTTCTGTGCTGGTTTGTTTGTCCTCGACAGGTTTATTGTTTCTGGCCGGCGTTCACGGTTCTCCCATTTAAGGATGTGATTATTGATATTAAAAGCTCCAGCGTGAGCAGGCCGTCCATTCTGTCTCAACCTCATGTACGTTCAGATCGGAGTTGCTTTAAATACAGACTCGAGACTCGGTACTGTACAGCGATGATGTATTGCAAGTTTTCAAAGAGCTCCATCTCCAGGTTGAAGAGAACTGAATAGCCTGGACATTCTGACTGCTTCCTTAAGTCTGAAGTATGACTCCTGGAGCACTTTGTATAATATACAGTACAATGGCAAAAAGTACAACGGGGGTTCGAGGCTAAAATGAGTGATGTTTTTTCTTTTGTATTAGGCTACAAAAGGGGTGTTCGAGCCAAACCGGGACTTTTAAATGTGTAGAATAACGGAACACAGTTACATAAGACTAAAAACTGCCTTTATCTCTCTATATAATTCCTTGGTACACTAATGCACTTATCCCAGAGTTTCACTGGTGCTTGGATAAGATCAAGGTCAAAAAGATTTCTCAGTATTCTGGAGCCAATTAGACTTCTGAAACACTGGCCTCCCAGGAACTCCTTTAAAGGCCGAAGTGTGTGGAAATGTTTTGTGGTGTGATCAGGGGTTGTGGCAATAACTCCCAGCCAAGTTCCGGTAATGTGCAAGTGGTGCTGGTGAATTATTAATAATAATAATAATAATAATAATAATAATAATAATTATTATTATTATTATTAATTCATTAATAATTGCGTGTACAGTTCCCAAAGACAGGTGCATCTTTTCCACAAGTTAACGACAAGTTATCATCAATTTTAAAGCATCAGGTATTCCACTCCCTATATGTTCACAGGAATGACTGCAGTGGGCTCCGAACCACCTCGGCTGGGATTGTCATTCCATCAGTTTTACCTCTTCATTCAGGAGAAATATCGTCACAAGTGCCGGTTTGACTTGAGCACCCCGTGTAGCATCGGTTTTACCTTTGGTTTAATAAACAGCCACAGGCAGCAGAAAGCTCTAAAAATGAGGAGGAAAATTAGGGAAAAGAAGTTGATATAACACGCTGCATATAATTATTATTAAATTATATAATATATATTATATATATTATAAATATAGTAATATAATGTAATATATAGTTTAATGAATATGGTTGGGGGTTTGGATCGCAGCTGGCACGGACGTTTCCAGATGGTGTGACTGGCAGCAGCATTAGCCAAAGGTAGAAGGGAAGCGAAACCACTGCCAAGGCCACAACTGGTGCGACGTGTGTGTGTGTGTGTCTACAATCCACCGCAGTTCCTGGAAGCAGAACTGTCTGTCTGTCTGTCTGTCTGACTCTCTGTCTCTCTGTCTGTCTGCTGGACAGCGAGACTCTATTCAGTAATTTGGTGTCATATGACTGCTCAAACAGGAACACCCTGCAGAAAGCAAAGTTGTGTAACTCCTTCCTGTATGCAGCTTAGTCGTCTCCTTCCCTGTGTCTCTGCTGGCGGGTGTATTGAGACAACGAGGGCACCTGGATGTCAAGGAGCTAGCAGAATTCAAACACTATACAAATCGGTGTAGTGTTTACATATGGAAAGCCTGAAAAAATCAAGATCTAATGGTCGAGCTTTCGTTATAAATAGGCTTCAGGCACCTGGTGTCAGTCTGTTCAAAAAGTTGAAGAAATGTGTTTTTGTTTTTTTGAGAAGGAAAATGGGTCTGACGTGAGTTATGGCGTGCATCATTTAATGACCCAAATTTCTGTTATAACTGTTAGTGTAGATAGATGATTACTTTTATTTACTCATTGCATAACTCCAAATCAACATTCATCCTGTCACATCTTAAGTCGTGACCACAACATACTATGTCATTCCCACACTGTAGTAAGTCGTGACCACAACATACAGCACTATCTGATTCTTACAGTATGCCTTAGTAAGTAGTGGTCACAACATACTATCTCGTTCCCAGACCTTAGTAAGCCTTAGTGTTGGGGACGTTACTTTTTAAAGTAACTAATTACATTACAAAATGAGTGTCATTAAAAAGTAATCCGTTACATTACAGCATTACTTTCTGATGAAAGTAACTAGTTCGAGTACTTTTGCACTGCAGAAAATGAAAACTCCTTTGTGATTCCTCATGCACGTTGTTTTAGTCAAGACCTTTATAATTATTCTACCATCACTCAGCGAAGTTTGGCCCATAATCTGTTAACTTACTAATACCCCTATCTCACCTACGCGGGTTTACGCAGTAGCCGTAAGTACGGCTCATCGTGATTCACTGCAAGTTTTGGCGCTGTGATTAGGTTTCCATCTTACGGTGCGTCGGTCCTCACAAAGTCAAACCGCGTAGGTGAGATAGGGGTATAACAGCAGGAATAACAGAGCGGGGCGGGTTATCGGGGGCGGGGCTTGTAGGACGACTTTCACACACACACACACACACACACACACACGGATTACATTTTTGAAAAAGTAACTAAATAACTGAGTACTTAAATGGCGAACTTAACGCGTTAGATTACTCGTTACATCAAAAAAGTAATCCAAGTACTTTAACGTTACTTTGTAATGCGCAGAGGTGGAAAGTAACGAATTACATTTACTCGCGTTACTGTAATTGAGTAGTTTTTTTTGTGTATTTCTACTTTT
>JAQQZT010000023.1:26866376-26877032 GCA_030068275.1 Clarias platycephalus
CACACACACACACACACACACACACACACACACACACACACACACACACACACACACACACACACACACAGGGCTGACTCCCTGTGCCTGAGCTGCACGTCCCGCTGTACTGGGGAGGTTTGGAGTAGAGAGCGTGGGAGTCTGGCAGTTTTATTGCTGCCTTGGACTTTCTGCAACGCTGAGCATCCAGCACCGTGTCAAGCTGAACACAGGGGGTGTGTGAGAGCGTGTCTGTGCATGAGTGCCTGTTTTGTGTGCGCGTATTTGATTTGCATAAGACTGCTGGATTTGTGGTCCTTGTTCTCCCGCTTGTGTGTGTGTGTGTGTGTGTGTGTGTGTGAGTGAGTGTGTGCGAGAGGGAGGAGGTGGAGCAGCTCACACTGACTGAGAGTGAATAGTTCGCGTTTTCAGCTGTGTGAATGTGAAATGTCTTAATGCTGATGTATCGTCCCAGGCTCTGGCTCATTAACGGTGACGCGTATCATTTCCCCCGGCCCCCGAGCCTGTCCCGCTCCTGCCCGGAGTGGATTAAGTGCTCCGATTGGTGCATTGTATGCCGGACTATTAGTCAAACTCAGGACAGGTCTAATCTATCAGAAATGCACGCAGAACGAACTGATTAGGCCTGTCCATAATCTCAAGTGCACTACAAAGCAGTGTTCTAGCTCTAGTCACTGACTCAAACCCTCTCTGAGGCTTTAGTTCTGCAACAGAGACGTATCGGATGACTGTAAACCCAAATCGCATGGAGACGCGCGAACATTTCCTGCATTGCTTCGGGGAAAAAAACCACTGACCGCCTCCAAATCGTTTGCAGATGAGAGTCGACCCAGGCGCGTAGACACAGCCCAGATCTTAACGCTCTTAACATAGCCAGATGACGACTGCCGAGTTTGAGATTACAGAATAGGAGTGTATGTAAAGGGTGTGTGTGTGTGTATGTGCGTGTGTGTTTGACTGAGTGAGTGAGTAAAGAATGTAGGGGAAAATGTGCATGAGGCACAGGTGTGTATGACTCAGCCTTCAGGACTGGATCATTTGATACCTCCTGCTAAAAAGTTTTTCCTCTCAAGCCTCGCGCAGATCCTGTAAAACTGCTACAGAGGATATATGTATTAAAAGACCCGCTGACGGCTGTAAAACAGACCCTTTTTTTTCCTTTTTTTTATTTTTATAGCGGACAGGCTGCTGTGAGGACTAGCTCAAGGTTTGGACAGCCGTTCATGACTGATTAGATTGCAGACAGAAGCACAGGCTCATATCAGTGCCCTCTGATACGCATGACCTCATCACTTACACTGGCTTTATTACAAGGTAAAGAACAGGCTAAAATCTTGTTTAGGTATGTTTTATGTATCCTGCATGATGTCTGGGAAGCAACATGTAAAAAGGGAGCAGTCGTCTTTAGAGCCCTCTGCTGGCTGTGAAGGGAATTGCACGAGGAATTCTACAGTGAATAATGTGTAGGAAATTGTTTGCTTTTTAGGAAAAAGAGACAGAGCGGAGTAGCTCTGCATTTGTACCTAATTTCCAGACTTTATTTAACTTTTATTTTTAGTTAATTTCCTTTCAATATAGTCATTTGCCAGTTCCTCCCCCTGGCTAGTTCTACATGTCTGCGCCTTTAAAGGAGTTCCGGGGAGGCCAGTCAGGATCCGATTATGGCTTCTGAGTACAGTACAAAGAAAACTTTCTACTTTGATTCTATCCAAGCTCTAATGAAATGCTGGGATTAGTGCATTAGTGTGGGTAGCAGGGGATTATATATAGAAAAAAGTCCTGTTTTGACTTGAACGCCCTTTGTAGAAACCTCATACAAATATATATATATAAATATTAAATCCAGAAAATTATTCAAATCTGATTGTGGAAAAGAAAACCCACTAGCCATTACGAAGGATAATTTCGAACTATTACGATATCTGTAGAATTTGATCAAAAGCAACTGGATGTGACTTTTGTTGAAGGTTTCTGTTATTGATAGTGTTGTTATTTGTGTGTCCCGTGCTGGAGTCAGTCATTATCATACACACTCCGAATGAAAAGGTGAGTAGAGATTATGACTCAGGTGTTCCACTGTACGAATAAGTTGCTGACGCAGCATTTTTTCAGCCTGACTCATGATAATGGTCATCTGAGGGTTGAGGATTGCACAGTGAGAGAACCCGGGGGAAAATTCGGTGTAGTCGTGCTCAGTGTTGCTAACCGTGCAACTTTTTTCGTTAGATCTGATGACTTGATTAAAAAAAAAAATATCCAGTGACTGTCTTGTGCTCTGTGTTACTCATCAGGAGTTGATAGAGTAAGTTTTGTTGTCAGTCACTGATGACTATTGTTCTCAAATTAATTATCATCTTCATTCCTATGAATCAATTACTGACCACCATTGCTTTCTAGCAACCGATCGCTGATCACCTCCGTTCCCAGCAAACTAACACTAATCACTGTTGTTTATCTCCATTGCTCACGTCTTGCGCTTCATTTAAAACTCGCTTTGCTACACTTTAATGATGTCTATACTCGGCTGCGAGGTTTTTTCGTCTTTTGGAAACACGCGAAGAGTTCTTTCTGTAAGAAATATATGTTCATTCATTCATTCATTCCTTATTCATTTTCTATACCTCCTCAGGATATTTGTCTATACATCTTCTATACTATCCCAGGAGACTTTCGGCACGAGATGGGGTACACCCTGGACACGTCCTGTGCCAGTCCATTGCACACACATACTGTATAAACACATTACTGGCAATAAGTGAATACCAGTGAACGTATGTCTATGAGCAGAAACCGGAGTTCCTGGAGACTCACCAAGCTCGGGTAGAACATGAAGTACTGAACACAGACCTAAGGTGGGGATCGAACCCTTGACCCTGGAGGTGCGAGGTCACAGTGCTCACCACCATGCATGTACTATATAATATGCAAATTATTTTATGACATCATCCAGAACAGGGGTGGCCAGGCAGTTGAGGGTTGGGGTGCCACCGCCAGGTTGGCACTTTTGCATCCTCGTTGCCGGTTCTAAGCCTGGACACACTGTAATGCGTAGGATAACTGCAGCAGGAAGAGCATCCGGGGTAAAACCTGTGCGTATAACATGCGGATCGGATGACCTGATATAGCGACCTGGAGAAACAGAAATAGCCAGAGTGGGGGGGAAATATGACATCATCCTGGGATGTGTAGTTACTTTAGGAGCATGCATTACCCTAGGTTCCTTTGTGTAAGCAGTCTGCGTGAGCTGTGCTGATGTTGTGTTGCGTTTTATTCAGCGATGTGAGAGTCCCGGGGGCGAGAGCGGTGAGCTGTATCTGATGCACACCGTACTCCTGCGGAAGCCAACTCTTTTACTTAAACATGGCCAGCGATACTCAGGATAGCACTAATATATGCATGCACATGCTCAAGCTTGCATGCTACACACACACACACACACACACACACACACACACACACACACACACACACATACACACACACAGACTCAGGGAGTGTAATTAATCCTCCTGCTGTGTCAGGCTGTGACTCATCACACACATACGGCAAGCCTCGCTTTGCTAGAGTACACACAATCCTGATTAACAGCTTCTACACACACACACATACACACACACAGCTTTGCTGCTTTGATAACAAGGGAGGGATCGTAGTGATACACTCACCACACATTCATGCATGTACACTGGAAATGTTTGCCCCTCCCACACACACACACACAGGCTTTGTGTGAAATGTCCTGGGTATGTAAATGAGTGGGGTGTGAGTGCGCAGCTCTAATGCAAATGTTATAAAGACCTCATGAAGATTATAAATAGTCGCACACTGTGTAACTCGAGTGTAAACTACGCTGAAATTCTTGAAGCTGGTGTCGACCCTCGTATAAAAGATTATTATCTTTACCCGCACCGTGTTAAAACAAATCACGAGTTCAGGCATTTGAAAAAGCATGCATGCTATGTTTAATCATCTTTACCGATCTGATCGAAGCTCCGGCTCCCTCTACAGGCTGAAACTCCAGCGTTGTGTGTTAGTGTGTTTCGGCCTTTTAACTGTTAGTTCCCGCAAATCCAGGAGCAGCTATAAATACAGGGACGTCTCACGTCTGTCTGGCTTTCTGAATAATGGACAGCCCTCTTTTTAAATATTCCCCACCTGTATGTCGATACTATTACAGTACGGCGGAGGTTTTACCTTTAGCCCAGGCGAAACAGTGTAGTTACAGCAAAGCCTCCGTCTATGAGAAGACAAGTACTGTGGCTGTGTGTGTGTGTGTGTGTGGCGGCTGAAGCAAAGCGTACACATGAGCAGCTGAAAAAGGCTAAAAGACTAAAAGGCTGTACCCCATCAGTCTCTCAGTTTAAACCAACTCCAATTAACGTTAAATACATGTATAAGTGTGTATAAATTATTGTTCTGCTTGTCACTCAATCTGGATTCAAGCAAATCAGAAGGTATCTCCGATATGTCACGTTTATGTTTATTTCCCATCCACTCTCTCAGCTTTGGTTAACGACGGTGTGGAAGTTTCTCAGACAGGGTTAATAAAGCATGAGATTACATCGTTACCAAGGAAATGTCTCAAATAATGAGCGCGGCTTCGTCAGGCACCCGCGCACTCCAGCGAAAGCTGTGTTTTGTGCCTGAGCGTCTGTTCTGTTAACGGCGTCGGGCCACGGGACGCCCCCGGTACAATTTGTAACAAATGTCATTGCTTAATGTCTGGCTCCGAGTGAGATGTCAGACTGTTAAAGATTGCTTTTTTTTTTTCCTTTTTTCTTCATCATTTTGTGCTAGGTTTCCCCCCTGGATATACACAGAGACCTGTATCACAGCTTATTCCTAGAAAGTACAGAGTCTGTATGGAGTCAGACCAGTTTCCTGTGATTCACGAATGCATTTTGTGATGGCATTTCTTTGCAGACGGACGAATTTGAGTTCACAACCCGCTAGACGTTCGTAAACATCCCTGCATTTGTGTGTGGATTTTCGTGACTTCCCCGACGCGTGAAGATTCACAAATTCTTTTTCCTCAAAAGGAGATTCCCTGCAGCCTATCAGACGACGTCTCCTGCGATTTCTGAACGTTAATTTGAGGGTATGATTGAAGCTGACCACATTGTGTTACAGCTGTGCAGTATGTGGGAATGAACGACCACCAATAACACACATCAGTGAATGTAGAAAATGCGCAGACCTAATGCAATGTAGTCACATCGAGTCATAGCCTTGAATCAGCGCATCATGTTTTCAACAATGATAGGAAAATGACAGACTGCGTGTTTATTGTGTTTATTTTATCACGAACCTGGGAATTGAAACGGTTTCACTCTTTTATGAGAAATTTCTTCTCAAGTTTTTCTTGAACCCCCCTTGGATGTTCTTAAAAAAATATTGAAATTTACAGAAGACTCCAAGCACAGTATGGGGTTGAGACTCTTAGCAGCAGTATAACACTTATCACTTAGTCTGTGAATGACCATCTCAGAGCCCACTGCAGGCGTTTCTTTGAACAATAACAAGAAAAATGGCCTGGTTTGATCATCCTGTTTTTGCATGAATGCACGACCTGTTGCCCGTGGCACCACTTGCATATTATAGGAACTTTCCAAGTCACTTTCAACTGTTTGAACCATTTAAATGAGTTCCTGGGAGGCTAGCGTTTCGGGCATGAAGCTGGCAGTTCTATCATGGCTCAGGCGTACTGATAAAAGTTTCAATCCAAGCACTAGAGGAGCACTAGTGGGGCGCTTGGATGAGTGCATTAGTGTAGCAAGGGAATAAACAGAGAGAAATGGAGTTTTTACTTTTAAATTATAACTCACTCACTCATTCATCGTCTATACTGCTTCATCCTGTATTCAGGGTCGCGGGGGGCCTGGAGCCTATCCCAGGAGGCTTAGGGCATGAGGTGGGGTACACCTCGGATATGGTCCCAATCCATCGCAGGGCACACACACACACACATACACACACTCACACACACACTATGAGCAATTTGGGAACACCAGTTAGTGTACACTCTGCATGTCTTTGGACTGTGGGAGGAAACCGGAGTACCCGGAGGAAACCCATCAAGCACGGGGAGAACATGCAAACTCCATGCACACAGAGACGGGAATCGAGCTTAACTCATAACTACTGTATGTTTTTTTTTTTTTGCACAATCAAAAGTCCTGGTTTCACTTGAACGCCCCTTGTACTTTTCCCTAATTACATTTCCAGATATTCCTCACTACCAATCTGGCAGCCAAACATCTGGCGTGGTATTTAACATATGTATCTATAGTTTCCTGTTTTTACACCTTGCCAACAATTACAATAATATTTGTTTTGATTGCCCTGCCCTCCAAAGCATAAAGGCATTCATTGAGGTGTAAAGCCTCTCCGCGCTTCCTGTAACCTCCTCAGGATATTTGTCTAGTGTGTGTGTGTGTGTGTGTGTGTGTGTGTGTGTGTGTGTGTGTGTGTGTGTGTGTGATGTGAGGTAAGTAGCTTGTTTTGGCTTTGACTTCTTAATCATGTTTGTGTCTGCTCTCAACAGACTACGGCAAAGCCAGCTTGCGCTCCGTAGCCACGTAACCAGATCTTTATGTGACTGAGTTACCAGGCAACTTAGTGTCCCAGCAATGAGCTAACACTATAGCATTGACTTTCATTCACTGGCTGTCCTGATTCTCAGCGCACATGTGGAATTTCATCAGTATTTAATACGTCGCTGTATAAACTTTAAAAGCCTTTTAACGTTTCGAACACATGTGACTGATACTGTAGGAGACATACACTATGAGATATAGAATATCTGTCCCATAACGGGCAGTCCACCACTATGTCGTTACTTTTTTCTTTCCTTGGTTCGTTCTTCCCTTCATCCTTTTGATGCCGTTTTTCCGGCTCGGTTTATCCAGCCCGTATCTCAGATCACTCACCGTAAAGTATGTGTCTAATGATTGATTACAGAGACGACTTTCGTCTGTAATTTGTTGTTGTCCAGACACTGCTGTAGATGTGTCTGGATCAGGAAGGCCTTACAAAGTCATCGCTGGACCGATGCACTCAGATTTCACTTGCTTGTTTTAGGATGACATTGTGGCCAAAACAGCGCCACCTGCCTGTCTGCAGTGTATAAACACTGTGTGCAGAGTTTGACAGCTGATTGACAGTGTTTGGTGGACTCTTTGTCCTCATCACTCTCTCTTTTTCTCTCTTTTGCTCTCTCTCCTAATCTGTGCCTGCTTTTTTTGTTTGCATACACCCCAGCTTCTCCACCTTGATCAGTCTCTGTTCTCTCTACATGCATGTGCCTGGTCTCAGGCTTAAAGCAACAGCACAGCAAATTTACACAGTGACCCTAAAAGCTTGATTAGCCGCGCCATTTACGGTGTCTTATGTTTGTTTCTTTAATTTTACATGATAGGAATTTAGTTAATTGTTGGCTAGCTAAAGGACTCCTGACTACATCTAGAGAACTCACTCGCTCTCACTCATCGTCTATACCGCTTTATCCTGTATTCAGGGTCGCCTGGAGCCTATCCCAGGAGGCTTAGGGCACAAGGCAGGATACACCCTGAACACCGTGCCGCCCATCTAGAGAACTTTCAATGTGATTTAGGACAGGGTGTTGACTGCAGTCGAAAAACATGAAGGCGACGTGACCGTGAAGTTGATTGCAGCAATGTACTAGAGCAGCCATCTTGGATAATCCTGCAGAAGTCATCCTTATGAGCTCGGAATTTAAGCGAACCTGCCTCGAGTGCTTAAAGTAAGGGACGGAAAACTGATTTCCAACAACAATGGCGCATCGTAATGTACACCTATGATCTGAATGGCTTTGTATGATTGCCGGACAATAGTCTTGGTCAACCCAGCCTCAGAGGTTGTTCCAGTACGCCGTGGTAACTCGAGAGACACGCCGCTATCCGCTTACTGCTGCTTTTGTCTTGATTATTATGCTAGCACAAGCCAGGGGACGTGGCTATCTCTGGATCGAAGTGATGCCACAGAGACAATGAGGGGAGAAGAGAGGAGAGCACAGCGTAGGGCTGATTAAAGCTTCTCCAGTTCACCTCGTCCGAGCAGGTCCGGAAAAGATCCACGTATTATTATTACAGCTGTTTAGTCTTTAGACAGGGAAAGTATATGTGTGATTTTCTCTCCCTTAAGTGTTGTTTCAGCTTAGCGGAACAGAGAAGCGGTCTAGAATACTAATGATCAAGATTACCTGTTCCACGGTAGTGTAGTGGTTAGCACTGTCGCTTTGCACTTCCAGGGTCTGGGTTTGATTCCTGGCCAGGCTCGATTCCCGTCTCTGTGTTCATGAAGTTTGCATGTTCTTCCTGTGCTTGATGGGTTTCCTCCGGTTTCCTCCCACAGTCCAAAGATATGCAGATTAGGCTAATTGGCGTTCCCAATTTGCCCGTAATGTGTGTGTGCCCTGCAATGGATTGGCACCCTGGGTGTACCCTGCCTCGTGCCCTAAGCCTCCTGGGATAGGCTCCAGGCCCCCGCGACCCTGAATACAGGGTAAAGCGGTATAAAAGATGAGTGAGTGATTACCAGTTCGACTTTGCTTTGATTTACAGTACTTCTCGTAATAAGAACAGCATGTCATACCAGAGGAATTATAAACACCACACATCCGGTGGATAGCGCTGTACCATTAAAGATTATTCTAAATGTATAATGTATGAGACAGATGTACAGTGTCAGTATGTACAGTCATTTCTCTTCATTAGAATCGTGAAGGATGCACAGCTCATGTTCTGGCCTGCTAGTTGGATTTGCTTGTCTGTGCTGTATAATGGATTTTCCCTTGCTGTCCAACACACACACACACACACACACATACATACACGCTGGAAGGTTGTAGTCATCAGGTCTTGGCTGAGAAGATGAGCTCACGCCTCGGCCCAGAGCGACTCGTCTATTGATCTTGTCTTTAAGAGCTGTTGTAGTAATGATGTCATCTCCAACCACTCCCTCACCGACACACTTACAGTCTGACCTTGAGTGGGAAGTGTGTGTATGTGTTTATGAGTGTGTGCACGCACGCGCTCGAGCAGGTATTCAGCTCTTTGTGAGCACTAAACACAAAGGGGTAAATGTCCTTGAAAGTATTGGATAGTGCCAGAAGTCCTTGAAATCACCCGGTCCTCACAAAATAAATGATGTGTTGCCTTTTTTTCTTTTTTCTTTCCTTGATGCAGCTTTTATGTGTAATGCTAAACGAGCCATAAAGGTTTCCTGCTGGGACTAAATTTAAAGTTAGGTGTGAATCAATTTCAGCAATAAATGTCTGAAAATGGGCCCCACAAATATGGTAAAACTAGTGTGTGTGTGTGTGTGTGTGTGTGTGTGTGTGTGTGTGTGTGTGTAATAGGAGAGAGATGGGAAGATTATATAAATGAATGTAGGACCACACACATGCGCAAACACACACACACTCACACATTTTTTGTCAGAAAGGAGAGGAGTTAAGTAGGGATTACTGCTATGAAGATAAATGACAACATGTTCCAGTGTTTTACACTATAAACATTTTTATAACTGCTCACTACTGATTGTGTAGAAATCCAGTCAGACCAGCTAGCGAGAAGGCTATGTTTACATTACCAGCCTGAAGTGACTTTTACGCTAATGTGTGACAGATCAGATTTTTTTTTCCTGATCGGATCTGAGCCACTTTTGTATGTGACCCAAGATCAGATATATGTATATATCCAGATGTGGTCATGTGACTTGAATCGCATCAATAGTTTAAAATAGTAGTCTAGAACGCGCATGCGTGCTGTTTCAGGGGACAGATTAGAGTCAGATTAAAGTCACTTGTAATTATGAATGTGAACATGCAAACCTGATCTGACCAAAAAATCAGAATGGAACAATGTGGAACAGTTACTGCAAACCTCAGTAATGTGAACGTAGCCTAAGAATCAGGATTTCCTCAGTGGTTTTATATGCTGACATGGCTGCTTTCTTCAATGTTTAAACATGTCAGTATCTTTACATCTCCTTGCTTACTCATCAGCTTTATCTTCCAGTTCTTCTGTTCTTCATTAAGCCTTTAATAATGGATCCAATTACATTTCCCTAGTATATCAAATAGAGCAAATTGTGTTTTGTTGTTGTATTTACATATTTGGGAGATAAATATAGTTGAATGTTTAATTATTTACATACGTTACATACAGTATTACAGATTTTAAAAGGAAAAAAAGCTCTTAAGTGGTATTAACTTGTTACAAATTTCAAAGGGCTCTTGGGTAACACTGATATGTGGCTTGTACTGGAGCAGTATGGACCTCTGCTTGACTTTGTGATTGTAGAAATGAACAGTGGCAGGACGTTCTTATTTTATTTCAACAGATGTGAACCTTCTGAAAGTCCTCATTTAAAAGTGATTGGATAAATTGTTTGACAGTTTCCATTGGTGTCAAATGTTTCTAGATCCACACCCCATAGCTTCTTCAGAAATTTCATCAGTCTAGGAAAGTTCTTCAGTCTGATTAAATTCTTCAGTCTGATGAAGTTCTTCAGTCTGGGAAAGTTCTTCAGTCTGGGAAAGTTCTTCAGTCTGATGAAGTTCTTCAGTCTGGGAAAGTTCTTCAGTCTGGGAAAGTTCTTCAGTCTGGGAAAGTTCTTCAGTCTGTGAAAGTT
>JAQQZT010000023.1:26877132-26894409 GCA_030068275.1 Clarias platycephalus
AAGTTCTTCAGTCTGGGAAAGTTCTTCAGTCTGGGAAAGTTCTTCAGTCTGGGAAAGTTCTTCAGTCTGTGAAAGTTTTTCAGTCTGGGAAAGTTCTTCAGTCTGATGAAGTTCTTCAGTTTGATGAAGTTCTTCAGTCTGATGAAGTTCTTCAGTTTGATGAGGTTCTTCAGTCTGGGAAAGTTCTTCAGTCTGGGAAAGTTCTTCAGTCTGATGAAGTTCTTCAGTTTGATGAAGTTCTTCAGTCTGATGAAGTTCTTCAGTCTGATGAAGTTCTTCAGTCTGGGAAAGTTCTTCAGTCTGGGAAAGTTCTTGTTCAAGTAGCTTATACAGTCTGAGAATCTTCTCAGACTGAAGAACAAGCTACAGTACTCGAACAAGAAATGAAACCACTGAAATGACTTAACTTCCAGACAGTTTCACCTGAAAGAGAAAGGCTCTTTATCGACTTCTAAAGAGCCATTTTTGCAACTAGTGATAAAAAGTGAGTGCTAATAGAAGATTGAGACAGGAATTATGCTGCCCTGTGCTTGCTCTATAAACATTTTAAGTGGACAAGGAAGTTGTCAGGATAGTCAAATTGAGCTATCACTCACTCATCGTCGACAGGGTGCCAATCCATCGCAGGGCACACACACATACACACACTCGCACTCTCATTCACATATTATGGGCAATTTGGGAACGCCAGTTAGCCTAATCTGCAGGTTTTTGGACTGTGGGAGGAAACTGGAGTACCCGGAGGAAACCCACCAAACACAGGCGGAACATGCAAACTCCATGCACACAGAGACGGGAATCGAACCCGGACTCTGGAGGTGTAAGGCGGCTGTGCTTGAATTGAGCTACAATACTTTATAAAAAATCTGTGTACCCATAGATGTATCTATTATAAGATATATAAACGTTGCAATGATTGGGGTAAGGAATGGTAATGTTGGTGCAATCGGAAATACATACAGTATGAAATCCTTGGTTCCCCATGGAAAAACCAAAAGCACATCACCCATTCCTAGTACCAAAGCTTTTGGGCTAAATTCAGGTATTTGGCGTGGTTTTTGAAATGAATTTGTTTGAGACTATTAGTTTTGGTTTTAATGTTGGCCTGCTCCGATGACAATTATGGTTAAGATTTAGTTTGGGGCTGGTGAAAATGAAATGGCAGAAATGAAACAGCTACTGTATTTCTATTGCTTACTCGGTCCAAACCCACAAAATAATGTACTGAGTAGGATGTCAAAGCAGGTTCTAATTGATGGATATAGTGTTTTGTTTAGTTGTTTGTGGTTTTGGATGTCGACCCTTGCACTGTCTTGGTCAATCTCTCACAAACATACATACAAAAAAGAGAAAGAGAGAGAGTTGTATCTGGGCCAGCATACTGTAGAGGGCAGCTGGCCAACATGGAGTGATGAAGAGAAATGGAAGAATGTTTAATATCGAATTATAAGCTGATTACGAGGGCTCAGCTGTGAGACCACCTCTCTTCTTTGCTTATTAGTCAATGCTGCCCCAGTCAGCCTCCTTTATCTCTCTCTCCCTTGGCCGCAGTGGAAGAGTAAACAGTATAGCATTGTAATGCTTACCAAATGCTGTACATGCTCAGTGTAACACTTGAGATTGCGCCTCAGAAGAGGAAGAAAATGTCAGAAATGAACTTCTCAAACTCGCTATTATCAGGCATAATATTACAACACAAAACATTATGCACAGTATTGTGTACAGTAGGTTCCCCTTCTCTTGGGCAGCACTGGCTGCAAAACCTCTGCTGTGGTGTCTGTCACCAGGATGTTAGTGGTGGTTCCTTTGGGTGCTGTGGGCTGTGATCTCCATGGACCAGACTTGTTTATCGGATGCATTCCAGGGATGCTTAGTCAGATTGAGATCTGGGGAGTTTGGAGGCTGGATTAACAACCTTGTACTATTCGCCCGTTAAGCCCCATATGTGGCAGGCTGTGATACACTGGGTTTTCCGATATCTTCCTCTGTGCCCAGGGTGAACTTTTTTTGCAGCAATTTGTGCTGCATTGGCTTTTGTGTGGGATCGGACCTGACAGGTTGCTCTTTTTTGGTGCCCACAGTTATAGATGAGCTTTGGGTGCCCATGATCCTGTCAGTTTCTCGTTATATAACTGGTAATTCATGTTAGTCAGTACACCTGGTGGCTATGGTAGTGTTGTGTCTGATAAGTGTATAATTAATTATATATAAACTATAAACTACACATAGAATAATAAGAACTATGTGAAAATACAGTATGATATCAGATATATTTCTCGAGATTGGGTGTGGGATTGTGTTTCCCACTTCAAGCCACAAATGTCATTTATCTAAAAAATAAATGCAGGAAACATCTGTTTGCTTCAACAGAATAGACAGATAGTAACTATAAATAGAACTAGAGCTTATGTATTTGGACAGTAAAATTGATTCTAACGCACTAATGCTTTATGTTCGTCCATTCATCCATCCATTTTCCATAACACTTGTTGTGTGTAGGGTCATAGGGGGCTTGCACGCTATCCTAGGGAGATTGGGTCGCAGGGCAGGGGACACCCTGGATGGGGTGCTTGCCAACCCAATGCAGGGTGTACTGTACCACTCATGCATCTAATCATACACTACAGGCAATTTGGAAACAGTCGGCCTGCAGTGCATGTCTATTGACTGTGGGAGGAAACTGGAGTACAGGGAGGAAACCCAACATACTGTACAATCTCCACACTCGTAGACTGGAGGTGAGATCAGGGTCACTGTAATAACTGAGCCACTTTTATAATGTCAGTGCACTTTTATTGCTACGGGTAAGGAAGTGTATCTATTTCTGTTTTCTTTTTATCTAGAATGCGTTACGTTTTTTCAAATTCGTTTCAAGCAATTTCCTAGTAATTCCTAATTTGATCTAAAAGAGTGAGCTGCTTTGTGTGAGGAGTAGACAACCTCCTTCTGGGCTTTCTAATGTATTTGTTAGACAGAGCTCTCGTTCCATTTCAGACTATATGCGGAAAAGATACAATAAGAGCGACTACACGTTAATGTACAGTATGTAGCACAGCAGTTTGTGTGAAGACTGAGATGGTGCATTGGCTTGGTCAGGTTCTACAGTACACATGATTTCACTTTTCACCTGTTTGTCTTACATTTTTACAAAATGGGTTCTAGGTCCGCTGGGGATCCAGAAGCATGGACTCAAATCGACCAATTTAGTCACATTGGTGGAAATCACAAACCCATTATCAAAGTGGCTATATTGATTTTATATTGATTTATATTGATTGCTTATAGTTATTCGGATCTTTAACAAGGCTCTCAGACTGCATCTATGCTTCACTTCTTTACCACCAGGCATACATACCATTCACACTAATACTAATATATTTTGCTTATTTTGTACATACTGTATATATTGCTCAGGTGTATGTTCTCAGGTGACGCTGACCAGGTGAAAGAGGTTACTAAAGCTGAATGAACTTTTTTTTCTATGAAGGGATCTCAAGTTTTATTTTGCTTTTAGTGCATTCAAAAGTATATGCAACAGATTTATAGTACACACAGTGTAGTGAGCATATGGGAATAACAAGAGATTATTGTCACAATACCTCCCTATAGGTGCAGATTCGATTTGTATTATGATTCTATTAGTGTCATGATTTTATATAATTTTAAAAATATATATTTTTTTACAATTCTTACCAAAATTATTTTTCCCCACATTCATTTATTCATCGTCTGTACCACTTTATCCTGTGTACAGGGTCACGGGGGCCTGGAGCCTAACCCTTGGAGCACTTGCGGCACAAGGCAGGGTCCACACACACACACAGACACACACACACACACACACAAATGTAAAATCATTTTTTAAAATCTATTTGGTGTCAGTGTAGCGATACAAAAGAATCATACTTAACTGAATAGATTTTTCTCTAATTCTCTACTAATTACTATTGAAAAGCATTTGATACAGAATCTTTAATCATAATTCGCTGTACAATCATGAAAGGAGCGTGATGGCTTTAGTGTGAGACAGGCGTCAGGTCTGCACTTAGCTTGTCATCCACACATGCAGGCGTGCTTACTTATTTAGATGACGATTAAAAGCCTCTATTCAGAAGTGTGTGTGTGTGTGTGTGTGTGTGTGTGTAGGAGGGGCGGGTGCCTCATTCACCTTGCTTGTGTTGGAGCATGCACTGTAAATGCTTGCGTGGATTTTGATTCTTTTTTGCACTAGCTTGTTTTCTTCACAGTCGATTTCACGACAGCGATGTGAATATGAGTGATGTGGTGACGTCGTGTGGTCTTGCTCCATTCCATTCCATTCCATTCCATTTCTCTCATCGAACGCTTGAGATAAAAAAAGTGGAGTGGATGGGTGGGAAATTGCTCTCAATTAATAGCCAGTATTTTTTTTTTTTTTTTTTTTCAATTACACTCCAAGCCCCCAGGTCTGCTCATATATTTGAGCCAGAGATGATGTTCCTTCAGTCTGGAAGCTCTTACTGTAAAAACCTTTTGCCCTTACAGCGATTGTAAACGTGTGCACCCGGGCCGTGGTAGACTGTCAGAGCCAGACTCTTGGGGTGTTGTAGACATTTCTGAGGTATGTTACTGTGACTTGATGAGTTGCTGAATGCCTGGAAATTACAACAACAAAAAAAGCACCCAAGAGTCAGGCATTTTTCTGCCCGGGCCATCTGTCAGATCCTGGACCACAGCAAGCAAGCTGCCGTGAGACAGAAAGCTCAGGAATGCCTGCAAGTGTTGTACATGTAGCAGCCTGCTAGCATATCAGAGAGGGGGAAAAAAAAAAAAGTGAAATTGTAATTTCACACAGAAAAGGAAGCTGGAACTTATCCGGGAAAAGTGCTTATCCGAGAAAAGTTTAGAAGTTGAAAAGTACTTCTGTAATGTATTTTTTTTTTTTTTTTTTTGCTAGCCAACTGTAAGACTGCTATTATTCTTCCACTTCCTGTAAGGCTTAACATGACTGTATGACATGTCTATATTCAAACTGACAATTACCAACGTGCCTTCGGGCTCGAAGCTATGCGACAGTGTGGTGAAGACTCGTATGAAATGTGCTTCGCTTGCAGGAGATTATAGCCATTGAGTGAATTACTGTAGCGTAGGAAAAATCGACATATTTCATTCGAATTATATCGTACGAACAATACAGTCAATAGATAAAATGAAATGAATCATTAAGATCCCAAATTATTCCAATCAAGGTAATTGATTTCCACCTTTTCTAGAGAGGCATAAGTGACACTGTTAATGTTAATGTTTTTTTTTTTATTGAATTTAATAGAAGTAGCACTGTTAAGCTTTGAATACAGTGTCGTAGAATTACTGACTATGAAGTTTTGCAGTAACTATTACTTGTAGTTCTGCGCAAAAGTGTTAAGTCACAACTCATTTCTCCATATTTTGTTTCCAAAGAGCCAGACTTTCTTGTCTTTTTAATATGTCCTTACGGAATAGTTCTCCAGGCTTCCTGAAGGACTTTTTGGCTCTCATTTTCAGTCCAGTCCCTGTACTTATGCAGACACATGAATCATTCAAGCATAAAAAAAATAAAATAAATCTAACTCATGGCATGAACCAGTGAGAAACAGGTGCAGATGATCAGGCCGGTGATTAGTGTACTGGTGATGCAGATGAACAGACGAGAGGGGAAATGAGGTTGCTGCTGAGGTTGTTGCGTAAAACAACTGATTTTTTAAATGATTTTGCAGTCTGTTGGATTAAAACATTTCTTCCCATTTCTTCAATTGGATCTGCGTCATTGAATGAAATTAATTATAAAAACAAAAATGAGGGGTGACCCAAAACTTAGCTTAAAGGTCCCCTATATTACCATTTCTTTGACTATTTAACACACGTCTCAGAGCTCCCCAAAAGTGTGTCTGTTAATGCTTCAGCAGAAATACCCTCAGAAAATGCACTTTTTCATACCTCCAGTGACCCCTGTCTCACTCCTCCTACAGATGTGCTGTTTCAGTGTCTGTGTGAATGAGCAAGTGAGCAGGCCAAAGCAAAAAGGGAAAGTTTTTGCTCTTCTTTGCCTTGTGTTTATTAGTGATTTATTTTTCTGTTAAATCGCTTGTTATACTTTCTTTAGAGTGCAACCAAAGAAATCCTTAAATGCAAAGATTTAGGCACTTTTTTTTTTCTTTTAATTTTTTCATTTTTTTCCCCCCTTATTATTAAATTGCAAATATTGGGTAAACTGTTATTAAATGTGTAGCAAATTCACTCCAGATGTTCGAATCATTTGTAAATGGCAGTCTGTGAGCACAGTTAGTGACTGGAACTAAATATTTCCGTGCGCAGTTTGTGTTTCATCAGCCATCAGCGTGTGTTTCCGACCACAGTATTGCTGTTGGATGGATATTTTTGGTTGGTGAACTTTTTATTTTTTTTTTATTTTTTTTAACACAGCACTGACATCGGTTAAAAATCACAACAAGCTTTTTACAACTAATAAAAAAGTACCTGTGCAACACAAAAAACACACATAATGGGGGTCACTTTGTGAAAGTGTATGGAGGTAAAGGAAGCTGAGTAATAGTGACAGATGTGCTACAGGTGCACACAGACACGCAAGAAATAAATAGCCACCTGTAATTTTAAGATAAAATGTATGCACCAAAAATATTAATAAGGATGGGAATCATCACCAGGAACCATCCGATATGATATTATAGGAAAACAAAAAGTTGATTAAAAACTCTAAAGCTTTGTACTTTTAATCTTAGTGCATTTATATAATACATAATAACCTGAAATACAACAGCATACAATTTGACTTTCAATTTAATAATAATAATTTTTTTAAACTACACTTTTACCAAGCAGAACATTTCTCTGCTATATTCATGCTAAACAAATTTCGCTCCTGCCACAGGTGATGCTGTGCCAACCTAATGTTGTGTGTGACTAATCTAAAGTCTGCCTATTTCCGAGTTCCTCTAGTGGATGATAGAGGAACTGCGATGTTTCACCACCTTGAATGCTAAGAGTTTAAAATGTCATTTTAAAAAAATGATTGTGGAATCAGTGTATTGTCCTAAAAGTATTTAGGTGTCTTAAATATACAGTATCGGTCAAATGGTTGGACGCAAATTTGGATTTATTTTTTACATTCTAGAACAATACTGGATTTTTTCCCCAAAACTATGGAATAACACATATGGCATTTAGGGTAATTAAGTAACAACAGCAACAGACAGTCAGTTGTTATTCTAAGACATGAAGGTCTGCTGTTCTGGAATATTTTTTGCAAGAACATTTAATGTCAAGTGCTTTTGCAAAACCCATCGAGCACCATGATGAAACTGGCTCTCATGAAGACCTTCCCAGGAAAGCAAGACCAAAACCTACCTCTGCTGCAGAGGAGATGTTCATTTAGAGTTACCAGATAAAAAAAAAACCAATTTACATCACCTCAAATTACAGCCTTTATGAAGACTTTATAGATCATGAGTAGCAGACACATCTCAATATCAACTCTTCAAGGGAGATTATTGCACATGTTGGATGACTTTAGTATTGTTTTACAATGTATTGTGTGCGTGCGTGTGTGTGTGTGTGTGTGTTAAAGCCGCTGGTGTATAACCATGTGTCCTGGAACGCCCTTGTATCACACTTGCCTGCTTAATGTCAGCTCAAGCTGCTCATATGTTTGTGGTTGAGGACGATTATATTTATAGACATTCAAATAAGTGGATTCATCACACAAATGATGAATAATGTGCTTGTGTGTGCAGGCCGAGACGAAAGCTTGAGAACACGTGCTGTGCCGGCATTGTAAGACCCCCCATGGGCCATTTCACACACTGACGACACTGGAGGGAGAACACAGGAGCTAAACCCGAATGAGGTATGCTGGGATTTACAACACACACAAACACACATTTCCTGTATTACCATCCTTTTGGGGACCTTCCACTAACAGTTATTAATGCAGATATTACGTGACACCTAACTGGGATTTTAACTTTAACCTCAGTGACCAAATCATAAACCTTTTGAATCTTTTAGTTTTTCAAATAAAATCTGCAGATGTCCTTATTGGAATCACACAAATGTCCCCACAAAGTTCGGAACATTCGGTCCCCACCAGGATCTAAAAACATGCCTACACACAACTTCTTGGCCTTTCTCTGTTTTCCACATGACTCAAATGATTGTGTGTTAAAATATTTAAAACACACATCTCACAGTGTAATGACTGATCTGACCTGCCAAGTGTGGTTCTTCTAATAAAGTGCCTTCCTGTTTATTATGTATGCATGTGCTCAATTCACGGCGAGGCGAGGGCGAAGCGAGTCATGATTGGGGTTTAACGAGAGCACCATGGCAGCACGGCACTCCGTCTCCGAGTTTGTGTAAAGAGTGTGCTCGTTAGAGCGCTTACCTTGTTGGCCTCTCATCCCGAGCTGTGATTGGTGCAGCCGCGGTGCACGTCTGCCTGGCAACAGAGCGAGTGTTTACCAAACAACGTTACGCGCTCATGAGTACAGAGCTGCACTTTTACAAAACACCTCCAGGAAAATCCAGCCGCGCTCTTCCCGCGGCGAGGAAAAATGTGCTTTTATGATTCACGCGTAGTGTGTAGAGGAAAACAGACTGAGTACACTCTCTGACACGCATACAGGCTCCGACACACAGACTCTGAGACTCGCACACATCAACATAACGGAGTGTGGTTGTTAAACGCTCCAGGCAAGTCCACTATCAACAGCCTGTTATCCGGTAATGTGGGATATATGTACTGTATGCATGAAACAGTCACTCTCTAGAAACGTCCATTTAATCCATTCTTTTACAAACACTAGAGCAAATGAAATGAGGCTTGTGCAAAGGTATTAGGCTCGGAAATCCGTATACCCTTAAGACAAAAAGAAAAAGACTCAAATTGAAAAAAATTCTCATTTATAAAAAGAGGATGTTTAGAGCGCCTCAGGCTCGCAGCAGTTAGCGGTACCGGTTCCTCACACCTCCAGGTTTTCGGGTCCGTTCTCCCTGTGCTTTGCGGGTTTCTTCCAGGTACTCCACCTTCCCTTACAGTCCGAAGAACACAGTGGTAGGCTGACTGGCAATTCTAATTTGCCTGCAGAGTACGATTAAATATGTTGGCACCCCATTTCACGTGTACTGTACCTCACTTTGTGCTCCACGGTTTAGGTTCCAGGCAGCATGGGGAAGGAATGAATGAAATGACTTAGTTCACTACTTTTGTAATTCATGCATTTGTTTTGGTTAGATTGTGCAAAATAATCAAATTTTTAAAAAAAAAAGGAAAAAAAGAACTCATGATGAGAAATGTGTAGGTCTAAAAATATAGTTTAGACCTACATATTTTTTTATGTATTATTCATAAAAATCTAGCAATAAAAAAAGATATACCAGAACTGCAAATAAGATATGTTAGCAAGTACAATATATTGTATTAGATTTACATTTTGTTTTAATATTTTTATACGGCTTTAAAGCTTAAAAGTGTTTCTATTGGTGTCTAATTTTTACTTATTTCTACTTTTTAAATGTATTTTTTATTTAGATTTTATACAAAGTTGTGTTAATGTTTTCCCCCAACATTCCATGTATAATATTTTTTTCAATTGAAGATATATTGTTAAAAAGGTGATTGTTCTTCTTCTAAATCTGGAGCTCACCGGGATGTCATTTTCATCTAACCATACAACAGAAATGGCACGAGAGGTATCATGATATTTATTTAAGCTAAAGAAGACCTTCAGACGCAAACAATATGTATTACAGTCTATTTAAAGTTCATAATTATACAATGTGCAAAAAAAAAATAAAAAATTATTTGCATTAATGTAATGCAGAATATAATCCTTTTATTAATCACATATCTATCACTGAATGATTTGTGCAATAACGTTACACAATAAGACCCTTTATTCATTTTCTATACCGCATATCCTGTACACGGTCATGGGGGCTTAGAGCCTATCACAGAGCCTTTGGACATGAAGTGGGGTACACTGGACACTCATTCACCCACTACGGACAATTTGGGACCTACTCTGCCTGTCTTTGGACTGTTGGAGTAAACCAGCCAAACACCCGGAGAACAGGACAAACACAGACTCGAGGCAAGGATCGAACTCTCGAGCCTGGAGGTACGAGGCCATAGTGCTTAACCACTACGCCACCATGATTCTCTTCTAAAAAGCATTTTTTATTGCTCCTCCTTTGATGTTGAGTACATCTGGCGGCAGGTTCCATAATTTCTACACGATGGTGGTTTTTACTGAGCCCTCAGTTAGCCCGATGCCCAACCCTCCTCCTTTCTCAGTCAGGCTTTGGGACAGCGATGACAGGGTGATTTTATATGGGCGTAGGGTTAAGGGCCAGTTAACAGTGGCAGTCCGGCAGTGATTGGGCTCGTATCCACACCCCTTCCATCATCTACCCAGAGTCTCAACACGTTATCCATTTGACCAGTCGTCAGATTATTACGGTTAAAACATTTTTATAAGGCTGAGCAGCTGAGGCGGTTTAACTTTATGAGGACATATAGACATGCTGCGCTAGTTATTACTGAATGTTGGTGTTTAGTGTGTTTGGCGAGTCCTGTGTCTTGGTCATTAATCTTTGTGAGCTGTGTGATTAATTACGTGTAGTTGTAGCATTTCCTCTTCTCCTCCGTCTGGGTGTTAAGTGGTCAGGGTGAGTGAATGTCAACGCTGCCCCCTGCCGTGTGTGGGTGTTGGGTCGTAGGGGCGGGTTTGCACCTTGGACAGAGGAAACGTTCACGAGTAGTGATGTGAAGATTGCAGTATATGTCTGTAGTCTGGCGTTTTTGGATGATCAGAATGCGTATGAACATATTCTGATATATGATTTTAGTGCTTCTGTCTCTCTGGTTGTATTCTGCCAGAGGGGCTTAAGTACAGTCTCTTCTTTAGCGAAAGGCCAGTGGCCTCTGAAGGTGTGTGGTGAAGCATAGCAATTAATCACACTGCTGCGGCTTCTCTTCATGCTCTCTCGAGGTTTTCTCTGAAGCATAAGGCTTCGGTGTGTTTGTTTTCTCATTGCTTACACCGGGTGGAACAAGACTGATGCGTTTCTTTTTCTTATTTACTGCTGCTCATCGGTTGTGTCCTTCCCGGGTTTAGTGCACATTATGAATTAACATTCGTATGGAGGTGGTAAAAGAACCCAAATTCTTTACTCAGGTGCACAAGTGCCACTACACTGGGTTTTCAAACTCTTCACTCTAATTAAAGTTGAAACTCCTACATAGCGTAGGAAAGTAAATAACGTAAGAGAACGAATCGAGAGAGAGAGAGAGGTGTCTGCTTCAGCTCACAGACTCATTTTATTTATTCTACTTGTAAATTAACGTCTTTTTCACCAAACAACTAGGGAACATGGGAAAACACTGCTGTAGGCTAACCATAGCTATATTTCCACTATCATAAATATTTGATTGCATAGTAATAACCCTGACAATACCACCTAACTGAATTCTAGTAGCTACACCATATGACCAAAAGAATTTGGACACTAGATTATCTAGCCCAAATGTCATGCCCCTTTAGTTGTTATGATATTCTCTAAGAAAGCTTCCTACTAGTTTTTGTAAGTGTGGCTTTGGGGATGTATCTCAGTGCAGGCCACTCGACTTCTTCCACATCAACCTTGCCTTTATGGGGCTCACTTTGTACTCAGGGACATTATTATGCTGCAACCGGTTTGGGCCTCTTTGAAGGCAGATTGTACGTCTATAGCATACAAAAACATTGTGAGAGTTGTGAGATTACAACTTTGTGGCAACCGTTTGGAGAAAAAGCATGTGCCGTGATGGTCAGGAGGGTGTTCACATACTTTTGACCATGCGGTGTATCTATCACAATACAGACTGCCTTGGTAAATATGAAGTGCGTGTATTCATACTCTCACATCTGTAAGGAATTTGCATGAACCTGTGTGATTTTGGGCCTCCGAGTGGCGCAGTGGTAAAGTTCTCACCCTATCATCCGGAGATCGCAAGTTCGATTCCCGGTGATGCTGTAACATCTCGCAGCCGGAGGTCTAGAGAGAGCTGATTGGCCGAGCTCTCTCAGAGGGGAGGGATGAGAGGTACTGAGTGCTTCCATATTAATCACGGCTCTACAGCCAGTCAGGGGCGTCTGTGAGCTCACGCAAGCGGAAGGAGCGGATAGCGCTGTCCTCCGAGTGTGTTACGCCGCTCCCACAGTGCTTAAGCGAGCAATTCGAAAAGATAAGGTCGGCTGGCGTCACGGGGTTCTGAGGAACACGTGATAATGAAATTAGGGAGAAAATTGGGGGGGGGATCCGAAACAAAACTGATTTTAAAGGAATTTGTCACATGGTTGTCCAAACATTGGGGTCATGCTAATTCGGTAACAGTACAGATGCTGGGATAACTTTGGTATCAGGTTGTTTCTAAAGCTACAATTACTTCGATAAAATGACGTCTGAAAGGTATTGACTACATGATGACGGGGTAATGAGTGCCAGTGACACAGTGTTATAAAAATGACTTTAAACTAATGGCTTGAGCAGGATTTGAACTCCGGTCACTGCGGTAGGAACACTGAATGCTTACCACTGAACCACAAGGGAACATACTGTTGACGCTCCAAAATGTGTGTACATAACTGCGAGCGCCGCAAACACCATATTACAGGACAGTAATTTGGGAGCTAAGATGCACCTCATGATAATATATATATATATTAACAGAAAGGTAACATTATAACACTAACAGATGAGTGAACTGAGATGCATACACTGTATGCAGGAAGCTGTTCTGTTCGTCCCTGTCTCTAATCAGATTCTAAACCCTGTTAGAAACGTAGTGGACCATGAATGTGGTCGGATGGTGTGCGAAGAGATATCAATTGGAATAAATGCTCCAAATAACGGTTAAAATTTTGAGGTCGTGTTGTTGTGCAAGGTTGTTGTTTGGGTTGTTCATGTGATGTTATCTCAATGTCATTTTAGTAAAGTCATTCTAACTTTCAATTACAACCTAGCCTGACGTTGGACGTCACCGCAGAGTCCTACAACTACGCTAAATGCAACGCAATCGAGTTTTGAATCAAATTGAGTTTGGGACAAGCAGACTTTTCAGTTTTTGTTAACGGATGCCAAGTAGGTTTAAACACCAGGAAAAGAAAAGAACCTTTACAGAAGTTTTCAGTTTTCATGTTGTATCTGTAGAGCAGGCTTTAGAAGCCCACCACCTGCCGCACTACACGCATCGGCCATGATGCCCTCTGGTTGCCAATAAATCGATTTTTACTAGTCCGATTAATCTGTGTACACAGAATTAGAAACACGTATGGTCATGTGATCATGCGGAAATACAGATGAAGCCGCGCGAAATAGTCAGGTTTGAGTAATTAGGTTCATGACCGTCTCAGTGACTTGACCTTGTGTCAAGGTCGCAGAATACAATGTGTTACGTTAAAAAAGTGTGTATTAATACACTTAACTTGCTACGTAGCTTAAGGATATCTTAGCTAACAGTTTTAACGTCGCGGATTAGGTTTTTTGCACGCTTTCCATTTGGGCAAGTAATGAATTCCATGTACAGTAACAAAAGACACTGTATTCGAAATCTTTAATCTGCTGAAGTACCAAAGGAGTACATCATGCAATAAAAATACATGTTTACCACAATCTCTTTTTGGCAACTCGGAACGACTTACGGGGAAATTTATGACTAGGACCTTGATGTGCACTGTGCTTATTTTAGCTTTCAGCAAGCCATCTATTAACTCATAACTCAGAACTAATTTGGACGCCTCTGTCTTTTTTTTGCACTGTCCACCTGCCCTTTTAAGCTCGAGATCTCATTTATAGTTTATGGAAAGCACCCGGTGGGCCTTTAAGAGCTCTGTTACTCCAGACATGAGGGATGTGTGTGCATGTGTAGGCCTCAGTGAGTGTGTTAGGACAGCGGTGCTATTCTTGGCTGGCTGAGGGAAGTCTTGGCTCTCTGATGCATGGGAAAAGTGTTCTTGGCAAGCGGAGCACTGGCATTCCATTGTGGCTCACTCTTTCTCTCCTTCTCCTCTTAAAGCCATGTGGACGCTCACGGCTCGGAGAGAGAGAGAGAGAGAGAGAGAATGCTGTTGTGTCGCTGTCTTTTTAACTTGTCCTTAGTCACACGTTTACACATCATACTTTCTCAGGCAGTAAAACAGACACCTGTTTTGTATCCCCAGGCCAGTCAGTGGTGTTCTTGTGTTCTCCTGGAATAAGACCTCAGAGTTTCAGGTATCCCTGGGGTTACACATTGCTGCAATGACCACTTTTCATAGCACATCACTTCTGTTCATAGAAAGTTTGTGTTAGCAGTAGGTTCTGGACTACAGACTAGGGTAACTTCAGAGAAAGTACAGGTTTGAAAGGAATGATGTCAATGTTGATCCCTTAAGCATGTGTGTGCTTTGAGGTCTGGGAACACCCATTCAATGTTACTGTGGCTGGGTTATGGAAAAAAGAATGGCTGGCTTTTGGCTGGAATGTTTTTTTTTCTTATTATTGCATAGAGATGCGGAAGAATCTATTCAGTCACGGATACTTACAATACAAATGGAATCAGCACATGGGTATCATGATAATATTGTGTTGGGATCCCTGGTTATTCCCAATCCAAGTATTACAGGAATACTTGGGCACATCTTCTTTAAAACCATTCATTCATTTCTACCGCTTCTCCTGTAAACAGGGTCACAGGGTCCTGTAGCCTATCCCAGGAGACTTTAGGCACTAGGCGGAGTACACCCTGTATATGGTGCCAATCTATCGCAGGGCACACACACACTTACATACACACACTATGGGCAATTTGGGAACCCCAATTAAACCAATCTGCATGTCTTTGCGCTGTGGGAGAACCCGAGGGAAACCCCTAAGCATTTCCTCACTCGCAGAATGTTAGGCTTTCATCAATTTATTAATATTCCAGAGCGAAACAGACATAAGGCCTAATCCAGTGATCTCAACCCTGGTCCTCCAGAACCACCTGCCCTGCACATTTTAGTATCTTCTCATTACACCTGATTTAACGAATAGGCAAATTAACGGCCTATTCTGAATTAAAGTGTGTAATAGAGCTGGTAAAATACTGCAATATGCAGAATTGCAGGTGATCCCACAGTTTTAAGGTTGAGAACCACTGGCCTTTCATCCACACAGGCTGTAATCAGATATCAGCAGTCAAAATGATGCGTTTAGCGAAACAGAATAAAATCTTTCTCGCTTTTTACTCCAAAATGTTAGAAATGTAGACAACAATCATATTAAGCTTTATTTATAGTTTTTGTTAATTAAAACAATAATTGCACATAATAATAATAATAATAATAATAATAATAATAATAATTGTCGTGTTGTAGTAGCTGGTTTTATTCTAATAGCTTTAAAAACTATGATTTTGTAATTTTCCATATTTTTAATACTTTTTTTTTAAACTATAGATATTGATAGTGTAATCTTAAGCATCAGCCAATACAGATACTCATCCATTTTATTTCCTATAAAATCTTCTGAGCTTTACAGTAAAAAGCACATCGTACATATTGAGTATAAGTCCAACTTAGAAATCAATCCTAAGAATAATTCAAGCAAGTTTCTTTGTATAGAAAAATGTACAGTATGGTTTGAAAAAATCCTTTCAAAATACAATTTCATTTATTACAGGGTCATATCTACTATTTTTCTCCCATCAATATATAATCCAGACTGCTACCCGTTCTGTGTATTAGCCCTGTGTAATAGTGGTGAAATAATTGCTTCTAACGTTTTATGTCATATTAGATGGAAGTTATTTATGAATAGTTGCAAGACTGACTATATACAGTATCAGGTAAAATCATAGTAAGAAGCTGGAGTAGCTGGAGCGTCTGAATGAAATGGAATATGTCGTTAAGACATAATATACAACTGGGTTTATCCGTGCAGCGTGTTGATGTACGGTAAAAAGACATCAGGACAAGATGTTTGTCTTTCAAAGTGGTTGACTTCAGATTTGAGATTAATATGCTGATTGCGCTGATGTTCAGAAAGGCAGGAACTCAGAACTGTCCTGTGGTTTCCAGCTTCAGATCTGCACTTCCTGCTGTGAACGGACCACCCAGAGCACATCAGTGAATCGGAATTTCCTCTGAAGTCAGTGGCAGGCCTCTAGCTCTCAGACTGATGTGGCTTTGCACCTTGATCCACCTCCTATTTGGCAATGCTGAAAAAATATTAAACATCTATTGAAAAGTGACTTAATGTTTTCCAGGCTGCTGTTAGACATGAAGCAGTGAGGCTCTTGGCTTTGGCGAGATAACAGGAACAGTAAGGCTTTACTAATATTTTACACCTTTGCTACAAGAAGAAACCAAAACAACTGCTTTAAAAACTTTTGTCTACGTAATATACTAATAGAATGGGTCAATGTTTTATGCTTTATGAGGGTTAGTATTTATACTGGGTCCTTGGTTCGATTCTTACTGCCTGTGAGGGGATGTCTAGTTTCCTCCTACCTCCTAAAACAAAAAGGATAAATTGTCCCTAGGCAAATCAGAGCTTTATATTAATGCCGTCTTCCTAATACATTATTGTTTCTTTGGTACTGACTTGCACAGGGACATTTGTGACAGATGATTATTGATATTTATTTAATGCGAGGATCGTTCATATCTTCCTGAGACTCGTCATTTCTTGTGAATAAAAGCTTAAAAACTATTGACATTTATAGAAGACTTGAAGTTCAATACAGACTCTTAATTGTAATAAAACAAGAATGTTGTTGTTAATCTTTCGGCTTCTCCCATCGAGGGGTCGCTACAGCGGACCATCAATCTGCACAACAACTTGGCACAGGTTTTACCCTGGATGTCCTTCTGGCTGGATATTAAGGGATGTGGCAACCCACCGATGAGGCTCGAACCCGGATCCCTAGACCCCCAAACCAACAACCTAGAGTCCTTGAATGACAATCCCGGCCAAGGGGACCCGAAGTCCATTGCAGTAGTTCCAGTGATCATTCAGCGAGTGGAATGCCTGGTTCTTTAAAATGGAAACCAAGTCAAGTTTATTTATAGCACATTTAAAAACAACCAAAGTGCTGTACAATGATAGAAATAAAACAACCAGAATTAAACGGCATAAAATTAAAGCAAATAAAATTAAATATAACTATAAAAATCAGTTAGTGACAGTTAATAAAACAATAATCAAATGAAATCATGCATAAATAATTTAATTAAAATA
>JAQQZT010000023.1:26900057-26912015 GCA_030068275.1 Clarias platycephalus
TGTGAGAGAAGAGGATGCAGAGGATAGAGTTAGATGGAGGCAGATGATTCGCTGTGGCGACCCCTGAAAGGGAACAGGCGAAAGACAAAGAAGAAGTACTTATACTGTACACTGGCGTGTCTTTGGGTTCTTACTGTTTACTGGGTAGGCGTGCATTGCATATTTTAAATAGGAACATTGCTACAGTACTGTGCAAAAAGTCTTGAGTCCCTTTATTCCTTCATATTTTGCTTTTTAAGAGCCGTCCTGTCTTGTATTTTTAATGCAGCCTTGAGGAATAGTTCTCCAGGCTTCCTGAAGGACTTTTTCGGGCCCTCATTTTCAGTCCAGTCCATGTACCTGAGCAGTTTCAGAGGAATGTTTTTGTTTGTTAAGCAACACAGTGACCTATGAATAATTCAAGCATACAAACCTTCAGGCATGAACCAGTGAGAAAAAGTTGCAGATGATGACAGATGATCAGGTCTGTGATTAGTATACTGGTGATGCTGGATGCTGAGTTGTTGGAATAGACGAGAGAGGAAATGAGGCTGCTGCTGAGGGTGTTGCGTAAAACAACCAGTTTTTAAATTGTATTTTTTGCAATTTTTACTTTGCAGCTTGTCACAGTAAACCATTTGTTTCCATTTATTTTTATTTATTCTACTGAACATAATGGAATTTCATTTAACATGAAGAAATGAGGGGTGGCTCAAGACGTTGCACAGTACTGTATGTACAATTTTTAAGTGTAAAGCGACGTCATAGGCATCCATTTGTTTATTTATACTAATCAAAGCCACTCCCCCTGGCCAGAGTTTTGCACACAAACCCCAGGGGTTTTTGAAGTCGTTCTGGTAAAGTCTACACACATGGTATCTGTTTGTCTACATTCCCAGGCAGTTATTTTCATAGTCATACACAACTTGGGTCAATAAGTATTTAGACGGTCATACAATTTAAAACATCTTGGCTCGGAATTCCACTACGATGGATTTGGAATGAAGCAGTCAAGATGTGACTCAAGTGTAGACTTTCAGCTACCGTGTGAATAGACTTCTCCAGGAAGACTTGAAAAGCCTATAGGGTCGGTGTGCAAAAGTAATTGGACAGCTGACTGATGAACAACTTGATTCTTAGGTATTTCATAACAAATGAGGGACATAAAAGGTCTGGTGTTTATTTTAAGTGTTGAATTTGTAATTGGTAGCCGATCATGGGAACTCCAAGAGTAAAGGAGGACATCATTAGGGTGAAAAAATAAAGGAATGCACTGGGAGCTCAGCAGTACCAGGGGCCTGGAGGACCATAGAAGACAACTCAGCTGAATTCAGTTGTGATTGGGTACATAATGGAAAATGACAAATATATATGTATCATAAATATATAAATATATATCACGGTCCAAATACTTATGGACTGACTGCATAGTGATTATACACTAAACATCAGTGAAACATAATTGCACATAATTGCAACACATAATTCCACTCTGACTTTTAATGAGAGCATTTCTGTGAAGTCATGCACATTTAATTGACTTTTATCCAAGGTTTTGATTTGTACCCATTTAGTGGAGTGTTTACACTGTATGCTTGTGTCAGATGGTACAATAATAAAATACCCAGCATGTTCTGCTATTGGAGTCTATATGAGTCCCAAGCTATGTCGTGTTGTGCATTATGAGATGCTTTTCTGCACACTATGGTTGTAAAGCGTGGTCATTTGGGTTACTGTAGCTCAGACCAATCCAGTCTGGTAATCCTCATTTGATCTCTCTCATCGGTGTAGTGTTTTCCTTGTTGTTCACTAGATGTTTTTTTTGTTGTTTTTACACCAATCTCTGTGAACTCACTGCGAATGCTACTGTATATGTGATCGCAGGCGATCAGTAGTTTCTAAGATACTCCAACCAGCCCATCTGCCACGGTCAAAGTCATTCAGATCACCTTCACTAAGTAAAGCTCTTGTATTTGCAGCTTAATGATTTTGTGCACTGCATTGCTGCTGCATGATTGGAATTGCATGAATGAGCAATAAAAAAAGGTGTGGAGAAAAATATACCATATTTGATGTAGCTCCAAAAATAGCACAAGGGTCAAATTAAACTGAAAAGTAAATCAAATACGTTCTAGAGGCAAATTCTTCTCTGTCAGCCAGAGGTGGTTATGGGCTCCAATCAGCCATAACATACTGTAGGTTTTGGGTTCCTCTTGTGCCCCTGGGGTTGCTTTGGCCCTTCGGCTCTCCAGGGCCTCTGGGTTTGTGCTGTGGTGTCTGGCACCAGGATACCTTTGGGTTGCGGGACTTGTTTGCCTGGAACATCCCATGGACATAATGGGGATGTGCAGAGGTTGGAGACCAGGTCGAAGGCCTTGAGCTCTCTGCCTGTTGGGCCCCATGTATGGCGGGCGGTGGGGCTCTGGTGCCTTTCTGTCATGCCCAGCATTGATTATTTCACTGATTTGTGCTGCATTGGCTTTTCCTTTAGATTGGCCTGGACAGACTGGCCTTTGGTCCCCGCGGGCGTAGATGGTCACTGGGTGGTCCGTGATCCTGTCACTAGTTTGCTGGTGTATACAGTATTTGATGATCAACGTTGTTCATTCCACCTGCCGTTGACATTTATATTACTGTATGTCTGATCAGTGTATGTAATTAGACGGTGATACATTCTTATTGTATTTGGAAGTAAATTATAATTGATTGATTGATTGGATTCACTAAACGTTTAGTTCAAATCCATAGACTATGTTAAAATAATTACCTGGTTTACTGCACAGCCCTGCGTGTTATTATGGTGTTGAAAGAAGTCGAGAAAGAAATGTGGAGAGAGAGAGAAAAGTTAAGCAGAAAAAAAAGCGATCATGTGAGTGTGAGGGGGGAAAACATACAGCTAAAGTGTTGTAAGCAGCGCTTCTGAAGTGTGTGTGTGTGTGTGTGTGTGTGTGTGTGTGTGTGTGTGTGTGTGTGTGTGTGTGTGTGTGTGGGAAGCCTGAAGAGCTTCAGCAGGTGGTCTGGGAGATTGGAGCTGTGTACTGAGGGAGTCAGAGCTACTCATATGGGTAGAAAGATTCCGGCGATTCTGACAAACCAAATCTACTTCAAATGCTTCGGCCTTAAGATTATTAACTTGTTAGACATTTTCCGTTCATTAATTATTACCCAACCATTCTGAGGGGAATGATCTAAATGATTGTGTCTGATTATTGAGCTGATTTGGGTTGAAATCCTTCTCTGATTCCTGCTGTTCCGGTCATCCTTTTAGCCGTTCCAACACTCAGCTTTTATTTTTCTTGTCCTTATTTTTCCTTCTCCCTTTGTCTACCTTTTCAATCCAAACACACGGAAACTAAATAAATTATCCTAAAGGCCCAGAAAAAGCGGCCGTGGCTAATTGGCTGCCATGGCAACAGACGAGCTCTCCCTCGCTGCTTGTTTTTGTCGCTTGTTGCACTTGTGTAAACGGCACATGCTCCTCCTCCTCCGTACGTCTCGTTCCCTACACACACAAGTGTGTGTGCCTCACACACTTCCCATGCTGAACTGAAAAGTGCTCGGGGGATTTCTCTGACTGGTGCATGCCTGGTTTCATCATGCAACCCTTTTTTGGCCTGCTCTGTCACATGATACTATAATTACACTAATATAAGCACCAATGCTTTTATTAGCTTTATAATAACAGGCTGGTTCTGGACATGTTGATGGAGGAAAAGCTGGCTCTTTGGAAGTGTATGCAAGTACTAGACCACTAATGTAGGGTTTCTGGAAACTCATTACACTTGTGTTTTACGTTGTGTATAAAGGGATGCTGCTTCTGTTCACACCATACAAATAGATATTATATTATATATTATATTAGAGACATAGACATAACTCAGGATGTAGTTCTGCAAAGCTGCTTAGATGCCTTGTGGGGTACAATGCTGGGGTAGGTTTAAAAAGTATGATTTTCTTAACACGTGTTTTAAATCAATGGGAACTCATAGGATTGCGACTAACCAGCTGTGTGGCCATACGAAAACCTTGGTACTGAGTCAAATCAGAAGAAGAAATGCTTGATTTTGCTAAAAAGCATAAAGATTGGGCATAAAGATGGAAAAAGGTCATGTGGGGTGATGAGTTCAGACTGAGCCTATTCCAGAGTGATGGGTGCGTCTGGATAAGCAGGGAAGCACATGAAGCGATGAACCCATCATGCACCCATCAGTGCCCACTGTTCAAGCCTCAGGAAGCAGTGTTATGATCTGGGGTTGCTTCAGCTGGTGAGGTCGAGACTCAACAACGTTATGTGGCAAAAAATTAAGTCAGCTGATGACCTGAATGTACTGAATGACCAGGTTATCACATTTACGTCGTTTTTCTTCTTATATTCCAGGACTCAAAATGATCACTTTCACACAGGATCATTGGCGGTGGGATGAAATCTTAAGAGTGTATAACTTTTTTTTGTTGGCCATGCAGTCGCCGTTCCCATTTTCTCCAAAACGGCACAGCTCTTAAACATCCTGGCTGGGGTTGTTAGAGAAAATTTTCATCAAAGTTGCAATTCATCTATCAGGCAGTAGAGGGATCCACAAATTACAATCTGCTCTTTTAAAGAGAACGACCTTTGGAGAGCACTTAACTCTGGGAAGTGTTCGCTACTGGAGTGGCGTTTGAACTAATAAGGTTTTCTAACTAACAATAGTGTAATGCTATTTGTGTAGGTACCAGAGCGCTCCTATAAAACATCCACACGTGTGCACAAAGTTACGGCTTGCAAAAAATGACACTCTAGCAAGTGAAATCGGAATATCAAATATTTCCTACTGTAAGATTAAAAGAAACCAATTATAAATTTTTTGACACATTAGTATTTTTAAGCTTTAAATGTACTTATTCAATTGGTATATGATTATATATTATTTAAATTTAAATTTTAATTGTCACATACACAGTCATACGCAGTACGATGTACAGTGAGATGCTTATAAACCGCTTGTGACCTGAAAATCAAGATTATCAATAAGAAATTAATTATGGAATAGGATAATCATAAAATATAGAAAAACTTAGCTGTAGAAAAAAATAGAAGATCAAAATATAAAATATGCCTGAACAGGGATATTATGTATGCATGCTCATTAATATATAATATATATTCGTATTATGATACGAATTGTTCCATAAGAAATAACGAAAAATGCAGATAATCCGTTCCACCCACCCTAACATAATACTACTGTAATATTTACCAATTTCCAACACTAAAAAATTTTTTCGCATACAAAAACAATCGAAACATTTTGAAAATAAATATGATAAAACATGAAATAAATAGACATTAATACCCATGATTCCTCTTGGCATAGGGAAACAGTTACCAAGTTGACATGTTCCAGACATTCATCATACGATATTTTTGCATATAAAAACAATTAAAACTTTCACAAGACATATAAATGAAGTAAAAGATGAAACGCAAAGTTTTGAAACGTACGCGCAACTTATTCGTTTGTTTGTTCGTTCGTATATCGTAAAAGCTTCGTACTGCAAGTTTCATATATACTGTATATCTAGCTCTTATTATACATTAGTCAGATATAACTGACTACACTATCAAATTTTACACTGACTTTATAAATAGTTTTACCATGTTGAGAATATTATGAGTCAGCGAGCCAAACACGGAGCTTAGAATAGTGTTAGGCGATCCCTTGGATGTAGTAGGTTATAATTAGCGTCCCACTAAGCAATATAGATGAAGAATAATCATGTGTAGTTTGTGTTTTTAATGATTTCATTTACTTACTGAGCGGAGCTGTGCTTCCTGCACCACAATCTGGTGCTGCCAAATTGGGACCACTGAAATCTCAGCACTTCTACTAGTTTAATTTTAATTTACTAGTTTGGTTTCTTTTTAATTAATTTACTATATAAACCTTCGAAAAGGTCTTTATTTTGTGTCAAATTTATGTAAATGCATATCGGTTTTAAATATCGGCCTCCTTTATTCCTAATAATCTGTATGAGTATCAGCCCTGGCAAAACATTCTGCTTCTGTTGCTTGGCGGGCCTTACTGATGATTGACAGGCTTTACTGATGTATATAAATTTCAGCAGATTATCTGCATATACTTTCTCCTTCTCAGTGGAAAAAGAGTGTCAGAGCGACGTTCCGGTTCAGCGCTACTCTACGGCTGACTGTGCTGTAGAGCTTAGCTATGGCACTGACAGCAGCATTTCTTTCATGCTATAGGAAGCCGCGCAGTGTTGTCTTATATTTTGTATTTCCTTGTCACTAGAACGGTTCCGTCAAGTGTGCACCTGTTCCTGTTCCACTTTTAGTCCTTTTTTTTTTCTTTCTCTCTTTCCCTGGATGGAGCAAGTAGCTTTGTCTCAAAAGCTAATTAAAGATGAAGAGTTATCCTTAATTATGATCCGTAAGTCATCTTTAATGTATATTACATTGAAATTACAGTATAAAGGATATACACTGTAGAGTTTAGCTTTTTTTTTGCCATGTTCTATAACTGTAGTGATTGTTATTCCTATAATAAGACATGCATCAGGGCTCTTAGTGCTGCTAATGACTTTACCGTCAAGGCATTTATCTCCTGCAGTTCTGATTCAAGATTCAAGAGTCTTTCACATTAACTAGGAATCTCAGCTTGGTATGATGCATTCATTATCCTCTTTTGTTCAGTTACAGGGTAGTTTCGTATATAGACAGTTGGTAGTTATACGTTTATAATGTGTTTTTTGTAAAGCGACCAACATATAGTTCATGTTCATGTGTAATACTGTACGTGCAGAAAAATGGGCATACAGTAAGATTTCAGACGCTAGTGCACGGTAATGCTGTGGTCCCTTTCCCTTAATGTATGGAGTAGTACAAGATGACCTATATATCAGATATCAGGTTTGGCTGATGCGGTGACCACCGAGTGAATCGATTTATAAAGAAACCAGCAACCATTCAGCTGCCTGTACGGTTGAGTGACAGCTGCAAAGACAGCTATGAACATTTGGTGACGTGCGTTAGCTGACCTTTTCTCTCCGGAGTGTCTGTGCTTAAATATATCCAATTTTCACTCTTGTTTAATCTCGTTTAATCGTATTTTCTCATCCCTGTCTCGATCAACTATCTCCTTTCCTCTTTCCCTCAGCCCTAGGTTGTCTGTGTGTGATTCCTCCTCCCTGTCTCCTCCTTCCTGCTTCTTGAGAGTGTAGTCTGGGCTCGGTGCCAGCTGGCGTATTCTTCTTCTTCTTCTTTTTTTTTTTTTTTGAATGAATACCTGATGGAGTCGGTGGAGGGCAGTGAGGCGAGGCCTGGGAGGAGCTGATTGAGTGAGTGAGTTAGAGCGTGTGTGTGTGTGTGTGTGTGTGTGTGTGTGTAAGGGGAGAGAGAGAGAGAGAGAGGAGCTAGGCCCTTGCATAACACACAGTGGTGTGCTACATGCATGCAGGCAGCAGGGAGCCAGCTCAGGGCTGCCTGTGTGTGACACTCAGGGCCTGGATGGCGGAGCGTCGCCTTGCTGTGGAACTGAGCACACACACACACGGAGAGAGAAGAGAAAGGGAAGATGTAGGCAGCGTAGGGCAGAGGAGTTACAGAAAGAATTGTTCGCCCGTATGGATGCTTTGGGAAAGATGGAACAGGAGTCCTAAGGTAAGCTTGACCTGTTTTTCATGCTTTGGTTCGCCCCCTGTTGCTCACTACGGCACAAAGTGTGCGTTTATCCACGGTTCTCCCTTTAGAGTCGACTAGCCACAGGACTTTTCTTTCCAGCACGGACGCAAAAGTGCAAGTCATGGAACTGCTCGGAAACTCCGTCGTGTTTAAAGAGTGCTCGGTTTCTGTTTAGGTCTTCCCCCTTGTCTGCTTTTGGTAGTGGATTTTGTGAGGACCTGGCACTCAGACTCAGAATGATAGGGAAGCCAGGGAGAGCCGCGTTCGTGTGCCAAGTGTGTGCCCACCTCTTAAAGGTGTAGAGCCTTCTTTTAAGAGCAACAGTGCAGAATTGCAATGTGTGGATGATTGATAGGGATAATGCATCAGGGGCAATTACTGACGATCTATGCATATTATGTGATTAGCATGCCGAATATCTGGACGCAGAATTATTAATTCAAATTAATAAGTATGGTAGTGATGAACGGGTTAAAAAAGACCTTAAAACCGCACAGATTCAGGTGCAAGTAAACTTTCTTTAAGGTGGGAGTGCGTTCAAGGTTCATGGTGTAGTCTATCACTAGTAGATTCGACGTGAACAGCCTGAATGGGATGCCAGGGCACAACTCATACACTATCATGAAGTCAGTCCGGCTTGTTTTTGGGAGGAAACCAGAGAACCCAGAGGAAATCCGCAAGGACGAACACATGAAACTCCACACAGACTGTAACACGACCTTGGGATTGAACCAAGGAGCTTGGAGCTGTAAAGTAAAGTACTGTAGGTGATTGAAATATCAATTATGCAGACAAAATCAGCATCCTGTTAAGTAGGTTTTTGCTCATAATACACAAGCACCCTCAGCTCTGTGTTACACTATGCGTAACCGTGTGTGTATGTCCACACACTGCTGCTATGTGACCAACGTTGTTGGCATACTTGCCTGCATACAACATTTCAAGGATTTGTGGCAGTAGAGGGCGTGTCACAGCTGAAACATTTCTACCTGGAATGTTTCCGTGTTGAACTTTCAATGTTCCCACCACCTATTCTACGCATCGTAATTTGTCCAAGTGAGACGCCTCAAAATGTGAAAATTCCTTTTAGCTCATTTTAAAAACTTTCCACTGGTGTTGCGGTCACTCTGTTTAGTTAAGTTGTGGTACTTTGTTTAGACTACTGCCATGGACATTGGCCATGTGCCATTACTGCAAAACATTGCAGCAGCCATGATCTAACTGGAAAAAAAGAGAAAAAATGGTGCATAAACCCTCTATTTTGTCACTTTGATTCAATCATGTTTTCATATCAGCTCCATCAGTGAATCTCATTTTTACGCTAGCAGACAAATACAGTTTTTTTGACATTTGCCTGACCTGTTGCTCAGACTATGCGTAAAATGATTGTGCAGGATCTTTCAATCTTATCCGAGTCAGCATCGACTTCGTCCAACTGTAAGCAGTTTTAATGCTACAGTACATAACCTGCACACTACAACAGTGTTGCTCCCAAAATATTGCCACACATGACTTTTTGTAATTGACATAGCGTCCCATCAGCCAGCCTTGAATTTTAAAGTGACTGAGTATTTGATAACTCCTGGAGCAGGTCTGTGAAGCACTTTTCATGTGTTTTAAGTGAGCAACATGAATCGAAGGCACTGTGGTGGTATGTTGAGGGTGGTAAGTGGGCAGCTTTGCAACCTTTCCAAGGTTCCTGATGTAAAACTCATGTCTGTGTGTAGTTTCTCATGTTCTCTCCCTCACATGTTTGTGTGGGTTTTCCCAAGATACACCATTTGGACAACCGTATCTGAACATCTGACCATTCATTGGTTTTAGTGGGTGTGGGAATTTCTGCCCTTTCAAGAACATTAGTGAGGTTGGCGCTGATGTCATCCCAAAGACCTTCAGTGAGGCTGCGGTCAGAGCTCTGTGCCGGCCCCTCGAGTTGATTCACATCAACTTTGCCAAACCATGACTTTATGGAACTTGCTTTGAGCGCATGGGCATTATCATACAGGAACGGGATTGGGCTAGGGCTTTTCATTTCAGTGAAGGAAGTCTTAAAGCTACCGCATACAGAGACATTCTAGACTAGTTTATGTGTCTATGGTTTTGGGAAAGGTCCACATACAGTATGATATGGACAAGTGTCTGTGTAATATACAGTACTTTTGGTCATTTAGTGCATATGCTGGTTGGATGATTGGATACACTGATCAGCTATAACATCAACACCACTGCCAGGTTAACTAAATAGCTTTCATTAACAATTATACTCAAGGCCCATCTATGCTTGCGGGGACCAAAGGGTAGCCCACTTGGCCCGATCCCACAGAAAAAAATCAATGCTGGCCATGAGAAAGGTATCAGAACACCCAGTGCATCACAGCCTGCCACACATGGAGTCCAGCAGGCAAAGAGACCAAGACTGCTGACTCGGCTTTAAAACTCCTCAGATCCCATGTCATTCGAGCACCCATGGGATCTATTGGAAAAACAATCCGGTGCTAACATTCCAGCACCAAACATCACACCACACTCCCGAGGGGCCACAGGGCACAAGGGGAATCTAAAACCTAGGTGATTTTAATGTTAATGCTTTTAATTCTATGGCTGATTGGAGTATATTCTCCACTCTGGCTGTTGGAGTAAAATGTGTTGCTAGAAAGCATTTAAAATGTACTTTTTTAGTTTAATTGGACTTGTGCTGTTTTTTAATAAACACTACACCATATATGGGTTTTTTTTCTCCATGTGACAAAAACAATGTTTATTTATAAAAAGATGAATTCCTGATAAATAATCTTTATTGCCTAAGCCTAAATGTTAGATTATGACAATTTGTGCATTAAAACAGAATCAAGATTAAAAGCATCTCAGTGCATCTGAGAATCATTTATTTTGTCTTCCATAATGACAGCAGCATATAGTGTGTGTAAGTTACAGTACATATGTTGATAGGTGACAGGATGTAAAATTGTGATAAATGGCACTGATTCTACTTTGCTGCTCTCTGTAGCTCAGGGACCTTGAGTTGTAACTCATAGCCCTGATGGAGGACAATAAGTTTAGATTTCAAGTCATCTGATACTCACTATGCTCTGTGGAGCCTGTGTGTTCAGCAAGATCCAACTGATGGTCGTCTCTTTCACTGTGTTCTTCTTTTACAGTAGCTGTGTGTGCATGTGTGCCCCTTACAAGTATGTGCTTGCACAATACAAAACTCTTCACTACTCGTCTTTCACTGTGTGTCCTTGTGGTGTGTGTGTGTGTGTGTGTGTGCCTTTTTGTTAATCTGTGTGTGCTGAGTAGTGTTCCTTCTAATGTAGGTCAGTAGAGGCTGCTCCATTGTGCTCCCTCCCTCCCTGATCGGGTGCAGTGTGCGTGCCGTGCTGTCTCTATAGTAGGAGAGCAGACCGAGCCGTGATTCTCTTCTCTCCCTTGTAATCCAGAGGGATAAAGCAGAGATGCTGCCATAGTGGAAGATTAGGCTTTCCCCGACCTGCTGTTTGGCTTGAATATTGGCTTCGTTAATCTTCAATGTCAGACTGGTTGCATGAGACAGCCCATAAAAACAGTCCAGTCGGTCTGAAGAGTTCAAGCTCCTGATCTCTTGTGGTCATTTCTTTCAGAGCTGTGATACTCAGCGCCTTAGAATGGACCCCAAATTACAGATGGTTTGAGGCGGCTTTTAAGACGTTTTTTTTTTTTTTTTTTCCAGAATGTGATTTACCAAGCTCAAGTCATGACCACACAAATTTCTGAAAAATCAAGACTCGATAAGGCATAATTTTCGTGGCATTATCATAAGGCATTTTTTCTGTGTATCAAGTAAGTTTTCATACGTGGCACTTTACAGCAAGATGTAAGTATTTTTGAAAACAGGGTTTTCCCTTATTTGTTCATCCACATGAAACGCAGTCGAAGCAGGACAAACCAACATTTAATCATAACTGTATGAGCCATGCAGTTTAATTAAATCGATTATGCAATTGAATTGATCTATTGTTGGTCAACTCATTTAAATTTTTGAAATGAAAAAATTATTTAGGACAACTTAGGTAAGCAAACCTTAAATTGTCTAAAATTGACAAATTTCTTAAAAATGTACCATATCTTTTGCAGAAAATACCAACTGCTTCCATCTTCCTCAAATACTCGCATTTTTAGACTTTCCTCTTTCTTTTATTTTTGCATTGTGTCTTTGTAGATTTAGAGAAAGTGTACGACAGGGTGCCAAGAGAGGAGCTGTGGTATTGTATGAGGAAGTCTGGAGTGGCAGAGAAGTATGTTAGAGTGGTGCAGGACATGTATGA
>JAQQZT010000023.1:26912376-26928327 GCA_030068275.1 Clarias platycephalus
TGGTGTGAGAGAAGAGGATGCAGAGGATAGGGTTAGATGGAGGCAGATGATTCGCTGTGGCGACCCCTGAAAGGGAAAAGCCGAAAGACAAAGAAGAAGACTTTCCTCCTTTTTGAACGTATGGGCAGTTGCTGCAATATCGCCACCTACTTGACTGGAGTGTCAAGTAGAAGACAAGAAGAAGAAAAGCTTATTGCGTTGTATGAGACATGATATTTAGGTAATCAACAAGATTTTGGTTATTAAATATTTTAGTAGTGTATCGCACTTCAAAACCTGTAAGAAATATGGCTGCTTGAGACAAATCAGACAGTAAACATTAGTGCTATTGAACAAATCGAATGCCCAAAATTAGAGTTAATTGAATTTGCAGCCTTACCTAAGATTCACAGCTCTATTGTCCAATCATAAACCTGAAAAAAGTTCTCACAGAATACAGTACGTCACACTCCGATGTCAAAGACAAGAGATACAGCATGTGGGGCGCATATATTTCCAAGCCAAAAATGCTGTTTTTTCTGTTTACACATCAACACTGACAATAAATATCTTCACTCCACACACACACACACACACACACACACACATATATATATATATATATATGCAGACACACACACACATATGGCCTGGAACCCTTCACCTTCAACACATCATCAAAACCAGAAAGGATAGAGCTGAACCATCAACTTTGCAGAAGAAATGTGGTCGGAAAGAAATCATGAAGGGAGATCACTTAAGCACTTGGTGAAGTTGCATGGTAAAAAGATCAACAGTAAAACCCTGGCTATGTTTAATAGAAAAAGTAAGAGCATTTCCATACGCACACAATGTGATGAGAACTCACAGGATTGGTACTGAACAACTGTGTGGCCACAAGAAAACCACTTGTTAGTGAGGCTAATCAGAAAAAAAGGGGAGCATAAAGATTGGAATTTGGAGCAATGAAAAAGGGTCATGTGGTCTGATGAGTTCAGGTTGATCCTGTTCTAGAGCAATGGGTGCATCAGGGTAAGAAGGAAAGTGCATGAAGCCATCATGCATAGTGGCCACTGTAGGAGCGTGTGGAGGACGAAGGACATCTGAGTGGGAAGACAGCGAAACTCTACTGTATGTCTCTGTCTTTGGTTTATTTACCTGGCATTTTTTAAGGGTTTTGAGCTTTGTGATAGTTACTAATGATGTTTGTAACCACTGCAGCACTGGAATAACTCTTTCCACCAATGTCTATAATTTAAATTTAGCTTACAGAATGTTAAAGAACAGTGATGAGCTGAAGATTAATTGGTTGCAAAAAGAACTTTCCTTTTTTTCGTTGCCAGAATGTGCTTCCCTTTCTCTTTCTTTCCAAATCTGTCTTCTTCTCGCCTTCACTCCTTCTCATTCCTTTTTAGTGTTATTATTATCTTTTCACTGAAGTCACAGGGAAAGTATTTGCTGGTGTTAAGGAACGGTTCTCAGCCTCTCTCCTATGGGTGCATGTTGCTCACCACAGAAGAGTTTAGTGTTCCCCCTACTCTGAAACATGTGATGTTCTGATGAACTCATCCGCTAATTAGCATCTATCCGAGAGCTAAACCTGATGTGTGGGAGACACAATACCACACAGTGGAGTGGGTCAGAGGGCTTAAAATGAAGAAGCGATGCACCCATCATCCTGATATAATTATGTGATATGCAACCTAAAGAGATTTGGCAAGCACTGTGTGTGTGTAGTTTTTTTTTTTTTTCTCATACTTTGCAGAAGTAGTTCTTAATTGCTTGTTCCTGAATAATGACTGTATTTTCCATACCTAATTCCAGTTCAGCTGATTAAATTTGGCATTGCAATATGATAGTCTACCAACAAAGGAATATTGCAGTATAAAAGAGTTGCACCATCTCGATCCTGGCAATTCATTCATTCGCATACTTGAATGTGTTTGTCTGCTGTATTTACCACTAATTAAAATAGCCTGAAGTGAGAATAATCTGGACAGGCAGGGAAAAAAAAGGAAAAACATGATACTACAGTATATCTTGGTATTACTTTGCAAGTGACCCCAAAAACAGCAAGGTCATGTTTGTCATGTTTCTATAGCAGCTTGATGTATGTGAATTTTTCATTTTCCCCCCAAAATCCAGCACTTCCTGCATCAGTTTTTTTCCTTTTAATTGCTGTTTTTTCTAGTTTTTCCTGTTAAGTACTTAAAATAGAGTTTAATACGTTTTTCTTTTTGTTTTTGGCTTTTTGTCTTTGCTGTTATTGGCAGTTAAAGCTTCAAGACATCTGTGATAAGAAACAGGATTGTGGATCCATTTGAACCCCTTTAACCCTCTTGGCAAATCCTCATCAATTCCTCAAGGTCACGAGTGTCTCTCTGGTAGACTCACAATGAAAAACCTGCCAATGGAATTCAGGACAGGATATGAATTTTTTTCCCCTCATACTTAAGTAGGTTTTTTTTCAGGAAACTTTTTCTAAATGCTTTGTCGCTGTCTATTTGTATCCAGGAGTTTTATGCAGGATGTACTATCGGAGAGGGTTGCTGCTCATTCGTATGAGAGCATGTTGTTAAACCATGCATGGCACACCTATTCAGGGACGGTTACTTATGTGGTTCTGTGAACTTTTCACGTGCACATATTAATCCAGGGATGTTTAACGGCTTTGCTATGCCAACTTGTGTGAAATCGTTCTAACCAATTGTAAGGTTAATATTGGCGGCAGCATTGATATTAAAATCTTGATTTATTTTTATGCAACTTTTGGTATTCCGAGGTGTTCCGCAGGGTTGAGGTCACTTTGTCCACGATGGAACACGTTTGAGTTATTTCCATTTAGAAGGAAAGCATATTGCTGGAGAATATACAGTCATTCCAGACAAATTGGGTGCTTCCACCTATGGCGGCACTTTGGGAAAGACCCAAATGTCATTTTTTCCTTTTTTTTTTAAAAAAATGCTTCTTAAATCATCACCATCTCCCTCTTTGAAATGCAGAACAGCTCTCCAACCAGTGCTGGACAAAGCGCATAGAACCGAAGTGGGAGCAATCAATGAGGCACAGGGAGGAATTCTAAACAAGCAATATCTCTGAAAGATCAAAGGCTGATTATCTGGTTGATCTGCATGTTTTATAGTTCATTAGATGTGAACTAACATGAGCAGGCTGTTCTGCACAGCTTACTATGTTCACCTTGTGAATGTCATTGTAAACCAGATTGTTTTCATGAGCATTTATGAATTATGGATAGGATTCAGTACTGCATATTTGTACTGCACATGTACTGTATGTCTGTGTATAGTTTTGGAGAAAGGTAGACAGCTGAAAGTGGAGTGATAATACTGCAAGTTAGAGATATATTCCCCATCTCAATATACGTCTATATACATTGCCAGCTATACACCATGGAGGGAACTTGATACCATTATGGGATTTCCTTAATTTGTTTATGCACCGAGTACCTAACGTGTTTGTGCATCTGTCTTTGTGTGTGTTCTGCAGGTTTCTGCTACAGTCTTGGAGGCTTGCGTTCAGAGAGAAATGATTCCGCATGAATCGTGGCAAGCGCTCTCTCACAGCAGGCATGCGTTCTGTTGCTTTCTTTTGAGATCAGCATCCATCCAGCCATAAGGACAAGAAAAAACTCCCGCCACCCTCTTTTCTCCACCCCCAGTACCCCCACTGCACCAGCCAATCAGCGGGTGGAACGAGCAGAGGTGCAGAGGGAAAACGAGTTAAAGAAATATATAGCATAAAGAAGCCACCTTAAAAAGAGGTACAGCAGATATATTCATCATGAAGTCCAACCAAGAACGAAGCAATGAGTGTTTGCCTCCAAAGAAACGTGAAATTCCAGCAAGTACCCTTCCCTCAGAGGATAGGCCCATGGTTATGGCGCCTGCCAGTGAGAGCCAGCGTGGAGGGAACCTTGCTTGGCTTGCCAGCATGGCCAGTGGGCGCGAGGGCAAAAAGCAGCACACCAGCAGCTCAACAGAATCTTTCAAACCAATGGTGTCCACTGTCGAGTCCGCTCGTGCTCCAACTATAACAACTACCATCCCCGCTGTGCATCCTTCACCACTTTCTCAACACACAGGTCCCATTCAGTACTCACCCATGCCCCCCAATGTGCACTTTATCAGCCCATCATATGGAGCACCCTATACTAGCTACATATCTCCTCTTCTGCCCCCTGCAGCCACCACCACCACATCCTCCCAGCGACACACTGAAGCTTACACTGGTACTACTACTTCTCCAGCATCCAAACATGATCCAGTAATTTCCACTTCAGACAGCATACCTCAACCCCATTCCGCCCAGTATGTCCAAATTTCCAGCTCCCAACTCAGTGTAGTGCCTTGTACTGCATCCTCACCCCAAACCCACCTTCCCCATCATCTTCAACATACACTCGCTCTTAGTGGGCCCTCTCAGCTTCTGCTTCAGTACTCAGATGGACCCATGCTTAAAAAGGAAGATGGCAGGCCTAGAGAGATGCTAAACGGTGAGCCGGAAAGAGGCCGTCGCTTCCACCATCTCTCCGAATCCAAGATCAGCAGCATAGCCAAAGGGTCTTTATCCACCCAGCATCACCACATCCACCAGCGAGAACACTACGAGACCCGGCACATGACGCTGCCGCCGGAATATATCCAGGAAAATAACAACTTAAGGAACTCATTAGTTCTGGTTCCCAACAGTCATAACTCCAGCAATGTAGATCCAGGGGGAAATCAAGACAAGCTACCACCCCCTCTGGCCCCAGCTGAAAAAGGAGGCATCTGTGCAGGAAAGCCAGTTTCTCGCACTTCCTCAAGCACCTCTCTTCCCTTTCCACCTCCTCCTTTACCTGTGGATGGTCTAAAGGCTGCAGTTACCACACTTTCACCCCATGCAGTTATCCATACCACACATAGTGCAACCGAGCCACTGTCCCTTGGCCTCACGTCAACCAACTTTTACCCGGCTCATCAGCCCATTATTGGGTACATTGCAGGTACAGGGCAGCCACAGCATGTCAGTTACCACACCAGCCTCCCTCCACACCTGCTTATCCCAGGAACTCAGCCTGTTATTATCCCTGTAAGTGGAGCAGAAGCTACTGCCACATCTACAGCACCAACTTTTGCTGCAGCACTGCCGCATGCATTTGTGACCTCGGCAGCCCCGAAAGGTGAGTCCTTTGAGACACCAGCCTCCTACCCCCATCCGACAGGTGCTGTGGTTCAGGCACAACTACACTTGCCTATCCTGCCAGCCTCTGCTAGCCTGCCAGCTACTCCACCTATACCCTCCACACCCTCTTTACCACCCTACTTCACCAAGGGTTCCATCATTCAACTAGCTGATGGGGAGCTGAAGCGTGTGGAGGACCTAAAGACAGAGGACTTCATCCAGAGTGCAGAAATCAGCAGCGAACTGAAGATTGACTCTAGTACTGTGGAGCGCATCGACAGCAGCCATACACCTAACTCTGCTATTATTCAGTTCGCAGTGGGAGAGCATCGTTCACAGGTGGGCTTGCTCTATTTGTAGACTTGGATGACTGTTTTACCTTTCGTTGCAGACAGCTTGTATGTTGGATTTGTCAGAAGTCAAAAAGCTTGAGCTTTTATAAAAAAAAATTAAATATACTTGTTGCTGTCTTTTGCCATAACATTGATTCTTATACTTGCTATATTTTTATGATTAAAATTTGGCCAATTGGTGCTCATTGCAATTATCATGTGCTGAAGGTTTGACCGTTTTCTGCAAATAATGTACATGTACTTCATAAGCCTGAACTGAAGTGTTTTACGTGTTTGCTATGTCGGTTATTTCAGCACAGTCATTTTGCTGCCTGTTTCCGCATGGTCCCTCGTTTTGTTCTGTTTGTGTGGGATCCTAAGGCAGAATTGAGTCATCCCTTAGTTCATCTCCCTTCTGTTCTGCAGTGAGGGGGCTGTGAGAAAAATCTGTTTCATTTGTCTGTGAATTATGATTCTGGTCTCCCACTCAAACAGAAAGTCTGCTGGCTCAACAATGAGGCTGAGCACAATCTACCAAATCAATTAATTCATAACATGTTGCATTGTGTAAACGACAACTGTGATTTCTCTGTTCTGTTTCCCTCTCTCTCAGGTGAATGTCGAGGTGCTGGTTGAGTACCCTTTCTTTGTGTTTGGTCAGGGATGGTCGTCTTGCTGTCCAGACCGGACCACTCACCTGCTGGAACTTCCTTGTGCCAGGCTAGCTGTGGGTGATGTCTGCATTTCCCTCACTCTAAAGAACTTGAAAAACGGCTCTTTAAAAAAGAGTCAGGGGCAGATTTCAGATGCTGCCAGTCTTGGGCCACCTCTTAAACCACCTTTCAAAGCACCTTCAGGTGGGACTCGCAGGGCAGCACGGCACATGGAGCAGGAGAATGGACTGGCACAGTGTGGCAGGCAGGGAGGAGTGAGCTCCCAGGCAAGCAAAGAAAACGGAGAACTAGGTTCGGGCGAGAAAGGAGCCTCTAGAATTCCAACATCCTCAGAATCGGAATCTATTAGTAAACCTACAGGGCGGAAACGGAGATGGTCGGCCCCAGAAGGACGCAAAGTCGAGAAGCACGAAGAGGAACCACCCTTAACTCTTCCCAGGCCATCGTTTATCCCTCAGGAGGTTAAAATCAGCATTGAAGGCAGATCGAATATTGGCAAATGAAAGCCATTTTGGACTTGTTTGTCATTTTGGATTGGAAGAAAGAAAAAAAAAGACCCTCAAAATGTTTTTTTTTTTTTTTTTTCAGAATGTTGCTTCTTATATCATTTAAAAATTGATTTCTCTAAATTTTTTATCCAGATTACTGTACTGTAGGCTAAATTAACTCCGTATATACGTATCACCTTAGGAGTAGTGATAATAATTGAATAGGTGCATTGAATATACACAAACAATTAGTGGAATTTCTTTCAATTGGGTAATTTGGGGACAGTGAAGTTGTTGAATGTGGGGTTTTAGTTGATCTTCTGAGCCCTCTAGGGTACAAAATATCTGATAATCTTCATCTTTACATTACTATTTTGACATATAAGAGAAATTAATGTCACCCTAAACGTATTTCAAAGTTTTCGTGCACAGACTGGTGGCTTTCGCTGCATTTTAACCAACAAAAAACAAAGGTAAACCTGAGGTGTTTGATTGCATCATAAAATCTAAGAGCCAATCTTGTTCTAATATGCAAATGAAGCCCATGCGGCACTTGGTTTCCACGGGAAGTGGACGGCCACGATGATGGTTGTGGCGTCTCGAATTTGCGTATTCATCGAATCTGAATGTTTTGATGAGGGTTCTTCAAAGCTGATTTGAAGGTAGCTTCAAACGAGGCCCTACTGAAACAGTACTAGATGCTTGTGGTGCATTAGTCCCAGCTCCATCCGTGTGTGAGCTTAAAAAAGGAGATCGGTATGGATGGTATTGCTCAGGGAGGCAGGACGGAAATCACTCCTCCACTGGCTGCCGGAGTTTACTTAACGTCAGCCATCCTGCTCAAGCAGTCTCATCTGATGTTTAGACATTAAACGACAGACAATCTGAAGTCCATCAAAAAATAAAATCGAGGGTGACCGGGGTATACCGTAGATTGTATTATCTTTTCTGAGGGATAAATAGAGCAACCAAATGCTAAGGAACATTCTGACTGAGATCAAGAAATGTCATCAAGCAGTGCCAGTTGCTCCTTAGGAACGAGAAGAAAAAAAAACATTATACTAATAGACCTGGAGATAGAGGAGTTTGCCTTTATATATTCACCTGTTGAATTGTTTTATTGTGTTTATTTTGTAGTTCTGCTTCTTCTTTTTTTTTTCTGTCTCTTTTTTTTTCCTTCTTCTTTTAAAAAAAATTTATTTGCAATGAATGTGTAATCATTGCAATCAGGGGTCACTTTCAGTCATGTACACACCGAATGGGTTTTTGTTAACGTATACGTTTGAGGATGGTTGATTTTTGAGCTATATGATAAGCAAAAATATGTTTGCTTGCTATTTTTTATTATAATAAGAGCTTATTATTTGAGAGAAAGTGAAAGAAAGTTGCCTGAGATGGGAGGGACAGGTTTACGAAGCACTTAAAACACCTGTCACACTCACTAGCTGACAGATAGTTTAATCTATTATTATTATTATTATTATTATTATTATAATACATCTCAAAATGAACACAGTACTGTACAGTATGTTGTATGTAAGTGATGGTGGAATGTAGCGCTCTGTAGAAAAGTCAGTTCACCCTGATCCGGGGTCCTTGATTTGTGAAAAGATTCGAATGAATGTGAGAGGTGACATGAGGTGGAACATTCACCAGAGATACACGAGATAGCATTTATTTCCAGGAAGCACTTTCCTGTTCGGGTCTGTATAGCTCAGCCTCCTCAGTACACGGCGAGCTAAAGGGCCTAGACAGCAACAGCCGCTCTTTTTAACTGTAGCGTAGGTAAAGCTGGTGAAACAACTGCCATTTTAGTGATTAATATTGAGATGATTGTGTGTGGTTTCAGAAGGGTTTCAGAAGTCATGAGATTGTCCAAAGTATGCCATGAGGAGAGAGAAAGTACATGTGAGTGACTCTGGATGCAGGAAAATCAAACAAACAACAACAAAAAAAAGTTTGGGTTCAAGCGTGTGTTCTAGATATGTTTGTGGAAGTGCATGCATGTATGTATTTGTATGCATAAGTGTGCACACACACAAACACACCTTCACTTTTCACTTATATTAATGTGTTATGTCTTTTTTGTACAGTAACATGTATAGAAATGCATATACTGTATCTTGCCTTAGTGCAAGCAGGTAGTTAGTGTGTGTGGGTATGTGTGTGAGTGTCTGTGTTATATATTTGTATGAGTGTTTTATGATATGTGTGTATACCACTCAAAAGTTTGGATTTGGATTTATTTTTCTACATTCTAGAACAATATTGGCGATTAAAAATTGAATCAGGCAATTAATATATGACGGCCAGCTGTTCTGTAACAGTCCTTGCAAGAAAATTATTATTGTTAAGCGCGTTTGCAAAACCCAACACGCACCATGATGAAATTGGCTCTCGTCGAAACCTTCCCAGGAAATACTAAATAAACCTTTAAACCAAGTTTATTTAAAGTTACCAGCCTCAAAAATCACAATTTAACAAATAGCACTTCAGATTACAGTCGTTATGAATATGAACATGGCATATTTATGTTTTACAATGTAGAAAGAAGTCAAATCAGGAAAGACCACGGAGTTGGAAGACGTGTCCAAACTTTCGACTGGTAGCGTATATACATATCGCATATAATAGATATATTTAGGTATTTGTCCAGTGTTTCTGTTTAAAGTTCAATTTAAAGAGAATCTTGCAGTTTGCACATCTGGAGAGGTAGTAACATGAAATTTATGATTTAGTTTTCAGCCATCTGCGAGGGCTGAAAGCTCAATTTACTGAAATGTAGCAGTTACTTGACAAGTTTGCTCGGCTTACTGGTTCGCCGTGGCTTCCCTTCACTCCTTCGCTTATTTTAACCCCCCCTTTGCGAGACCCTGTAAGTGGATGTTCCGACACACTCTTTAACCTGCATACAATGAGGAGAGAAAGGAGCCACAGCCTGAAGCCTGCACACTTGTTGAACTCTCTGATTGGTGGCTTTGTTCAGGTGTATTTGAGTGGGATGGATGGATGGATGGATGGATGGATAGTTAAAGGGATGGATGTGTGATCAGATGACCTGTTGGATGGTGGTGGGTGGGTGAACGCACCCCATATTTAAAGATGCTTTATTTTTTAAATAATAAAACAGGGTTTCTCAGATCAACATTACAACCGTGCATTTTTCCTTTTTTTCTTTTCTTTTTTTTTTTATTTAACACCCCTTTTAAAAATTGCATATGTGTGTGAGGTGTGTCTGTGTTTTCATGTGTTCATGTAAATGGCAGGGTGTTTTGAGACCGGAAATGAAACGGCGTCACTTAACCAGACATGACTTTTATAACATTATGATGTTTGGGCCAAAATGCAAGGTTGCTTTTTTTTTTCGCCCGCATCAAACCTCGATTCTTTCGGCACTTTAGTGCGCTCCGTTTAGCAGCATGCCTCTTTCTGGTTTCATAGTTTCGCTACAGGTATACATCAGAAGCATTCCAAATAATAACATATAGCAATAATGTGAGTCTGTATTCAGTATTCAAACCAAATAGAAATCCTAACATTTACCACAGGAAACTCTCTCGTCAGTCGACTGATCAGCCTAGTAGTCTGGCTTTGAGTTGTCATGAATTGCACAGCTAGCCCGCAGTATCTTCTTCAGGGAGAAAACGGAAACATATGCAGTGATACATGTGTCTTTCTAACCCAGCTCAATCCTTTTTGTGCTAGTGACCTCCAGAGCGTGTTCAGGTACCCATGCAAAGCCAGTACTCCTCGCACCGCTACCTTTTTATGGCCTGGCCGTTATGTGCACCTGCCTGCTCTTTCTCTCTCTCTCTCTCTGACTCTCGCTCACGCTCTCTCTCGCTCTTTCTCTCTCTTTGTTTTTTACTTTCACTTCGAGCCATAGAACCCCATCAGTATTCGTTTCTATTTCTCATAACATCCAGATGTCTGCGTGTTTTAAGAGTGAATGCTAACATCATGAATTACCTAAATACATGTCCTTACAGTAATGCATGCTCTATAAATGCAAATTTGTGCATAAATTCAAGTAGAATTAATCAGCACTTTTAACTTTTTGTCCGGCACTGGGTGCTTTATTAAAGCATTATCAAAATCTGAACGAAAAACTAGACGGAAAAGTTGTAAGCCACGTGCATTTGCTCAAATCGACTCTTTTAATTACAGATGTGGATAATTTTATTTTAATGGAAGCCGTTCCGGTCGTTTTCCGTCTATGGAAGCCGTTTAAGTTTGTGCTTAAATAATCAAGGTGAATTGGATAGAATCAGTGTGTTGAATCAGTCTTGCTTAAAAGCAGGACTTTCGCTGTGCTGGGGGATGTTGCACATCTGGACGTTTTAGAGAACTTGTTTTAAGGGACTGGCCTTTATAATAATGATTTTTACTAAACCTAAATTGAACAAAAGTATAGACAAAATTCAGCAATATATTTTTCAAGAATCACTAAGTAGGGGCATGCATGAATGTCTTCATAGTTTCTCTCGGCTCTACACGTCCAGTTCCCCTACACTGATGCACAACACATGAAACATGCATGATCGATGGTTCTTGTCGTAGTTAAAGATATGATTGTCGATGTTTTCTTACTTGTTCGAATAATCTGGCTAATATGTAGATTATGGTTTAAAATTAGGGTTTAAAGGAGGACAAAACATATTATGTGGCTTAGAAAACCCATTTTGAAGATGACTCATTTTATAGAGGTTTTATGGAATTCCAATGGTGAGCTCAAGGAGATAAGGGATAATCTTAAAAAAAAATTAAAAAAAAAAACCTTATACTTAATGCACATTTTAAGCACCATGATCTTAATTCTGTCTATCCCAAAGGGTTTCCATACAGCATTTGTTAATGTTCAACATTACATTTATGACATCTGAAATGACAGAAACAGTCAAAGTATTAAACAGCATAGCTTAATTCCTTTCTTTTAGAGTTTGCATGGTTCCCTATAAGCTCTGTAGTGATGCCTAAATCCCATATATATTGTTAATCGTGGGCGTGTCTGTATTTAAATAAAAGTAAAGTGCACATGCAAACTTTCTATGAACGTTTGGTATATATTAAGCTTCATTATTTGTGACCTGCGTGTACATATTTAACGAATCCCGACTTTACAGTTTCGTAAAACACCGTTAAATCTGATGTGAAAGGAACGGAGTCACAGGAGTGTACTGCATGGAAATGGTACAACTGAGATGAAACAATTCTTCTCGTATTCTCCATAACCAAGTTCGACTCTTTTAGGCGTTTTTCTTTTTTCTTTTTTCTTTTCTTCCCCCAGTTTCTTTGATAAATGTGCAATATGTAGCTTATCTTTTCTGCAGTCTCATCTTTTCAGAAGTAATACGTACTGCATCATAAGCACTCTTAAGATCCCTGCTTATTACATCATTTACTGATTTTTTAAAAAAAAAGCTTTTAGTATTCGACTTGGCAGTGATGGATCGCTGTTGATTCCTAGCAGGTTGTGATACACAATCAGTAAAGCGCACTTGTAAATCATATGATACAACGGCCGTATCCGATACGTACGAAGAAAATTTTTCGAAAAAACAAATACAATGTTAAACGTTTATAAAAATTGACCAAACTCGAAATTGTCATTTCCTTTAAACGTCATGCAGTTAAGGATAAACGCAGAATAGATGTAGCCTTATGTTCGTAATTGTTACCGTGTTACCGTGTACTGTCGCTATATAGTTTACACATCATTCTCATTTTTTTTAACCCCTTCTCTGTCACTTTGCACCTACAGGATGAGTTATAGCATAGATCCTCTTTCTCAGCGTGTCAGTGTTTGACCGTCTTTAGCCTAGGAGTGGCTTTGCAGTTTGGCTGGATTTATGCGATATGTGTGTTTGTTAAACATCACAAACTTTTCCTCAGGCTTACTCAGGGATGAGAAGTGTGTTTGAATGAGCATGCATCCAAGCAGACTTACGTAAAGTGTAGGTGAAGTATGTACTGGGTAAAGTGTACTTGGTGTGTGCATACAGTATGTGCGTGTGTGCACGAGTGGGTTTGTGTGTGTGTTGTTGTGCTGAAATACGACAGTAGAAGCAGTCATGTCATTGACCCTTGGCTGTGTGAGGACTTCCTGAGTTTTTTGTCTGTGTATCTGCCTTAGCTGTCTGTATTAAAGGGACATATACACACACACACACACACACACTACACAATTAAGGGAAAGTTTAGTCCTGGCTTGACTCGAACGACCCTTAAAGTTTTCTGTATGGTTCAAGTCAAACTGGGACTTAATGTTTCCTGTATACACGCATGTGTGTGTGTGTGTGTGTGTGCATGTGTGTGTGTGTGTGTATATATGAAGTGTTGTTTCTCATAGTCTGTGGCAAACCCCAATCCTCAGTGATCCAGACTGAGAAATGCATCCGAAACCTCGTTAACTATAGGGACCACGTTTTGTTAAGAAAATTTATAAAAATAAATTTAAAAAAAAGGAGGAAAATGTATTCAAAATGCACTTTTTTTTTTTTGTTTTTTTTGTCATTTTTAGAGTAGATTTTATAATACTGTTTCAGCACTTTGTAACCCGAGAAAGGCTTGGCGCCATCACAGCGCCAAGTGTTTTTTTCGACGGTGTAACATTCATTCGATAGAGAGCATCAGGGAGAGAAACGGAGTGAGAGTGTGAGAGAAAGTATTCCTTCCTGCTGCGACGGTTGCGTTTCTCTTGGTGCAAGGCCCGCCTCGCTCTCCGCTCGTTCCTGGGTCCAACGAGTCGAGACGTTCAGGCCGGAGAATCTGTTTGAAGTTCGCGTGGTCCTCTAGCAACCTGAAAAAAAGCCTACTCATGTAGAACGCAGGGTTTTTTTTCTTCATGATTTTTTGCTTTTCTTGACCTTGATTGTTGAATGCATGTATTAAGACCTGGAATTCTTCCTGGGTTTTCTGTGTAGCATTCTGATCTTAGGGTTGAGGAGATGATATTTGATTTGAGAGAATTTCGACTGTGACTGTCAGCTTGCTCGAGGAGCACCGTATGTCCTTGTTTTACTGGCACAAAATGACAAAAAAAAACAATATTGGTGCAAATCTTAGCATTTAACATTTTTAAAAAAGCATGTTTTTTTTTTTTTTTTTTTAAACTGAATCAAAAACAACCAGGAGTCCTCTGTTCAACCTGACTGTTGTTTGACGTCATGTAGATGTCTGAAACCTCTGGATTAATGATCTCAGGCTGAGATATCATCCTAATCTCATCCTGCACGATGTGCGTATGTTTCGTCATATGCGTAGGTTTGTTTATCATCACTTGTTATTCCTCTACGATTCAGCCGCGTCGATGCTGGATAGTAAACAATGTGGATGGATGGCTCACGTCGCACGTGTTGCAGTGTGATGCGCTCTTCGTTACACTTAACCGCGCCGAGCTGGTAAACTGACAAACGCACTCAGAGAGAGGGGCCGACCCGTTCTGTGTTCTCTTTCACGGCTAACTCATGTAATGCCCAGGCCATGGAGGGGAAAAGAAACACCTTGCAGACTTCTCAAACACTTGTTTGTTTGTTTTTTCTATTTGGAACACTAAAATTGACTAGTAGTCAATTTCAGGTCCATCGCAGCATTGGGTTCTACTAATGAGAACTGAAACCAAGGACGATCGCAGCCAACTTTTTCTCGCACACCCGTCATAATGTCGTCATCATGTATCCTCTCAGCTGGTGCACGTGTTTCTGCTGCACTGTTGGTTTTACTCCACCTTCAAGAAGTGGAGAGGATCCACTGTATATGTTGCCAATGATTGTTCATGTTTGTAAATCTGTATTTGACAGAGATCCGTAAGAAAACTTGATGTATATTTAAAGAAAGTGGATGACTGGGGATGCACTCATGATAGATCAGGCTTTTATAGGAAACGCTTGGAAAAAAGAAATCCACATGCTTACATGCTTTCCTCACATCAAGCAGTTAGCTGAATGTTTCTCCTGTTATGCTTTCATGGTATTCCTATTTTGCGTGATTTTAAATTGTCTGGTGTTGCATTAGAGAGGAGCCTAGTGGGACACAGGAAGTGACTGGTCCTTAAGCAGGAAAGTGTGGAACAGGAAAGGAGATTTATTGTCTTCCACTGGAAGGGAAATCAAGGTTGGGTATGGTATGTTTCTTTCTTTATCATTTCCATCCGATGGAAAAGATGGTGATGGCCGAACCACTCAAAAGTCAAAAGGAGTCCCCGTCCCCTCCCCCCTTTCAGAGTTGTAAGTGGATCGAATTCTACAAGATGATATGGTTTCAAAGCTTTGGAGTTACTGGTCTAATTGTATATAAGACTGTTAAATGAAAAACCATTGAATGTCACATCCAATCCCAAGTCTCCGTGTTCTTGGTATTGACACAGAGAAGTCAGGCCAGTAGCAAGAAGCTGTCCTGGGAGATGGAGGAATGTTTTGCACATTACTTAGTACAGGAAGACAATTTGTGTGTGTTTGTGTGTGTGTGTGTGTGTGTGTGTATATATATATATATATATATATATATATATATATATATATACACACATACAGTATATATATATCAGAACGGCCTGAGTAGAAACATATTTTGTGAAAAGGAGATTATTTTTATTTCTTTATTATTTTTTTTGTTTGTTTGTTTCCATATGCGTGCATAATCTGTACATTGTGTAAAATATTGTACTTGCACTAGCTTTTTTTTTTTTTTTTTTTTAATGGAAACTAATATAAAAAAGAAATCAAAAATTGAAAATCTATTTTCTAATTGTGGTGAGTCTATTTGTAGGATACACTCACGTCCGTTTTCTTGGATTTTATGGTCCCTTTCTTTGATGGTGCTTGCCAGTTTTCTAGTTAGAATTTCATTATTCAGAATAACAAAACAATATTTGATTCAGGTTGTGAACAAATTTGTTAAGAAAAAAATATACAAATACAAAAAAAAAAAAAAAATCAACAAAAAAAAAATAACAAATCGTCTGTATACCAGTACAAGTTTATTGTTTCAGTATACACGTACTAATAAAATTACAGTGCCAATAGCAAGTTGTGGATTTTTATTTGTGTTTGAGCACTGTCATGTACATTGTGATTAATTACACATTGATTATACCACAGTGCACCTGGTTAAAATGTCTGCATTAGTTTTGTATAAGCACAGTAGCTCTGGCTGTAATGTTTTATATTGCAAGAGGTGTTTTGTTCTCATACATTATACTTTCTAAACTAACGATTCACAGGGACTCAACAATATACAACTAATAATAAGCTGATAAAAATTTATATATATATATATATTTTATTTTTATATATA
>JAQQZT010000023.1:26928427-26951172 GCA_030068275.1 Clarias platycephalus
TGTGTGTGTGTGTGTGTGTGTGTGTGTGTGTGTGTGTGTGTGTGTGTGTGTGTGTATGTGTGTGTGTGTGTATGTGTATGTGTGTGTGTGTGTGTATGTGTGTGTGTGTGTATGTATATAATTTTCCATGCTCCAACACAGATAAACACACTGTCTATATTTGAACTCTTCAGTCATTTGCCATGTAAGACAAAACACCTACTTGTCCTGAGTGTAGAGGTTAATTGTTGCCAGGTCGTCTCATTTATTTTTAATCTAATCAGTTGGGAGGCTTTTTTTCCGTCTGGGCAGGATATTTTCCAGCGGTCATAAAGCGATGCGAACGTCACTAAACTGTACAACTGTCTCCCTATTTTTTTGACCCTGGGCTTACAGTAGCTTACTGTCTCCAACTCCCCAAAGCATGCTTAATCACCTTTAGGTGTGAATGAGTGTGTACGTGTGTGTTGCACACGCTCTGGACTAATCCGAAATGCATTCCTGCCACACACACAGCGTAAGGCGGGAATACACTCTGGATGATGAGAGCTTAGCAATAAACCAGGAAAGGAAAAAAATGTAGCAGCAATAAATACACTTGACATCAAAAAAAAAAAAAAATTTTGGGAGTGTCTTTCATTGTCTCTCACATGCTGCACTGACAGTTCTCTGTGCTCGTTCTGTTCTTCTGAGTAGTTTCTCATTGTTGGTAGGAGTGTAGACTCTCTCTCTCTCTCTCTCTCTCTCTCTCTCCGCCCCATATGTGCGGGACTCAAGTAAAGGCCTCTGTTATAATCTCATTACTGTGAGTGTCATGGTGCCCTGCAGTGACGTCCTCTTTGTTCTCCTAGCACGCTGTCTGAGTCCAGTCTTCATTTTTTTCTCCTTTTGCATCTCGCCCTCTTTTCTCTCTTTCTCGTTCTCTGCAGAATTGATGGGTGATGATTGCCGCAGTTTGATATTGTATCTGTATCTGTGCTGGAACGACAGCAGTGTCCTCAGTCACACCAGATTACAAAGCTTATAAGACTTACAGTACGTGATGTCACTCTTATTGCCTCAATAAATAACCGAGACAGCAGTATTCCAGCGTTACAACCACAAACACAAGTATCGATGATTTTACATCACTTTATTTACAGTCTATGTCCTTTTATTAGGACTCTTTATATCTATTACAGTTCCCCATTGTCATTTGTGACCCTGAATGTGGAACGATCATGAACACAGCAGTGTGTGCCAAGCGTCCACTCATATTAAGTCAAATCAAGGTCACCCCATCCAGCCTAGCTGCATCTCATCCGGAGGTCATCTCATCTCCACATTTCCACAGCAACAGAACTCTTCTTTTAATGAGACGTGAGAAACTATCGATTTTTCCTTCTCACGCTCTGTCTGTCTCTCGCTCTTAGTCCTGGCAGAATATGAAGAACTGAATCTTCCGTCTTTATCCTATTTTATCCATATTTTTTAGATGTGCCATTTTTGGATATTTTTTTTTTGCTGATCTCATTCAGATCAATCGTTTAGACAGTATGAGAGTGAGGCACCGTGTGTGTGTGTGCGCGCATGTGTGATTATATTTGTGTGTGTGTATGTGTGTTCATGCATTATGCTCTTACCAACTCGGAGCTCCTGGATGCTACTCCTGTTTAAAACGCGGCATCGATTTGTTGGCTTTGTACCCAGGATGCCTTTTTTTTTCAGTCGAACAGGACGTTCCAGCATCCTGAAATAAACTCCTTCTCCAAAGGAAGTTTGATGTTGTACTGAAAACTCTATTCCCTTAGATCTCTGTTAGCACCTTCAGCTGAACTCTGTAACATTACACATCACCCAAGTGAACACAAAGTAACTTAACTTGGTATCACATTTTTCTTATTTTGACAGATAAAAGGTGTGTGTGTGTGTGTCTATATAAAAATATTTTGCCCTTCCTGATTTTTTTTTTTTTTTGCATATTTGTCACACTTAAATGATTGAGATCATCAAAAAATATATATATATATTAAACAAAGATAACAGATTTGAAATTGTGATTTTATTTATTAAGGGAAAAAAGCCATCTGAACCTACCTGGCCCCATATCAAGTTATCCCCCAGTCCCCAGTGCTAAATTATGAATTAACTGGGATTTCTGGATAGCTGAATAAAATTCCACTTGCCACACCCAGACCTGATTACTGCCAGACCTGTTGAATCAATAAATTTACTCAACTAGAACCTGTACAGCTTGGACAGCTTTTTTCATTATAATAAATGAGTAATGTGTGTATGTGTGTGTGTGTGTGTGTAATATATCTACAATCAATAAGGATGCATTTTTAGTGGACAGACTAGTGCAAATCGAAATGTGGAACTGAACTGAGATGTAGCAACAAATAGTGACAGCAGTGCAAAAAGTTAGGTATAAAGGTTGGTGCAGATTGAGATACCTGATGAGTAGATGAATCTGTGAGTTTGTTATGAAGGAGAGCTACAAACAGTACATACATGTAGCACTGCGAATGTGTAGTAGCAGAGGGACCGTTACGACCAAGAATCCCAATTACGTCCCCGGACACTGTAGAGAGGTGTTAAAGCAGTGTATGACCCCGGGAACAAAGGACTTTGTGAGTCTGTCAGTGGAGCAGCTCTGTGATGTGACAGAAGTCTGCCACTGAACATGCTCTTCTGCTTGGCAGAATTACTCGTCCATACAGTGGGAAATTGCTGTTGAAAATGATGGACATAGTTACTGTTTAAGTGGATTATATAAATAAGGCTTCGACAGTTTGTCAGAAAGTCCCTGGTGTGGTTGATGTTTTAACATTAGCCTACATTTCCCTTATAATCTATACAAGGAACAACGTTAATGGTTAGATTTTTTAATTAAAAATGTTCGATTAAAAAAAAAAAAAAAAAAAAAATTATTATACAAATACAAATTTTTACATTTTAAAATTTTTTTATTTTACATTTCAAAATTTAAATAATTTTAATTTTACGTTTAAAATGTTAGATTTTTTACAATCATATTATTAATAATAATAATAATAATAATAATGTAAATGTGTCTTTTAATAGATTAAATAATGCAATATAAAATGTTAATATATCTTAGTATTACACAAATCTGTTTGCTCTCAACAGTCCACATTTTTTAAGTGATTACTGTGTTGTTTTTTCCTATCAGCAGATCGTAAGTTCAAGTTTCCTGCTGCCTCGGTGACATTGATCCCAGGAGCTGAATTGATTTTTTTTTTTTTTTTTTTTTTTTTTCCGGTGAATTCCACAGAATCAGGATTTCAGTTCCATATCTAGTTAACGTTTTTGCTTCCTCTTTTCTCAGAAAGAGTTTTAGAACATCTCTAAACAGCTCTCAATGCTTTTTCTTTGATGGTGGACTGTGAACATGTCCTCATTTCCTCTCTTAAATAATGACGCTGTAGAGTGAGACACATAACTATCGAAAAAATTTTTCCCCCATTTCATAAAGAACCTGGATCATTTGGTGTGCAGATCCTGAGGCAGCGTTCTTTGAAGAACTGTAGTTTATTTAGCTCCGCATCCGTTGAAATCTGTGTGAATCATCTGGCGTAAACTTCGATTAGACAAGATGGGGCAGTAATTATTAAGATCGAGCCTTAGCGATAATGCTCTCGGTTTTATACGAGGGTTATGAGAGGGCTGTTCATCAAACAGTGTGAGATTATTCATTGAATTCATTCCGTGAAGCAGTCAGTTCGCTTGCGTAAGAGATCTTTTTACGGGTAAGGTCAGAGATTCAATTGTGTAGGCGGATTTGACACAAAAAAAAAACAACCTTTTTCCCAGAATCTCAGTTATTGTTATTATTTTAATAGCGTCTAGATTCTGGGGTTTTTGTAATGATGGTTAATTTATCTAATAACCCACACGGCTGTAGCACGACATTTGTCAAATTTGAGTGACTTTTACGTTTTTCCCATTGCTCACTCAAAAAACAAGAACTGACTTAAATTATAAAAGGAACTTTAGGCTTTAGCTACTTCCACCTAATTTAGATGTGACTGGAAAAGTTCTAGTGATGACAATAAATGTTCCTTCTTCATTACTTCACACTACAATGTCACCTTTGTTTGTTTGTCATGAATTTGTTGCATCGTGTGAATTTGTTGCATCGTGTGCATCGTGTGAGCTAGTTTAACTAGCTGCTAGTTTACTGGTTTAATTTAGTAAATCTCAGTAGTTGATTAGCTGCAAATCAGAAAACTCTAAGTAAATCTCCTTTATACCTGTAGGGAAGAAAAGCATCTCAGCTGATGAAACGTATTTTTGTTGCTCATCGTCTCAGATGCTTTTTTTTTTTTCATTCAGAGATAAGAGGTTTCCTAACTTGCATGAATCAAACTAGAGCCTGATCTTGTTTGTCACTGACCTTTCAAAGCTCAACTGCTGAGGAACTTTGTGCTGTTTGAGCTGGAGCAAAAAGGATCAATTTCATGTCTCGATTTATAGTTGTTAATGATTAATCACGGTCATTAGGAATTTAACAGATTAAAATGTATGGACCGGTAATGTTTGTTTTTGCATAAGAATACATTTCTCTGTAGCTTACTGTACGTATGTATTAACTTGTGCACCACAAGAGGGCGCACTTCAGACGATCCTCGGTATACTGTAGAACCTTTAATATGTAATCACCTACGTCGTGATTACATCAAGGTGTTAGCACAGTGTTGAGGCAGAACAATGAACAGTTAGGTGGAAACACAAATAATCTACTCAAGCTACCGAAAATGTCATCTTGCTGTGTACGTAGTTGGTGCCAGAATTGAGGGAGTAATGGTTCTATCTTGAAGTTTTATTTCGTACCAGCTTCTACTGCTGGAAAAAAAAAAAGAAAAAGAAAGAAAGACTAAAGCACGAGGTTAGATAAGGATATTCTGTATAAGGTTGGTATGAGTCATGGGAGATTATGAACCAAAAATATTTCTCTAAGTGTTTAGGCTTAATACTGATATACAATATAGACCACAGGATTTTGTATGAAGTGCGCAAAGTGTTCAGTTGTACATCAAAGTCACATGTGAGATTTCAAAAGCAGTTTTATTAAAGCAGTTCGTGATCAAAATAAAACTCAAAGACACACACGTGGTCACAGTGTTATAGTAAACGCGCGTCCTCGGATGTTGATTATACCAGTGAGAGACGCGCACTAAGACCCAGCAGGGGAGACGATTACCCACAATTCCACAGCGCAAGAGAGAGAAAAGCCGTTGGCTCAGTTGTGATCACGTGACGCTTGGCGTCAAAACAAGAAGCGCATGCGTGATACATGATACTCGGTACTTGTAAACCAGGACTTGTTAGTCAAAATTTATTACAAATCTTTGCTTGTCTTGCGGAACGCTCGTAAACCGCGTTACTCGTAATCCAAGGTTCCACACACACACACACACACACACACACATACTGTATATATATATATATTAGTTCTTAAAGAATACTTAATAATTTCTGGAACGCATCTAGTGTTTTCTCTCTGTTCTCTCAGCACAGTGTTGGTTTCACATCATGGGAAAATATTCAGGACTGAGGAGTTTACACTTTCCAGATTCCCTGTAATTGTTTTTTGTGAGAGAGAGAGAGAGAGAGAGAGAGAGAGAGTGTGTGTGTGAGAAAGAGAGAGGGAGAAAGACCAAGAAGGAGATGCTGATGAGGGAATGACTGTTTAGCATAAGTGATTACAGAAACTAGCTTGTCTTGTGGACGTTCCACAGCATTAAATCTAAATAATAAACCACTAAAATGTGTTACGTGTCATGTGCAACTTTCAAGTTCATGTGCAGTTGTGCAAAAATAACATAATTTTAGAAACTAGGGATGTGTTAATACATGTTTTAAAAAAAAAAGATCAAGTTGCTTTGGACTAGTGGCATAGTGGTGTAGTGGTTAGCACTGTGAACTTGCACCGGCAGGGTTGAGGGTTTGAATCCCGCCTTGTGCATGGAATTTACATGTGCTTCCTCCAGGTACTCCAGATTTCCTCCCAAAGACATGCAGATTAGGTTAACTGGGGTTTTCATATTGCCCGTAGTGTGTGTACGCCCTGCAGTCAGATGGATTGGCAAACCATCCACAGTGTACTGCGCCTCATGCCCTAAGTCTCCTGGGATAGGCTCCAGGCCCCCCGCAACCCTCTATACAGGATAAAGTGGTATAGAGGTTGAATGGAGTGTTTTGTGCTTGTTAAGTACAATAGTGATACTGGTTAATGCAAAAGGTGCTCAGTGCTCGCAGAACTGAATTGCTCTTGTATGAGTTTCTCTGAAATATCTAGTAATGATACCGTTATATTATGCATTATAGGAAGATGATTTAGACATTTTTACCCAGCTCACATTATTTAATAATTTCAGTGGAAGATACCAGATCACTGTCATGTCTTTTTTAGTGACTAGGCATTCATTACGGAGTATCATGTTAAAATGGATGAGAATATATATATATATATATATATATATATATATATAAATATTCTCTTGGCGTATGAGAATATTTTTAAGGTAAGAGTAGGAGGAAATGAGTATGGCATCAAATTTATACTGGACACCACTATCACTATCACTATCGATGCATCCCTAATTTAAACAGCCCTAGACACACATAACACACCTGTGCTTCCTGTTTCAAGTGTTTATGGCACTTAATCAGAAATAATTGCCGCGACTTAGTTCTTAGTTCTTCAAGATCAGGCACCTGTTGCTAGGCAATCACACTCAGCAAATAGTGGAAACACGTGGAACACGTGACGTTTCAAATGCCTCCTATTGGGAAAAACCAGAGCGTCAGTGCAGAGGAAGCCATGGCACTGTTTTGGCAGTTCCTGACGGAGGCGGTAATGGAGTGTGGGAGTGAGATGAGGTGGCTGTCTTGAGTATCAGCTTGCATTAGAAGCTGGCTCATTCATTTAAATAAGTGTCAGCGAAAGATATAATCAGATCCAATCAGACACTGAAACCCACACCACTGCGTGCAGAGCAGTTCTAACACAATTAGCACAGACTCGTTCAGGACCTGGATACCTCATCACGTCGCTGAAAACTAACCAGTGAATCGTAAACTATTTAAGGAAAAATAAATGGCAGAAGTAGTTCTGGATCAAATAATTATTGGAGCATAATTAGATTTTATTGTAGTATTTAAAAAATCTGATGTGAAAACTACAGGAAATAAGGCGCTTGATAAAAATGCATGATAGGGAGCTACTTATTGTAATTTGGGTTATAAGGTTCTGTTCTCCACCTTGCAAATGAAGCTCTTAGAGCAAAGTCCCAAAGCTAATATCATAATGTCAGTACATATTACATTATCATCTTTTACTCTCTTACTATCACTCATTCTCTCCCAGGGCAATAGGTGGAATATACTGTACCATGGATGGGTGTCAATCCATCACAGAACATACATGCACACAATCACACATTATGAGCAATCAGCCTAAACTGCATTATCCAAACCAGAGTACCTGGAGGAAAACCACCAAGCACAGGGAGACTGTACAAATTTCATGCACGCAAAGGCGGGCTTTGAACCCTTGACCTTGGAGGTGGAAGAAACAGCACTAAAAGGTGACAGGGTGGTAAAGTATGGTATCATAGCAGTTAGCAGGGTCAATTTTGAAAATTATTGACTGGGAAATACGTTATAAAAACATATATGTTTTTTTAAAGGGGTTTAAATTTAGAAAAACTAAGTTCCATTGAGTACTGATGGCTCAGTGTTTGATATTCGCCTGAAATTTAGAAAAACAAAACACTGAGCCATCAGTACTCAATGGCATGCTGAGCGCTTTATGAGAACAGCCAGGGGAATCACTCACTCACTCATCGTCTATACCACTTTATCCTGTATTCAGGGCCGTGGGGGGCCTGGACTCTTTCCCAGAAGCCTTGGGGTACCACGCAGGGTACAGTCTGGACAGGGTACCGATCTATCACAGGACACACACACACTCATTCACACACTACAGGCAATTTGGGAACACCAATGACCTACTCTACATCTCTTTGGACTGTGGGAGGACCTGGAGGAAGCCCACCAAGCACGGGGAGAACATGCACACAGAGACGGGAATCGAACCCAGACCCTGTAGGTCAAGGCGACAGTGCTAACCTCTATATCATCAATGTGATGAAACTACAGACAAGAATGAAACTGGGTAAAAGTCCTTTACTTACAAAAGTATTTCAGTTTGCATAAAACTACAGCCTAACTATAGTGTAATACCCAACATTAGTGTACATGTGTTCCCAGCCTCTTTGGCATCCTACTCTAAAAATGACAACTGTCTCCATCTTGACCACATTTATTGATTCTTTTATTAAGAATTTTAACGCACTCATTATTACTATTCCTGATTTCAGTCCTGATGAGTAAAAGACTTTAAATCTGCTGTATATACAGTATAGTGGTCAGATTATGATTTGAAGACAAGATTTCATGTATATGTATAAAAATACACGAATATGAAGATTTCACAATGAGTGAAGATGTACACAAACAGTTCATTTATATCCCTTTATTACTCCGAGTTACAGTGTGACACTAAGTGCACAGGACATTAGGCACCATGGCCTTTCACATTCCTCTGGTCTGAAGCTACATCCTGCCAAAAACCAGTGTACATTCAAGAAGCAGGCAGGTCAACAGAAATAGTACAGTATGTTATGCACCAGTCTCTGTTCTGATCAAGTCACCGTTACACCATACACCAATATTAGCACATTCAGAAAAAAAAACCACACAAAACACTTTTGCATGGGCTACAGAGTATTCTTATGGTATGATGAAAACTTTTTATGTATTCACCTTGTGCCTCATGCTGGCTCATATCCTTTTAGTGGTAACACAGTTGCATAGTTTTAATGACTAAACTTACAAATCGCTTTCCCCAAAGGCTAATGTGTTGAGGCTGGATTCATTCTCCTTCATACTTGGAACCTCATCATCACTGCACCGTCTATATTGGGGGGCTTAAAGGCTTATATTAACAACAGGCTGAATCATGCTTGTGCTGTAAATGAGCTGTTCTGTCGAACACTACGGGCATGACTCCTGAGCGATTAAAAGAAGAAGAAAAAAATCTCTGCCATTTTGTTTCAAGATTGTGTGACTTTATGAAATACATGTATATGAAGTCAGCGTCCACATGTACCCTAGGTACATGCATGAATCTGACCCAATGAGGTACTGTTGCATGTATAAATATGTCTCTCTACTGCTCTGAGCACTAAATTTGTTTGATTTCTACGTGTCTAGAAGTACTTTATGGCTTTAGGTGAACATTTGGCTCGATTGCTGTGTAACTCTGATGAATGTGGTTCTGCGGCTGAGCTCTTTGAGTTTGGCTGCTCCTACGTATGTGCAAGTGGACCGCAGACCACCCAGGATGTCTCTGATAGTGTTCTCCATGTCACCTCTATATGGCACCTGCACGGTCCGGCCCTCAGACGCCCTACAGAGACAAAAAATACAGGGTTAGGACATTAATAAAGTATATCTTCAATGAAAAGACCTAGACTATACGCCGTGCGGATGAGTGTTTAATGTTCTGAGCTACTGATTTTAATCTTGGTGATTGACAAGCTGCTACTCGTGCCCTTACCCGTGGTCTTTAACTGTGCGCCTTTATTTTTGGCCAGGCATTGTATTTGGTTAATCTTAGCTTAGATTAGAGCACACAATGTGGTGTCCATGTGTAAAAATGTTTCATCATGCTCCTAGAAACACTCGTTCACAATTTGTGCCCTGGAATATGGCCATGCCTTGGTCATTCAGTACATTCAGGTCATCAGATGACTTCATTTTATTGCATAACTTTGGTGAGCCTAGACCTGAGTAACTGAAGCAACCCCAGATCATAACACGGTCTTCTCCAGTGGCCACTATGCATGATGGTTGTTGTTTTCCTTCTAACCCAGATGCTCCCAACCCAGTCTGAATACATTAGACCACATGACCCTTATGTGACCCATAATGATTAAGTAAATACAGTCTCAGCCTCCTACACTCATGCCCATAGAGCATCTAATACTTCTTTCACAGTTTTGGATAAAGACTGAATGAAGGCCGAACTGAACTTTTCTGGATACAATCATCAAAATCTACAAAAATACAAACAAAACAAAAAAAATGCAATCTACGTCTGTAGTTGCTCCAATGTAATATTTGCTTGTGTCCATAAAAGGACAATAGGTGGTTCTGGGCCACAGTTTTTTAATGAAACATCAAAGACCCTTTAGTGAATACTAGAAGCTTGGCTACCAATACCAAAGCAAATGTTGTAGAATTGTTCAACCATTTATGTCTTAAAATGTATCTTATTACAATAATTTGGTATAAATACTACTTAAAATGAAAACGCATTCAGGTTTACTTTACCCACTATAGTTTGGATGATATCCTATAACAGTACATTGTGGCATTTCATAAATACACTACGAATCACATGCTTGCACTGTGGTAGACGTCCGTGAATAGTGCACTTTGGCTCACACGTCTAGATGATGTATAACTGGTGATTTATAAAACCAGTGTGCATGTCCATAAACAGATTCTAATTAGTACAAACATCTGGTTATGGTTAGAATCTGGGATTTCGAAGCGCCATTCGATTGTTATTGAAACCAATCAACTGGGTTCAGTCACATCTGTTTCAAACACAACTTTACCCTTAGCTTAACCCTAAAGTGTGTATAGTGAATCATGTTGAAATTATCAATATGCTGATTTGTGGCCAGACAAGCACATATTCATATTCAGTTATATTCATATTCAGACTCTGCAGACATTCAGAGTCTCTTCACCTGTATTCCGCCACACCACCGACATATTTCTTCATGGCTGTGTCTGAGCTCATGCCATAGAACAGCTTAAACTTCTTTCCATCCTTTTCGATGACTTCACCGGCGCACTGATCATGCCCTGCTAGCATTCCTCCTAGCATGACGAAATCTGCCCCTGCACCTACAAGATCACCAAGGGGACAGGAAATCAGAGCGGTGTCTCATATGACAGTTTGTTTTATTATGAAAATGACCTGAGAGCAAAACTTACCAAAGGCTTTCGCAACATCTCCCGGGCAACTGCAGCCTCCATCCTGAAGAGGAAAGAACAGCTTAATATAATTCCTGCAACTAAAAGATCTTCCTAATCAATCAATCTCAATAATAATAATAATAATAATAATAATCCACCCTGAATCACATTCACATTTTATACTTAACACAAATATTTCTGGTGTGCTTACTGATTCTGCTGATAATTGGTTGGTTGATTTATTTATTACAATAAGGAGTTTTGTGAGACTGACATCACATGGGGAAGCTGTGATTTATTAAACTTTCTGCGATAAAATCTTGATTTTCTGTTAACTCCAAAAGACAAAGGATCAAGTGCTTCTTTTCTGACTCATTAAATAAATGAATTAATGTTGCTGGGAATTTAATTAATTTTCCACACTGGCTATCCTGTCTAGGATCACAAGGGTCATGGAGCCTATCCCAGGAAGGTAAGGGCACAAGGTGGGGTTTGGGGGGGTATGGGGGTATGAGCGCCTTAGATGGGATGCCAGTCTATTGCAGGGCACAGATGTTTGCATAGACACACACAAACACACTGAATCACACATTACAGGCAATTTGGAAACACCAATTGGCCTACAGCATATATTTTCAGACTGTGTGGAGAAACTGAAGTACATACTGTAGAGGAAACCCAGAGAGCGGGTACTCCATGTGCATAGAGCAGAGGCGAGATTCAAACCTTCAAAGCATCCGGTCAGTGACTTGAATTGTTGTTGTAATGAGAAAATCCCCACATAGAAATAATGAATCATTGCCGTGTCTCAGCGTAGTTTGCTTGTATAGCTGCAATGTTTTTCTAACACCCTACCAACAATACAAAGATGTGTATTGTAGTATTAGTTTAAAATTAGCATTAAATTGAAGCTTTAGAACCTGATCTTTTTGAGCAGAATGGATGGATGACGAATGAAAGAGCTAAAAGCACTAAAGAGCTTCTGCATCACTCTGTTTAACTAGACATGAAGCAAGCAGAAAATCAAAGAGCTTTTTTTGGGTAACAAATTGTTCACCAAAGTTAGAATGATCCAACAGCAGAATGAAACCGTGTCTCACTAAATAAATCAACTTTTATTTTTCCTTACAAAATAAACCATGTATACAAATGAAGATTAAAAAAAAAAAAAAAAAAAAAGAATAGTTGTTCAGGGTGGAGTTCAACTTTGTAAGAGAAATATTCCTCTTGGGTAAAGGATTAACTGAAGCACAGAAAGCTAGATGCTGCCCTCTTATGATAAAATAGGGTAAGTGCGTCTTGAAATCAAAAGCCAGCCATGGGCCATCCATGATGCCTGAAAAGTGCAATCATGCTCACAGAGATGATGTGTCCTTTCAGTCCATGAGCAGAGTCTGCACACTCAATGACAGCACTTAATTGAGGGTAGCCCACTCCGGTCTTGATGCGTGTGGTGCATACGGACCCTGCGTACACAATTCTTCAGTTCAGTTCTTTTAAAAACCACATTAATATCACACATGATGAGAGATTATTCATGCAGATCCATTTTCACGTAGCGATCACATCCCTGTAGGGTGTGTATGACCAGCGAAAGAGATTTTTTTGAGACATGGCACACACCTGGTCCGATGCCCACTTTGATGATGTCGGCTCCAGACAGGATGAGCTCCTCCACCATCTCTCCTGTCACCACATTTCCAGCCTGTTGGGTCCGGAAAATGTGAATCATGGGATTTTTCAAACAGAGCAACAGGTGATTGCTATTTTCTGCTTGGGAAAGCATTGCCTTGGCTATCTTACCATAATGGTGTGGTTAGGGAACTTCCCCCGGACTGTTTTGACAAACTCCACAAAGTGCTCGGAATATCCGTTGGCCACATCGAGGCAGATGTACTTAATAAGTGGAATGGCTTCCAGAATGTTGCACAGTTTCTCCAGATCTGCCTGCCCACTGCCTGAGCTCGCAGCCACATGCTGAGGATGAGAGAAAAGATGTTGTATATCCAGTCATCATGAAGCAACCCCAGAAGACAGAACTTTTTCTCATTGTGCATGGATCACTACAATCACTACAAGGGCACTGCTGCATTTTCCACATTTAATTCATCGCCTGGCTCTGACTAAAGCTCAATCACGCCGTCACTTGGCACCTACTATTTTTTATGTTACCTCTAAGCACTCTGGATGATTGGATGCAAATGTCTTCCATTCTTCCAGAGTGTAATGCTTGTGGATGGCGGTGAAGAGTGTATGCTGAGGACAAAAAAAGAAGAAAAGTTCAGAAACTGTGAGGACAGTATTAATGCATTCAAAATATAATGTATAGTGAATAGATGAAAATCCTTGTTGAGTTGAGTAGAAGCCACATTATTTTGGGATTTTTCATTATTTGATTGTTCGCAAGCAAAACCCTTTCAGCTTTAAGCCACGCCCACTAGAGTTTTAATCTACAGGAATGATTACTGAATATGAATATCTAGACTACAAGTGGAGATACCTTGGCAGTGGTTGCTCAAATAGTTAAGGCTCTGGGTTACTGGTTGGAAGGCTGGGGTTCAGATCTCATTGGCCCAATTAGCCACTGTTGAGCCCTTGAGTAAACCCTATCTGCTCCAGGGGTGCTGTATCCTGGCTGACCCTGTGCCTGTGATCCTACACCCCTGTTGCACAGAAACATACCATGTCCATGTAGAGCCTTTAGAAAAAGTTAAATGCCTTAAGTTCTTGTCCCCTTGGTTTTTGGTTTTGCTTACATTTTTCTCTTTAAATTTTCATTTTTAACAAATTAGCGCAATAGAACTTATTTAGTCCCTCATCAAAAAATATTTTTAAGGGATTGCTATTTTATGCTTAGTAAACATAGTCTTGTTAATCATATACATATATTGTATAAACTATCTACAGTTAATAACGACCAAGTAATATAACTGGACACAAGACTCACTCACTCATCATTTATACCACTTTATCCTGTATACAGGGTTGTGGAGGGCTTGGAGTCTCTCCCAGAAGACTTAGGGCACAAGGCAGGGTGCCAATCCATTGCAGGGCACACACACACTCACACACTCATTCACACACTTCGGGCAATTTGGAAATGCCAATAAGCCTATTCAGCATGTCTTTGGACTGTGGGAGAAAACTGGAGTACCCGAAGGAAACCTACCAATCACAGGGAAGAACATGCACACTCTATGCACACAAACCCCCAAAATATAAATTTCTGAGATTTCATTTATTTTCATTGAGATTTCAATTGTGTCCTAAAGGTGTTGAAATGTAGCATTTAACTATAAAAAGTGCTGGAATTATGTGCTGGAACTATTTATGAGACTGCAGGTTTTGTGACAATGTTTTGTGATATGCTGTACAAACGGTACTGTCTGTGACACACAAGATGCTCACCTTGCTCATTACCTGGGCCATCTCAAAAGTACCTGTGGTGTCCATGTTAGCGGCGATGATTGGGATGCCATTGTAGGTCTGCTTTGAGTTGCGGAATGTGAAAGTCCTCTGCAAGTCCACCTACACAGGACAAAAACAAGGGCAACTGCATTAGGAAAGTGTAGACACACACACACATGTTAAAAACTTATTAACTTTACAGTACGTCTGAGTAGGTTCACTGAACATTCGGTATTTCATTAAACCATCGGATATTTCCTTACACAATCTTTTGTACTGGGGGATTAAAGTAAAACTGGGACTTTTCTCATGAATGAAGAGATTAAAAATTTGAATTGTACAAACATTCAGCAAGTGGATCGTCTGATCCTTGAACAGGCCATCGCATATGTCTGTCGAAACTGTAGACAAAATCATTTAGCAGCACCACTTGCACATTACAGGAAATCAGCTGGGAGTTATTGTTACAACCCCTGTACAATCCAGACCTCACTCCAAGCCATTTCCCTTTCCATTTTCATATTTGAGTTTCTGGGAGGCCAGTGTTACAGACGTGATCGTGGATCTGGTGTCCTGAGAAATCTTTCTACCTTGATGGTATCCAAGCACTAGTGAAATGTTTGGATAAGTGCATTGGTGTAGCATGAGATTATATAGGGAAATAAGGGTAGTTTTTACTCTCAAAACTGTGCTCTGACTTCGTACCTCGTACATTGCTTTGTGTGAAGTACATGTAAATATATACAGTATGTAAATAATGTGTTAGACACAATGGTAAAGGTAAACACACACACACAGGGTACACTGCTAAAGTGACAGCATCGCCTATATCTACAAAATAAACAATGTCACAAATCACTATATCAGTTATTACTATTACTACTCTGTTGGAGATTGATGAAGCTCAACCCATTGGGACATTCTGCAAAATGATTTATTTTGAAAAAAAAAAAAAAGGTTCTGTTGTAATATTTAAAAAAAAAAAAAAAAAAAAAAGCAAACCTAAATTCGATCACACTTACCTTTATCATCACTGATATACACTTTCACAGATGATGCTATGGATTCATTTACTGAATCAACATGATAATGTGCATATGGGGATACAGTATGTTACAAGAAGTTAGAGGGGATTTCTTGATACCATCTGGTGACTTCTAATGTCTTTTTGAACATGCACTAGCTCCTTTAAAAACACAACCTAGGAACACACACACATAAAAATCTCATATTCTTTAGTGATTTTAAACTACTGTCTATTATCAAAATAATGGCGCCATAATCTTAAAAAAAAAAAAAAATAAAAAAAAAAAATTTGTACCTTATGCAACTTACATTTCTTTAATGTAATTGTTCCTTGTGGATTCATTTTATTTTTATTTATTAAAATCTTTTAGAACCATTTTCATGCTGTCAGAGCAGTAACATTCCATACAGGTTTTTTTCCTTAAAAAACTAAACAAAACCAATAATGAAATGAATAAATACGTAAATAAACTACAGTGCCTTCCTATGGTGAGAAAAAAAAAAAAAAAAGTAAGATGCCCTAAATGTGCAGTGTTACAAAATGGTAATATTCTTTTAAGTTTTAATGTATCATTTTAGAAAAATCTTCACATGTAAGTCAACCTGCTTCTATAAACACAACTGTAGGACACAGATTGTACAGTATGTAAAATCTGATGATTTATGAAAATGTTTCTTAAGTGAAATCTAGAAAGACTATAATGCCGGGCATTTGAATGCTAATGTGGTGAATCATTTATACAAGCGGTTGAACTAAGTGAACTGTATGTGGCTTGTAACTTGATGCATCCTGCTTTTCCTTTTCATAACAGTAATAAAGATCTAATTAATAATAAGACCCGCATGCATCCCCAAAAATGTCATATTTAATATTTGAATGTTGAATATGAACAATTGCTTATTTTTAATTTCCAGTATGTTATGCTTTCAATATTCCATTATTTCCCCAGATTCTCTGAATCTCTGATTACAGCAATGTAAATATAATAATATTGAACTCTGTCCAATTATATGGCTAAATTGTGCGATACTGCTCATTAATATGATGCTTATCCATCATTTAGTGTTCATTTATAGCTAACAAAGGAGCTTGATCCGTTAAAGGGCCTGCAACTGGAGAATTGATTAGCTAACAACATTAGTATCAGTATAAATAATAGATCTTAGCCTGTGATAAGTGCATTACAAAACTGTAGGATCTTGTTGAATTACAACAAATGTTACAGAGTCGACTATTACTAGGCATTTCTCATTCTCTCACTCACTCTTCAGATCAGTTTTATCTATCTTATTTTGAATTGAAGCTGCTCGCTTTCTCATGGGTTAATTAACAAAAAGATTTCCAATAAATAAAAGGCAGTGAAATGGGAAAATGAAAATGAGATATGTAATATGTAGGCCTACTAAACATTAATCATAAAAGTGAATCTAAATGTGTAAATGGTGATCAGATGAACTGCAGAATAAATGTTATGTGGCATTCAGTGAGCTGAACATTTGATTAAAATCCAATATTTCAGATATGAACAGATATGTTTGTTTTCTGGTGGCAAACAAATGTACTGCAGCAAAATAATCTAGCATAATAGATTGTTGTGTTGTAATGATTAATTTTCCAATCACATCGGGTTCAGTGCTTTCAGTTGTAATACTGTATAATTGGAATTGTTATACTGTATCCTCTGGCTAAAACCAGGACTTTAGTTAAGTCACTAATCATTTCTAAATACATTTCATTATTATTATTATTATTATTATTTTAGAAATGATTAGTGACACTTTAGGTCACTAATAATAATAATAATAATAATAATTTCTAAATAAATGTAATTATTATTATTATTAGTATTATTATTATTATTATTATTAGTAGTAGTAGTAGTAGTTGTTTTTAATATTATTCTTATTATTATCATTCTTATTATTATTATTACTACTACCAATACTACTTCTACAACAGATTGGCATTTAATTTTTAAAAAAGGGTCCGTTTAGAAGTTCTGTGGTTCTTGAGAGGTAAAAAGCCTCACCTGCAGTGCCCGCATATAAATAGCCCCATAAATGATCTGTCTGCCATTTGACAATGAAATCAGGAGAGCCATAACATGATCTACCAGGCTGTGACGTCATCCTGCAGGGAACACAACACCTCTCTAGAGGACGAGATCAATGTCTGAAGTGGACTCCTGGATTATGAGACAGAATCTGGATGTATTTTACAATACTGCCTCTTGTCAGTTACTAAACATAATCTTTTTATTCTCTTAAACAGCAGCAGGATTCCAAATGGTGTCTAGAGTGAAAAACCTGGAGATTTGGGAATTTATGGACACATCACGAACATTTAATAAATTGGATTTGATGTAATGGCTAAAACAAAAATTATTCCATTCATGTGTTTTTACACAAATGCAGAAGAAACATATGAAATGCAAAGATGTATTTACAAATTAATTGCTATTTAAATATGAATTGTCATGCCAGGAGACTTATAAAAAAGCAACGGCAGCTGAACTCATATAGGGCATTGTGGCACATTGCATTGTGGGTGTTTCTCACACATTCACCTAAAGCAGACAGTGTTGAAGAGCAGCTGCACTAGAGTGGAATCTATTTACAGAGGCATTGAGAACACAGGGCTATTTTTAAACAATTTCAGCACGTAGCTCAGCTCATGTTGCTCTACCTTAGTGTGATCAGTTGTCACCGTATGTCACCTCTCCCTCAGGATTACGTATCTGGCCTGGTTTCACGTCGTATCAACACAACATCATTCCAACTGAAGGAAATGAAAACACTCTACAGAGACACATCAACTGGCTACAGATCAGCCCTGAATAAAACTAAAGATGGGCCTAAATAAAGACTTGCTAATTTGGTGTAACCCCCAGCAAGGTCCGCTCTCCCATTCTCCTAAGCCTGAAGTTACACTTTGGCTTTGTGAGACGTACATCTAAAAATCTCAATCTTACCTCAGACCTGCTCTTTAGGCTGCTCCTCTTTGGTCTCACTAGGACATCTTTAAAGTCCAGCTTGAGGTCGGCGTCCACTCGGGGCATGGCTGAAGGCCTGAGTGTGGATGAGATTCTCCTGAGCTGGGCCGGTGCGCTTGCTGCTACACAGCTCCAGGCACCAAACCCGAATCGGCAGAAGCCCAGCGTATTTATAGTGTGGTAAGGGCCATCCCACCCCAGGCCCCCATGGCTTTATTTGGCCAGGGCCATACTCTCCCTCCTGTTTCCTCTCTCCCTGTGTTGTCCCTGATCTGCTCTCTGTTCTCTCCTCTTACAGTGTGGAGTAGCAGCAGCCAAGGCAGGCGCATTTTCCGTCTGGCCAGCTGAGACACACATCAACACACATCCGTGAACAAACACACACACACACTCTCGAACACACTGCGGCTCAGCACTGCAGTATGCGCAACGGCACACAAGCAGAACTCTATCTAGCCTTTCAGACCGCCCCCTGGGGAACAGGGGGATGGGAAAAGGAGGAAATGAAATAGAACTGGATGAACAAAAAAGGAATGATGATGATAGCATCTCTTCGTATCAAATCTCCCCAGTTTATCTTTTAAATAGTATGAAAATATAAATGTTTATGCAATGCCTATTTATATAAAAATGACCATTTAGAGTATATATATATATATTGAATATGAACAATTTTATTTATATATATATATATATATATATTTTTTTTTTCTTCTTTTCTTTATTTTGACACAGTGTGGTAAATTTCTTAATATACTGTGGGGAAGAATAGGTAATTATATTAAGGTGATCAACCCTTCTGTGCATATAGGTACAGTATATAAAATGTAGTCAGCTTCACAAATAAACAAAAATATTTTATTCAGAAAATATCATGATCCCGTGATTTGTATACAGTGCATCAATAGAATTTAATAAAAAAAAAATTTTTTTTGTGATCAATAAAAAAAGATAAAGCAAAAAACATTAAGGCAAGATTCTACATTAAGACATCCTTGGTTAAATCATGTACAAACTCCTCTTATATGAACCACCTTACAAAAAACTGTTAGGCTACTCCATCCAGCTTGAGTGCCCAGGCCCCGGCGGCATTGTACGGCAGATCCGGCAGCAGCAGGATCAGTCCAGATGAATGCAGAGGAGCCCATTTTAAAGGGTCAGAGCTTCCCAATAGAGTCACCTAAACAAATAAAACTTCTCAATTTGTTTGGAATGCATTTTCAGTATAAATTAGTGCTATACTAATGAGTATAATTAAAACATTCATTATGATTTCCAGGCTTCTTAATGAACCAATTAATCATAATATCAACGAGTATGCCTGCACCACGCTACAGAATAACTGAGACAATTCTGATGTTCGCTGATGTGGAAAAGTGTCCTGATTATAGGCAGGTTTTAAACCTCACTATCCCGTATTATACAGAAAAATAAAAGTTTCTCTCAGTTTTACTCTCATGACTGTGTTCTGTTATTCTGCACAATCAAAATTCTCAGTTTAACTTGAACGCCCCTCATACCTTACATTATAGGAGGTACTTGTAAATATATGTAAATGATTTGTGATTTATCCTGGGCAAAAATCATATTGTGGGTGTTTTGATGACCAAATCGATTATTTCTCTTATTTTTTAATCATATTATCCATTATCATGTAGCCTTAGTAAATAATATTATTTAAAAAAAAAAAAAAAAAAAAAAAAAAAACCCTGTGAAGGCAATACGTACCACGGTGGTGTCTGAGGTTACAGGAGAGGAGAGTTCGAATGAGTACTGCATCGGTTTAGTATGAAAGATTGCATACACAGTTTTGCCTTTGGAAGTGTACCTGTGAACAAAAAGACAGTTACCCTAAAGTAATACAATTCCCTTAAAATCCTAAAGTCACAGACAAAACACACTTTATTTGACGGTTTTATGACTGTGTCATCTTTTAGGATACTGAAGACTGGATAGATGCAAAATGTACGGAAAAAACATTGGCCCAAAGTGAAGTTTCTGTAACCCACCCAAAGAGGAGCAACACATGTTTTATTCCTCTAAAACCCATTAAATCATTTCTGATTTCATCAAGCAATTAAAGCAACACCTGCCATTCAGCCATAGGTCATTTTAACATAAATGTTAATTACCGTTTTATTCAGAAATACCCACATACTGTAAATGCCTTACTTATCAGGCTCTACGGTACATCAAGTAATGTATAAAACAACCCAAATTTGCTCCCTAGCTAATTGGCAATTTTTTTAATTCATTCATATTGTATAATGATCAAACTTTTTAGCCATATAAATTATATATTTTTTAATAATCTATACATATTTTTTCTTTCAACAAGAAGAACAAGGAGAAAAAAGCTGCTAAAAAGCTGAAAAAAAAAAAAAACATAACGATCTCTTCACCACATCAATAACTATATGTTTTTTGGTTAAATAACAAAATTGCTTTCAGTCCCTCTATTGTTAGTCTTGGATTAGGAGGAACAATTTCTATCGAAGTTATTGTGCAAGTTGCTGCTATAGAAATAACTATTAATGCACTTTATCCAGTACTTTATTAAGTTTAACCAGAGATATTGTCAGAGCTGCTGAAAAGTACATAGATTTACATAAATACTGTAGATGTTCAGGTACTAAAAAAGCAACAAAGTATTATTCTCCTAGAAGCATACCCAGTTTAAGTAGTGGGCAAGATCCAAGTCAAATTTGATTTAATTGCTCATATTTTTATAACATTATGTAACTGACTTTACTCTAAATTGCATATTCTAGCGTTGTTTAAAATATCATTAAGCTGGCTGACAAATTGTCTGCTTGATGTGTGTTTGTTAATAATAATGTAATAAAGTGATTCATTACAATAAACAAGTCAATGTTACATTATATCGGGTATCTAATCTATTAGGTCATGTTATATCACAGCGTCAAATGGTCAGTTATTTCACTGTCCGATGTTTCCTGCAGAAAATGAAAGAAAATTTTATCACGTTTCCTAAAAAAGAAATAATAAACTGAAGTGAGGGATGGCTTCGGAAGAAAATGGTCATTATCAATGACTCGAATAAATTCACAGTATATGCCGTTTAATAATATATGCTATTCTTTAATGTGCGATTTAGCATAGAGAACACTACCTTTTAAAAAACTCTATTTTCACTTTACTCTTGCTTAGCAGGTCAATTCTTTCTGCAAGTATTTGTTCATTTTGGTCCAGCTACCATGGTGAGGAGTGTGTAATCCCCAGACAGAGGAAAATTCACAGCAAGAGTAATATTATTATTATTATTATTATTATTAATAATAATAATAATAATTATTATTATTATTATTATAATTCCTGGAGGAATTGTGAAGCAGACACGGACAGATGATGCAGCATTTTTCTGTCCAAAACAATGAAATAATGAACAAATATTCTGTGTAAAATTATAGAACATAAATATTAATATGGGTCGCTCAATGAAACCTGCAGCCAAACTGTGAGTCTGAAGGTAAAATACCTGAGAAAGGAATTTTGAAGAACATTCATAACCCTTATATCATTTCCATAGATTTAATGGTATGCAGGCTAAAAGATAACATCTCCACTCAAACCTGAATTACCAGGCATCACGTGTTGTTTTTTTGGTTAATGTGAATATTTGAAGATAACATTTTAGTCTAACAATGAAGTTAAGTTCTGAGGATGTTATTTTAGTTTTCATTATAATGTACTTGTAATATCCATTAACTAAGTGACTTCACTACATGCTGCATGAAAGTATAAAATGGCTGCAGCTTTATATACAAAGGTTTGAGTAAATCAGTCAATGCAGCACTAGAGTATAAACCCCAGGGAAGATTAATGATTAGTGTAATTAATGGTGCAAACGGTGCAAAGCAGTAAGTATAGAACCACTGATGTGCAGCTGTGATTAACCTTCAGTTTAGTTGTACAGTGCAATAATATGATGAGTAGTGTGGAGTAAAACAGAATGCAACCCATACTTGAAAAAACAAAATTACCACCATATATCTAAAGAGTTTATTCTACAGTACACAATACTTTCCTACCACAGGATGGAATTGTGTACAGCCGAAGCAAAGGTTTACTAACGGTGATCTGTTGTTTGAACGAAAAGGCCTTAGAGAGGATGTGAAACATTAATAATGCATCTATTGTGTCAGGCACTAAAGAAAAACAACTGTATTTTCCCTGTCTGACAGCAGCTCACTTCTGTATTTAATACAAGTAAGTTTAAAAAAACAAGGAAGGGGGGGGGGGGGGGGGGCACCC
>JAQQZT010000023.1:26958983-26975006 GCA_030068275.1 Clarias platycephalus
CTCCTTGGACAAGTTGGTCAGACACTCTAGCTCAGCCACCATAGTGGTTAATAGGACAACGAAAGAAAACCACTACAATTAGAATGTATTAACCATTTGTAAGGAAATTAAGTCAATGCATTCTACGAGAGCTGTGGAAATTCTAGTTCTTAAAGAATGCATACCCGTAAACATGATTACAGTTCAGTACTTATGTTAAGTACTCCTACTAATTGCCATCAGGCCAAACAAGATTATGCCTTCCAGAAGAGTAAGTCTTGGTAGTTGTGTCGGTTTACTCAAATTTTAGAGTAAGATGAATGAAGGACAAGCCATCAGGGCCACAAGTATGTTTCTTGATGCCTACAGGAGACCTCCTCCCTCTGCTAGCTGTCTCTGGAGTTCCTTCTTATCGTCTACTTCCCCAGCGCCAGCACTGGGCTCCTCATCCCCATCTACCATGAAGATGGGCCAATCCGTATCAGCGGCGCCCTGTTCCACGCTCACAGACTGGCTGCTCATGTTCATGGAGGGAGAGTCTTCATTAGTTGTAGTGACACAAGTACAATTGTCACAAAGACCAAAGCGCTTCAGACCCTGAGACACAGCTCCAGAGAAGACACGCCTGCAGCCCTTACACACGATGGGCCAGGTTGCGCGATGGACCTGTCGGAACAAAGACAGATACACAAGATTAATAATTACGGGTAAACAGAGGTGTTCTAGCTAAAGACAAGAAGGTTTTGTATCATGTGATGGAATTTAATTGCTGTTTACTCAAAGTCCACAGATGAGTATTTACCAAGCACCAGGTTTTCTATTTTGACCTTACATCAAAATGCCTTAAGACAACTAGTCAGAGTATATATTTACACATTCATGCATAGGACATCATGTAAAAACCAAAGAACCTATGTTTACTGATTACATACTGTAGTTCAGAATGACATCATCAGCATTAAGAAAACATGATCCATACGGAGATAGACACAAAGCAATATGTTCCGTCTCCATATGTTGTTTGTGCAGGTTACACACCCTAGCTCAGCAAATTTTGAACATACACACACACGCACGCACGCACACATACACTGTCTCTTTCTCATTATATACACAAGGGTGCTTACACTTTTCTGGGATTCTCAAGGGCCAGTACTGAAACATTATCAGGAAAACGGTTCAACAATCAACAGTGCTCGTAACATCGACATGCTTATTGAAGAAGGATAAAATGTAGATTAAAAACAGAGGACTGCTGTCCAAGGCTGTTGTGATCTCGTTCGTTTTGAGATGTTAAAGAATCCTCCCTATATTCATGATCTTGATTTGTTCATCTGTTGCTCGCAGCTCAGCCTAAAACACTTTTTAATGAGGGAAAGCGAAAGCATGTTGACAGATGGACAAAGTATATTGAAAGCAAGGAGGTTATGTAAAAAAAAAAAAAAAGAAAAGATATATTTATCTTTTCTAAAAGTTAATTAAAATAAATTCTACAGCCAGAGTGCGGATAATTTTTGACTCACCCTCATGTATTGCATGAACTACATGTATATTGCGTGACTACAATGCATGAACTAAATTTACCCCAAGAGGGATAATTACTAATTATAATTATTATTATATAATCTTACGTTATTAAATATAAGCATGTAGTCATGTTTAAACATAATGCTACATACACAAGATTTCACTACAGAATAGATAAATTTTTATACAACATATACTGTATATTTTTATTGCTTCATTTTTACTACACTTTTCTTCGGTGAGGTCGACGTTCCAAAAGCCAGTTTCTATTGCAATGGTACGGTCTATCACATGCGTGCTGCCTGATAAGCACATCACCTGACCCCCACCCTTAGTTTTTTGTAAGCAGCGAGCCCACTAGATGTCTCCAGGTCACCAATCTGGGCTGAGCTGAACCGGGTTACTTGGGTGGCCTTGTCTGCAAGCACCACCTTAATCCTGGCTTGCATATTTTGGTGACTCTATGTCACCACAGGTTTACTCTACACTCCACTTAGATCTTTTTGGCTCTTCTGGGAGCATTAAATCCCTGGTGGCATATGCTGGGGTTCAAAAAAACAAAAGCCCCACAACAACAAGCAGCTCACAGTCCAAAAACAGGCTACGGAATATGTTTATTTTAGAAAACGGCAGTGTCTGAACTGTTTTCAGATTGCAGGAATGCTGCTGACGTCGGATATGACAGATAACCTTTGAGCTGATGGTCTGAGCACAGCTCTTGATAAAGCTGATGAACTTACGGTGACAGCATGTGTGCGTAGATGCTCCTGTCGAGTGAAACGCTTTCCGCAGATCTCACATGGGTACGGTCTCTCTCCTGTGTGACAACGAATATGCCTCTTCAGAATTCCCTTCTGTTTGGTTGTGTAGGGGCAGAACGGACACCTATGCAGCCTCCCTGAGTAGAAAACTGTCATTTTACAAGTAAGCCTTTGTGTGAAACAAAGAGGCAGATCCCAAAAGATTTAAACAAGAAGAGCAAAAGCCGATTTCTCACCTGCATCTTCCACATACCAGTCATTCTGTATCTCCATACTGCAGGAGCCTCCATGACTGATTCCTTCATCTACTCGACCAATCATATTACTGCTTCCCAAACCGTGGCCGAAATGAGAAACGAGCTCCTCACGGTGAGAACTGGATCCTCCACGTAGTAGCACGTCTACATACTGTTTCATATGATAGTTGGGGTAAGAGGGCAGCGATGTCGGCTCACTGCTGGGTGCAGGACTTGAGGTGAGAGTCCGTTCTTCCCCATTGCCCGGGTTTTCATACAGGTCCATGTCCTTAGCTTCAAGTGAACACTCGCCTTCCTCATCAGGGTCAAATTTAATCTTGGTGTGCACAGGAACAATGAGCATCCCTGAGGAGGAGGGGTTGGCTGCGTTTTGCGTCGGGTTGCTCTTCGCGGCGGCGTTGGCGGGAGCCTGGCTGGAGAACCCTCCCTGCGAATTCTCGCTCTCAGAGTCTTTGCTGCTGGTAGCAGCTGGCGTGGAAGGAACATCAGAAGACGCCTCCATCGAATTGGGCATCTCCATACTCTGTGGGCTTCCCCTGTCCATTTGGGAAGTGGATGCTGCAGGAACGCTGGAGCCTGGAGCAGGCGTGCCGCTGTCAGCAGGTCCTTCTCCCTCTTTGCCCTTTTCTCGCTGGCTCTCCTTCTCCCTGTTACAGATCTCCAACGACGATTTGATGTAGCCTTTGCAAAAGTTCACAACATCCGTCATCTGCAAGTAGCTGGCAGCGGACATTATCTCGATTACGTTGTCGGTGCGCAGGTCTAAGCGACCGGAGTACAGGAAGTCCAGAATGAGCGAAAAAGCGTCTGCTGTGACAATGTCGAGAGAAGCCGTGCTATTCCTGTGACCACTATCCTGCAGGTAATGCACCAGCAGAGCCCGGAAATAGCCGCTGCTTGCAAAGAGGATGTTTCTGTGCGCCTTAAACATGCGACCCTCCACGATGATGCTGCAGTCGCAGAAGAAGTCCCTCTTCCGTTGTTCATTCAGCTCACATAAAAGCTTAGAGTAATAGGAGGGAACCTCCATCTTGCCCGTGTAGATACAAGGCTGAGCTGGGACAAACAGGGAAAACAAGTGAAAAGTCACGACACAAGGAAATTCAGGCACTGGGATGAAATGTACAAATCTACAAAGTGAAATAAAATATAACAATAATAAAATATTATTATACAGTGCAATTATACAAAGAAGTATTAAAAACAATAAAAGGGCTATGAAAGGGTAAATATATTAATAGTGCTTTGTTATTAATAGTGCTTGTGTGAGTGTGAAGGATATCAATCAAACGATCCCTACTCATACATAGTGATACATAGACACGTGATCTCAGATCACATCTCAGTGCCCGCATACAAATGTTTGCTTATTTGCATGACAACAATCCTATCGTTATCAAATCACTCTCCGTGTAAAACAAAGCACTATTATTTCACTGATCAGGCCAGACATTAAAGAATGATTCAGCCACTCAATCAACTTTGACAACGTTATTACTTCTCCCTTCCTCATTTACAGCATTCCGCTATCACTCACGTGAAGTGTAAAAAGGAAGCGGAGTTAAACAAACAATAGTCTATTTACTTGGGGAAAGTACGAGCAGTATGCCGTTATATCCTTGTCAAAAAAAATTTGTCTGTGTCTTAGGCTAACATTTTATTTTCACTCAATCCAGTGTTTAAACCGTATTTCCGCTCAAGCAAACAGTATTTCCACTCTCGTTCCTGTATTCGCTTTAAGGTCACTTTATTGTTCAACCAATCAGAAACTGGAGACGGTACATTCTGAACCAGACATGGTGAGATTTTACAAAACCAAGTAAAACAGATATGTAAATGGCTTCTGTAAGTCGTCACACTGAGTAGAGTGTACAGAGTGGAGTGTAGAATAAATTCCTCCTTAGAGAATGGACCATTAACCATTCATTCTGTAAATGCCTCAGACGTGGATCACATCCCATTTAAGTCTACAGGTTCCTGTTCATGATTCTTCCTCTTGATGCCTCAGGAGCCACTGGTGTCTCTGGCTAAACCTATATCTATATTTCTGTTATAACATCAGTCCAGTGGTAATCCTACAGTGGTCCCTTTGCATTTAAATAGGGTAGAATGACAAACATGTGATTCTGTGTTTGATAGATGGACCAGTGTTCTGCCAGTGCAGGGTTCCCAGTTTAATCCAGAACGCCAGTTACTGTTTGTAAATAGTTTAGCATGTTCTCCTTTATATTAGCAAATTTATTATTGTTAAACTTACTGAACTAATACTTTATTCATCTTTATTCATCACATATACATCTTTACTCTTCACATATCCCAGCTTTATTAGGAGGCTGGAGTCAGAAGGTAGGGTCAGTCATTATACGCCACCCCTGGAGCAGATATGGTTAAGGGCTTTGCTCAAGAGCACAACAGCAGCAACTTGGTGGAACTGGGGTTTGAGGCAGCTCAGCAACTCCATAACTTAACACAAAGAGCTAGCACCGACTCTTTTTTCAATATTATTGAAGTGTTCAGTCTAAAACAAAATAGAAGTTTTTCTACAACTTCATCTACACACTATAAGGCAATGGTAAAGTAATTTTGCTGCTTTGTCTTGGTGTTATTTCATATGCATTAAAATATAACAGATCCTCCTTTTTTGATCATAGATGCCACTTTTCATCGTTTCAAACTGGCATCTGTCACAGAGCAAAAATAAATGCTGATCCTGATGCAAGAGTAGTGTTACCTTGCCTAGGTAAATTCTAATAGATGTCCTCAATGATTAGCCAGAAGAAACGAGAGTAATAGGAAGAAAAATAAATACTGTTTATTTATTTCATATTTAGTTATCAAAAGTGAAAAACAAAGGAAAAGCCAAAAAGACACCTTACAAAGAAAAGCAGATTGTGCAGAAGGAAACTGGTGAAAACTGGAAAAGAAGCCACAGAGAGAGAGAGAGAGAGAGACTGATATCTTTTGACTGATTGCCAAACTTATAAGTGAACTACAGACCTTAGACGACTGAGACATAAGTGAGACTAAAAAATGTCAACAAAAAGAAAAAAATAAGAGATAAAAAGAAATCTTCACAAATGCAAAGAGAGGAAGCAGTTATTCTTGATTTCAGGAGATAATACCTTCAAATTCATTAATCTTAAGCAATATTGTCACGGTAATTTTCACAAAAAAATTATCATTTCCAGGAAATTTTATGTGGATTGTATTGTAACCCTCTGTTACAATTCAAAGATAGATTCTATGACTGTATACATTTTCACCAAATTTGTCAAATATAACTTAAACAAATGCACCTTTGACTTTTTTTTTTTCCTGTAAGTTTTTGGAAAATGTATAAAAGTAAAATTCAGATAATCCTGCTACTGTTTTGCTTGGATTTGTTATTTTATTTATATTATACTATTTTAAAACAGAATATGGACTGTATATGTAGACTTACATGTGTCCTAGAAGAGCATTGATGGCTCAGTGGTAGATTTCTCGCCTGCCATGACTTAGGCCTGGGTTTAATCCCCCCCTCCCCCTTCCCCTCAGTGCCCAAACCCCAATGCATCGCCTGGATGTAGTGCTGGTCCCAAGCCCGGATAAAAATGGGAGGGTTGCGTCAGGAAGGGCATCCGGTGTAAAACCTGTGCCAAGTCGTATGCAGATTGGACGGTCTACTGTGGTGACCCCCTGCTTGACGGGAACAGCCGAAAGACTAGCAACAGCAACTTACGTGTTTTCTAGGTGGATAAAATATTCCAAACAAACGATTCTAAAAGATTCTTCTTTTGGTTACCCCACCTGGCATTTTCAGCCACATTTGATTTATTGTTTTACTCTTAAATACAAATATGATCCAAAATTACATACAACAAACACATTTACATTTTATTTTAAACAACGATGCATAAAAAAACAACAACAACAAAACAACAACAACAACAACACAAAAATACCAATAGGTAAACAATGTTAAAAAATTGCTCACCTTATTAACTATTACCTTCAACTAATCCATAAATTAATAACAGTGATGACTATTACTACGGATTATTTTAATTCTCAGGGCACTGTTTAACATTTTACACCGATGTGTGTTTAAGTATACAGTAAGAGGGACTTTGGACAGGGGATTTCTCCTCACACTGCTTCACTACGAGTTGCTGCTCATTTCTCACTAAAGTCAAATACAGAGTTCCATCTTATCTTCACGCTCCTACGGTTTTCCTGCAGACACTCTAAAGTATATAATAATAACTCCTTACACTACATGTAGTCGTGTGTAAGACCAGATAAATCGTTTGAAACACTGTTAGCTTCTTAGCTATGTAGCAGTGCCCCAGCTAAGGCACACCGTTCCTTTAAAACAAGGAGCCTATGCTATGCATGTTAGCACGCAAGCTAACAACACGTTTATTCTATTACTTAAAAAAACTGAAAAACAAACAAACACGGTAACATGTGACACTGGGTTTTGCAGACTTCTTACCTTTGCAAACTAAATGCTTTATAAATCCAGGTGTTAATTATTTATTCCCAAAAACTTCCGATGCTGGTTTCATTGCTAAGAGCTACCCACTTCCGGTATCAAAGAAATCTCACGGGAGAAATGACGACATACTCCTAGGCCAATGGAAAGGCGCGATGTTCTTGTTTGGGGCGGGGCCTGGGTTTGTGCAGGTCTCTCCAAAAAGGTGTTTCTGCACACGATAAAATTTTGATGTGGATGTAAAATATATTATAATCGCCTTTAAATCTGACGTATAATATGCTGTAAGTACAGATATATAGTCTGTGAGTGTGTATAATACACCCCAGTCCAGTCCACTTCTTATGTAAGTATCTAATCTTGTCATCACAATTCACATGGCAGGAACTTCACATTGTCTCACTCTCTCATTGTCTATATAGGGGGATGGGGTGGTGGTGGTTAGGGCATGAGGCAGGTGCCAAGCCATCGCAGGGTACACACATATACACACTCATTCACACACAGTGGGCAATTTGGGAATGGCAATTAGCCTAATCGGCATTTCTTTGGACGGGGGGTGGAAACTGTAGAACCCGAAGGAACCCCACCAAACACAGGGAGAACATGAAAACTTCATGCACACAGGCCCGAGGTGAGAATCGAACCCTCGACCCTGGAAGTGCAATTTGATCGTGATAACCACTAAGCCACATGGGGCAGGAACACAATGCAAATTCTTTTTTTTTTTTTTAAAGCAAATTCTAGTCAAGAGCTTTACATCATCAAACTTTATAAAGAAGAGAAAGTGTGATCACTGTTACTCTGATCATTACATAATTGTCGGTACCAGATGGGCTGGTTTGAATATTTAACAAACAACTGACTGTCTGGGATTTTGACACACAACAGTCTCCAGTGTTTCTTTACACATAAAACATTGAGTGAATGAAAGTTCAAAACAGACAAGAGAGGTCAGAAAATGGCCCAATGGCTATAGCTGCCAGGAAGGGTATGGGAAACCAAATATAATTAAAAAATATATATCTTTACCACTATGGTGAGCAGACATTAAAACTTGAGGTGAAAGGGCTACAACAGCAGTTTATCACTTTAGATTCCACTTTTTCCTGTCAAGAACAGGAACATAAAGCTATGATGGATTTAGGCTTATCCAAACTGGACAGCTGAAGTCTGGAAATAATTTTCGTAATAATGTTCAACTATCCAATTTTGATGAGCCTGGGTCCACAATAGCTTCAGTTTATGAAACAGACCAAGACATGCCAGCCCTTCTGTTATCAACATCTACTCCATGATCACAGCATCAGAGAGCATAGATGTTTCATTCTTTAGTTTCATGTGAACATTATCTGAACTTCTCGACCTGGAGCTGCATGTTTTCTTCTTTGCGTAGCTGCCACAAGATCGGCTGATTAGATGTGATCTATATTGTTTTGCCAAAAAAATAACAGACTACAAACCTTCTCTTGTTTTTTTTAAAGATATATTTTGTAAATTTTCAAAACCATGCTTTATAATAAATTTATTGCAAAAGACAACTGCCTCATCAATCTCTTTGAATTTCCTATTATTATTATTATTATTATTATTATTATTATTATTATTAGATACAATACTGCTGTATGTCTTCCACCAATAGGGGGTGCAAAATCCTTGAAACATTGGGCCAATTCAAGTTCTACAGTGCATTTATCTCATCCAATGGAGATGATGATACATGACAGTGTAGTGAGACATCTATTGAATTGTATTCCAAAGAAAGTTTATTTTTTATGTAAAAAACACAAAACACTCCTATTCTTTCCTTCCCCGCGCTGTGGTCCAGCCAGAATGTCGGTTCACTCACCCCACCTTGTCTGCTCTGAGATGATTAGTTCTATGAAACAAACGTTTGTTTGCTTCCTCCCTGCCTGAAAATAGCCTTTTCTTAAAACATGTGGACTGAGATAAAGAAAACCTGACGTTCCTGCGGATCGCAGCATGCCCGTGCAACACAATCCACAGCTTTCAGAAGTGTTTTTACATGGAAGGGTCGCAGGGTGACATTTGTTTAAAGAATTTTCCCATGGTGAAGCCACAGAGCACAAAAGGCTTCATGGTGGCCTTTCAAAACCACAGAGCAGGCAGGCGGACAGAGGCTGCCCTACAGCCTCTTTTGAAAATGTAATTTATGACACCTCATAAAGCTTATTCATGCTCATAATCTCTGCATGTAAACCAGAATAAACCCGAGCGGTGTCCCCTAGTCTGTAAAGTCAGGGCTGCACAAGTCAAAGCCTGACTCTGATGTGGCTCTTGGTCACACAATAACTCAGTGGGTGTAAAAGAAAAGCTTTGAATTTCAAGTTTGACACATCAGGTTTTCTCAAGGTATTCCCCATTCTCACACAACTGCTCTTCTGCATTCCTGTGGGAGGATCGAGAGCGCTGCAGTCTGTTGTAGTACCGAGAGTCCTAAACCTTAAACTGAGAGTCATACCTAGTAATTGCATGCTTAAAAAAGCCACAAGAAGTTGCCAGAAAATGTCAAATTATTATGCAAATGAATTAAACCATTAAAATAATTTCCCCATCAAAGCTTGTAAAGTGAAGAAGGAACGTTTTTCAACACACTCAGAATATAATATAATAGATCAGAATTAAAAGAAGATATGAACATATTTATTTTTGAAAAAGCTTTATTTATACAAAAAAAATATTATTATTATTATTATTATTATTATTATTATTATTATTATTATTAATAATAATAATAATAATAATAATAATAATAATAATAATAATTCAGATGACTATATGGTCATGTTACATTCTATACTTACATAAGTTACATTTATAGTATACTTGAGGTAAAAAAAGTTTTAAATGACAAAATATGTTTATATGTATTAGTTCCTGAGTACCTTCTCCTTGCTGCTGTAATAAATAAAGGTGTGTAAGTATTGATCATTTATGAAAGGAGTCTCCAGTGTAAGACGTTTGCAATGGCCAGTAAGTTCTTCTCCATGCGAAAGTCTTTGTTAAAACAGGCTTCGCTCTTTCCATATTATCTCTTTAACACATCATACAGTGTTTTTATGTTATATTATCATGACAAGAGTACAAAAAATTAAGCTAATAAGAAAAACAGTTTATACTGTAGTTTCTAGAAAGAACGAAAACCAACTTGTCTTGCATAGGTTCCAGAACATTAAATATAACTAGAATTGGTTAAAAATATATCAGATTTGAACACTGAGTCACGGTCCAACTACGTCTGCAAAGAATTGAGTGAATGCAAGAAGTAAGAACTTGTACAACATGAGAGGAAATTGGTAAGGCCATAGGATTGTTTCCATTGATGTGGAGCTGCCACACTTTTTGAGGACGTGGTCAAGTCAAGATGCAAGAAGAACTTAACTAGAGAATGCTGTTGTTACTATATTCTTATTAACGGCATAAGTAATACCTATTCATTAAGGTACTACAAGCATGGTGCAGATGGGATGAGTTGTCACTGGGATGTCACTGTGTTGTTGCTACGTCAGTGGAGGCCACATTGTAGAAGACTGCATCAAGGTCAGATTACGTTCTTGTAGTGCTTACCACTTTTATGGCATACATACAGCAGCTTTTCAGCATGTCTGTCACATTTAGAGAATTTATTATAATTCCTGGATCCAGTAACTCACACCATCACTTACCGGATGCAATGACAAAGTAGTAAGCACGTGATAAGTGACTAGTGGGAGAGTAGTGTGATCTAATCAGTAATATTAATAACTCTGTTCAAACTCATCAGACCTGGTGAATGTATGATCAAGTGTGAACCTGAGAGGAACGTGGCTAGGAAGTAGTTTGATAAATGCACGTTTTTTTCCCACCCCATTTCTGCTGTGTTCGTCTATATGTTTGAATGCAATGGGACCTTCATGTTCTTCATCCTGAGAGCCTTGAAAAAATGGAAGGGTTGAAACAGGAAGGGCATTCAGTGTGAAACCTGTGCCTGATCTTATGGATCAAATGATCTCAGATAGCCATTACTAGAGTAAAACGGGTAAAAAGTTTGCACTTACGTTAACATTTTGTTGATTTTGAATATAAAGGCCTTCACTGCTTTACTACATTCAATTCATACGCTGTAATTGGTCATATTGGTCATTTAAGGTAAGATTTAGGTAAGTTTCCTGTGATAGCTGCTGTCCTGAGTTGAGACAGCCTTTGTGGTGTTCTGATATGATTAAGGGTAGTGCATGGAAAAGCGCTGTGTTTTCCCAGATGCACACGCACACCACAGTCATATTAAAAGCCCCCGAGAAAAGCTGATTAAAGAGGAAGACAATGGGAAGTGATTGCTGCAGAATGGTGGCCCCGATTTCCAGCATCCTGCTCCTTCTGGGTAGAAGAATGTGCCGTGAAACTTTTTGAATTAGCCCAGAATCTCTGGAATTTGTTTTTGTGGCACCAGCGCAAACTGCCTCCCCTTGATCATAAGATTCGAGAGGCTCAGAGGCTCACTCGCATGTCTTTGTTGTGTGCAGCTGTGTATGCGTGCGTGTATGTGTGCGTGCATGCGTGCATCTACAAAATCCACAGCAAAGAGTTTAGAAGATTGAACAATGGTCACGGGGGAGGGTTAGATGATATAAGCCCATCTCCTTGGGTTTAACAGGACGTGCGCCCCTCTTTGGCCTGAAGACGCCGCTCTTCTCTGTGGTCTTGGGCATGAAGAGGAAATTTCCTCTCGCTCACTTAATACAATCGTGCATTTCTCCTTTCTTTTTCCATTTAAATTCAAACCTTCCTGGGGAAAATAAGAAGGATTTTAATGATGACATAGATTTTGCATGTAGAAAGAAAGAACAATAATTAATCACGCAAGTCTGGATGAGCTGTGATCGCGCTTTGCTGTCGGGAACTGAAGGAGTAGTTGCTGGAGTAGCGCGAAACAGTTTTATAAGTAAAGAATCACATGGATCACATCTGAAATTTAGTGCCAAACACATGCTTTTTAACCTAACATGGCCATCCCCCCGTTAGGTTCATTTATATTCATGCATAATGTTTTGCATATGTATCACATGTGTTTTTATATTGCACAGGGTTTCTCATGTTCTTTAAACATAAATGATTTTTACATACAGTTAATTTACACATGCACAATAGATTTGTTTGAATTTTTATGGTGTTATTGATGAGTCAGCACAAAAAACTATTCTGATTTAGTATTCTATTACACACTTAAATGTAACAGAAAAATATTTGCACACCAGAAAAGAAAGACTTTTTAGACACTTACAGTAAAAAAAAAAAAAACTAATAAAAAGAACACTGCTGGGTTTTTCATGCAAAAAAGACGCAGGTGTGAAGATTGTCAGAAGAACTGTGGCTGGTTCAGGAAGTTTTAGAAAAACTTAGTAGCTAATTGCCTTATAAAACTTTACAAACTGCATCTGAAACTATGTGGCCTGACTTTGTCTCATTAATAACTGTTCATTGCTCTTTACAGTACAATAATTTTAATATTTTTAAAGGCATTATTTATTTGCATTTATTTGCATTTGACTAAAACCTTAGTAACTACAGTACTGAACTAATTTTTACCAGCCACTGTTCTTCTGAGGACTTTGACTGTCACACCTGCTTCTTTTCTTTTTTGTAAAAGCTGTCTTATCTAATTTTATACGAATGTTTGGAAATCTCCTCCCACAGTCCACAGACATGATTAGGCTAAATGACATTTCCAAATTGCATTTAATATTTTAGTATGTGTGTGCTTCTTCCCTCCAATTGATTGGCACCCTATCCAGGGTGTACCCTGCCTAGTGCCCAGAGTCCCCAGGATAGGCTCCAGAACCTCCCGTGACCCTGTACAGGATAAGCAGTGTAGACAGTGAGTGAGTGAGAGAGAGAAAGATTGTGTTTGGAAATCAGATTGTTTTGTACTGACTCAGTAATAAAGTTATAATATAATAATAAAAAAACAATTATGACAAAGTTTGTACTAAAAAAACCCAGTGGGCTTAAGACATCGGACAGTATTGTATGGTTTTGTTCATGATTTATTTATTTCCACATGTAGTCCATGTGTTTATAATTTTTCATATTTTTTTACATGATTTATTTTCTTGTTTTTCCTTATTCATATTTGTATCACATTTGTATTTTTTTGAAAACAATTTTTGTATTTTTCGTATGGGATTATCTCACAAGATTTTTTTTTCACCTTTTCCTTTTAACATATGATCACATATTCACATGATGCCATGTTTGCAGATGCAGAGATTAAGTGAGAATACTGTATATTACTCACATGAGTACTTGTAACAAAAAATGATCATTCGTAATATAGTAAAAAAAAAAAAAAAAACTCACCTTCTGGATTTAGCTAAAGAAATAGTTAAAAGCCTTCCATTGGATAATTACTGCAAGTTAGGGCACTGGTGGCTCAGTGGTAGGTGTTTCGCCTGCCATGCGTAAGGCCCGAGTTCGATTCCAGCCAGTGCCCACACCCCAGCCACTGGATGCAGTGCCGGTCCCAAGCCCGGATAAAATGGGAGGGTTGCGTCAGGAAGGGCATCTGGCGTAAAACCTGTGCCAAGTTGACTGGATATTCCGCTGTGGCGACCCCTTGTCGGGAGCAGCCGATAGAACAACAACATTTAACCCTAACTGATGCAGTGAGTAGCTTCTCGTTTCTTAGCAGCATATCAGAAGATGTAACCTGTGTTTGTGACAATGATGTTTCAGAACGGTCAAATTATTGGCCTGCATCAAGAAAAGAAAACAACTAAGGAAATTACTCAAACTAATAAAATTTGGTTAAATGCATTATTAAAACCTGGGAGGATAGTGGTGAACCATCATCTTAGAGGGAAAAAATGTGATTAGAACATTTGCTAAAATAAAATTGTAAAAAAAAAAAAAAACAATAGTATCACTTGGTGCTATGTTTAATAATGGAAGTAAGAGAATTTTCTCTAAGAGAATTCACGATGAAAGGAAATCCCAAGTGATTGGGACTAAACAGCTGTGTACCAAACAGCTGTGTGTCAATTTAAGTGGAACTCTGGAAAAAGGTCATATGGTGAGATGAGTCCAGATTTCCCCTGTTCCAGAGTGATGGTAAATCAGGGTAAGGCAGATGAGGTGATGTACCCATCATGACTAGTGGCAAGTCTGTGTGAGCAGTGTTATTATCTGGGGTTGTTTCAGTTGGGGTTCAGAAACGGTATGAGCCCAAAAGCAGGTCAGCTGACAACCTGAAAATACACAATGACCAGGTTTTTCCTTCAATGATTTTTTCCCCCCCTTGATGTTACAGGCACATTCCAAGATGCCAATGGCAGGATTCATCAGGCTCAGATTGTGAAAGAGTGGTTGAGGGAGCATGAGACATCATTTTCACACATGGATTGGCCACCACAGAGTCCAGACCTTAACTTCATTAAGAATCTAGGGCTTTACACAACGTGGCTTTCTCATAATAATACAAGATCTTATAATATATATATATATATATAGATATAATAGATATAGATAATTAAGAAGAGAAATTAAATTTTAAAAAATGTTGTGACATTGTGACAACTAATCGAAATAATGCCATGGTGAATGTGTGCGCCATAAAAAAAAAGGCGGTTGAACGAAATATTATAATGTGTCCCTTTTTTTTTTTTTTTAGCTGGGCACTATATGCTGATTTCTTTTGTGCGAGTAGTCTCCATCTCTCAGATGGTCATCTACATGTCACCGTCACTCTCAGTTACACAGGATCATGTCCAGCATCCAGCCGAAGCAATAAATAGTCTATGTAAATCTTTTGGTGTATACAAGACGTGCTCCAGTGCTAAAAGGATGGGATTGTGTTTAGGGCTGCGTGCATGCGTTGTTGTGTTTTTGTGCATGCGGTTTGGACGAGGCTGTATCCCTGCCAGTGTGTGTGAGCCTTTAGTGGCCGAGTGAGTGAGCGTGTGACTGTGGTCCACTGCTGTTTGGCTTCCTGCTGTTCCTATCTACGCTCCGGCCGCCGGTGCTCTATGCTTGGCTGTAATGACAGGGCTGACTGGATGTAATTAAGTTCAAACTTAGCACCGTGGCAGCTGGAGCTGGAGGCCTGTAACCCTCACTATAATACACCCTGACCGCAGAGTGACAGCTTTGAAAGACTCGCCAAAACAGTGAAGAAAAACGCCTGAGATTGCCTCTCACCTCTCTGTCTGTGTTTACACCCAGCAGCCATGTGCAGTATCTACCTCCATAAGCGTTATCTTATATCACTGGAGCTCTTTGGTTTTCTATTGCAAGTCACAGTCACATACCAGGATGACAAGAAATGTTGCCTTGTATCAAATAACAGATCAAGCAGCAGAACCTACCGTCGTCAGATTCTCAGCTCGTCACTCCCACTCCTCCTGCACACCCTGCGTAATCCTGTCCCGAAGATTAACCTCTCTTTAAAATGCCCTGACACCTTTTTTTGAAGCTTCTTTCCATCCACAAGGAAGTGTTAGGACAATCTGTCGTTGATAATATTTCCCTGATATGGGTTTGATTTGGAGCTGCTCACAGGCTGTGGTTACCGCAGTAGTTCAGGAACACAATCATGTCAAACCTAAATGTTTTGTGTAATTTACTGTATGTACAATTCCCAGTTCAGAGTGTCAGATGGTGTTGGTCAATTTTCCGTAAAAGAAACTCTGACACTAAGATGGACTGGTGTGCCATCCTGGGATAGGTTCAGGATCCACTGCCACACTTTGACCACGATAAAGTGCTTACTAAGAGTGAGTGATAGTAACAATAGATTTTATTCCAAACACAGGTTTTTCTCAGGGGTTGAAACAGTCAACACATTGTAATAGTCACTACTGTATATTCCGACCATTCAATAACATGCAAAGAATTTTCCCATCATTGATTATTTTCCTAAACCAGCACACCCTATCATGGTTACTTCCTTCTCATATACTTTATTCTTATGTAAATAATTGTACATGAAATAATAATTCGATCCATCCGTCTAGGAGCCTCCGTAATC
>JAQQZT010000023.1:26999693-27014687 GCA_030068275.1 Clarias platycephalus
TGTGTGTGTGTGTGTGTGTGTGTGTGTGTGTGTGTGTGTGTGTGTGTGTGTGTGTGTGTGTGTGTGTATTTAAAAAACAATCAAGTTTTAGTTTAATTGTGCTCTTTGGTGCAAATTATGTCAAAGTGAAATCTTTCTTTTTAGGTCACGGGCAGTTGTATTAGCATTTCGCTGCATATCACAATGTGTACGGTTGTGTATGTGACAAATAAAATTAGAATCTGAATTTGATATCAACAACATTTAATAAAGTCTATTAAACAGCCAGTAATAGTTGTGGGTTGGCCGTAGCTGGTTCAAATTGGCAGGGATCAAATAAGAGACATTTAATTGGCTGGCTATCTGCAGCATTTAGATTTAGATTTACTGCATACACCGCAACATGTAAAATTTGAATATGATACAAATCTAAGGTTGGTGGTAGGGGAAACATTGGGATCTCATTGGCACCTTACAGCTCCAGGGTTCAGTTATTTTTATACAGGCCACAGATATAGTGTGGACTTACATCACAGGCGTCTATTTCACCCTCTGGATACCCAGCACACAGATTAGAGGGAAAAACTTTGTTGGGCTTCACGTCTTCTTCTGGCAACATTTTTGCACACACATCTGAACTTATGAGAGGAACCTGGGCTTTCTGCAGTGTATCTGGGAATGACCCTACAACATACAGGATGGTGAGGACACAGCCGTGCAGATTCTGTGCACATATACAGTATACAATATGTATTGATTTCAAGTCTTCGATACCTGAACTAAGCCTTCCCCATCCAGTCACAGTGCATTTATTCCCCCGGAGAAATTCGTCTTCCTTTACTGTTTCCGTCAGACAGACTGGTCGTACAACATCTGGTAATTGCAGGTAAAGCAGGATTGTTTATATTATAATATTAGAACTATTAAAATAATCATAAACCAAATGGTTCTAAAATGTATTAGTATATTATATTATACAGATTATATTAAATTCACTTACTGTTGAATGTGATCGGTTTCTTGATTTTTATCAGAGCAATATCATTTTCTACACTGGTTTTATTGTAGTTAGGATGTACAATGATGTTTTCCAGCTCATACGTTGTACCAGTTTCTGATAGCTTAGTAATTCCAGCCTGAACAGAAACCTGTGTGTATGGCCTACATTTTATTGTTTAAAGAGTCCGTCTTAGTAATTATTACGATGTTTCTACATTATCATAATGATTTTAAAGTAATGTTGTGTTGAATTCACAGCTATTCATAGCTAACAGTTATTTACACATTTATTATGATTAAAATAAAATAAAAATATTAAATTGTTAAACAACCAGATTTTCTTAAATTTAAATAAGAGCATCTCAGGTGCATCTGAGTCAAATAAAGTCTATACCCAAGTAAATATCCAATATGCCCAATTTGGCATCTGTAAAATAACTGTAATATAATTTGTGTGGAATGTGGAATCAGGAATGTCTAAGTACTTACAGAGATAAACAGTGTGCTGCAGTCAGAATCCATCTGCTGGAAATGATGGAACCACCACAGAGGTGTTGTGTTCCCCTTTGCAGGCTTACCTGCCAGGGCCATTCACCTGTTGCGGCATCAGAACCTCCAAAAATCCGAATCCTTACATTACCAGACTTTGCAGACTTTCCACAGTTTGCAGATACTTAAGAAATGAAAATGAACAAAAAGCAAATATTTATGATTAATTATTATGACGTATGACTAATTAATATTTAGGCGAAAGAAAGAAAGAATTAAAAAATTTTAAACCAGCTCTATTGGAACATCCAGTAAATTTGGACATTTGAACTAGGCAGTGTTCATTGTCTGGCTTAAAATGTAAAAGTCAAAACACATGCTACTTGGAGGGACAATTGCAAAGGAAAAGCCTTATATACAGTAATTTATGTGATATCACGTAATGTCGTGTGTGTATGTATAATACAGTATGCTGTGCCAAATTACCAAAAGTTTAAATAAAATATTGCAGAGCCACTTCCGTTTAGCATAATTTTATGTCAAATTCTCAGATAATTTGTCTAAATCTATTGATGATTTGTACCACTTAAGTATAACAAACCCGGGTTGGCAGTCGATTCATCTTTAGCGGTATTGCAGTTCCTCAGAGAGAAACCCGACACCACACCAGGCATATACACCACCATCACAGGTCTGGGCAAAATCATAACCTGCTTCACATAGCATCTATACCTGAAATAAAAAATAAAATAAAAAATACTTAAAATGCATTTTTACAAACAGACCAACAAATTCACAAATTGATATATGATGATTTTTCTCCTAATTTAGTAGCAAATATTAAAATTTACCAGAAGTTCTGATCATGGAATGGTGTCAGGAAATAAGTGTAAAATTGGCAGTATGGGTCTGCTGTGCACATTTCTCTACAGGTTTCAACTGTGGCTGTTTGAAAATAACGATTATTATAGCCTAAAAATTCCACATCTCTGTAGCGTGTTGTTGCCCAGACTAGTAGAGAAATAAGGATGAATTAAGAAAAGACATGAAGCACAATAAATTAAGCTGTATAATATTAACATGTTCAAATAGAGAAAAAACTAAACCATTTGAGGGCTCGCAGTTTCGTGTGGGAAATCCGGAAAAAAATTCTTTTGGTGTAGCAGAGACTAGCTGGCTTATATCTTGCTTATATTTCAGAAAGCATTGCATATGGTTCCTGTGGGAAAAATCAGTTTTATAATATTTATTCATTCATTTTCTATACTGCTTACATACACACACTTAATCACACACTATGGGCAATTTGGATTGTAGAAGGAAACTGTAGTACCCAGAGGGAACCCATCAAGCATGGGGAGATTGAAACGCTAAGCACACAGGAACTGAACTCTTGACCTTTGGAGTACAAGGTCACAATGCTAACCACTATGCCACAGGACTGCCCATAAAATATATAGTAAATCAAAATGTAGACTTTTTTTTTGGAATTCATTCATGGCTTTTTATAAAAATCTCTTTAGTGAAAAGTCAAATTTGACAAAGGTAATGGAGTTCACGGTGAAGCTCTTCTTCCAGAATTCCAGGAATGTTTTATAAAAAGAATAACATATAATTCATTTATTATATATCCATTAGAATATTACGATTGTGAGGGTCATGTAAAAAATATATTATATTATATTATATTATATTATATTATATTATATTATATTATATTATAAAATGATATACTAAAATTAAGCTTTTTTTTATCGAAAAGTGAAAAGGAACCAGAGAACAAAACAGAATGGAACCTTTATTACTTTATTTTAATCTCATTTTGTTCTAAATGTTGCACCTTATTAACTGTCCTATACTGTTTGGCTTGGCACTTACCTGGAATTACTTGTAGTATATTTTGAAGAGGCATATGAAAAATGGGTGCAGCGGGGATGTGTGCTACACAGGAACTGACAGTGTTCAGGTGAAGCAGCAGGAACATTCTCAAAGTCATCTCTTGGGTACTCTGTATTGGCAACAATCTCCTCCTTACATTCTGGAGAGAGGATAATTATTATTACAATTCTGATGCAAATTTAAACTATGACAATATTTTAATACCAACACATACATTAGAGAAATTATTAACCTTTTTTTGTTCCCTTAGCCTTATACAATGAATCTGAAAAACCTGATGAAACACCGGGTGTGTTACGGATTTCTGGTGGTATTGGGACGTTCCAGCTATACTTTAAAAAGCAGCGTTTCCTGCACAGACATCAGTAATTTTAACTCATAAAAATGCAAAAGGATGCATACATAAGTGGAGAGTACTTGTAGAATATAAATATTTCTATAATGTAGCGTACATTTCACACCCATTGATGAGAAGTATATTTATATCTCTATTAATGGAAAGCATGTTACGATATCACACAAATTTGCACACATTTTTCCTGAAAATTTCACAATGTTACCCAATTGACCATTTTGGCCCTGTTCACTTTTGCAGTTGAAGTTTCTTGGTTTCAATTATAATTATTAATGGCTATATATATTTTATTTATTCAAAAGTATAAATACATAAAAACATAGTTTAAATTGATTTTCCCATTAAAAAATATCTGTTTATTAATGTCTGTCAACTAAGTTACTAATAAAACTGTCTTGTAACTAAAACATTATTTGACCCAATGCCAAGTGAGCAGCATCAAATTATGTCATTCTTCCCTATGGCATACATTTTAAACACACTTTGGTCAGTGCTCTCTTTTATTATTAGATGATTAAATTATTATTAAAATATCTATAATAGCTCATCGTCATTGACATCACCATAATCGATCAATTATGTTACATACACTGTTATGGTTTGCAGATTTTTTATGATTTTAATTAAATTATTTCTTCAAATATGAAGTTAAACTGTTCATGAAAATGAGTAGCGGTCATCGAGGCACGTCCTACCACTGAAATTAAAAGAAAATAAGGAAACTGTCAACCATGTTAACCGTCAACTACTGTATGTTACCCAGCAGTGTACATAATCAGTCACAAAAAAATGCTTAAACTTTGCAGCCAGCAGATATGAAGATATGGAGATGTGCACACACTGAAGAAATTTATCAACTTGAACCACTATTTGTTATATCGTAAAGGAACACTATTTTTGTACTTTACTTATGTGTACCCAAACTTATAGAATTACTCACAATTTTGATAAAAATTTCTTGCACAATACAGTATCTATTCAGTAGCTTATTAATAGGAATTTAAACTTGTTTCATTGAGTCAGCTCAGTAAGACAAGCTGTCATTTTTCTCTAAACAGTGTGCATGTTTTGACAAGTGTTTTTAACTCCCTTACTGTGACTAAAGAAGTTCCATGAAATCTTTACCTAATAATTAATAAAATAATCTTGCTATCTTAGGCCACTCACAAATTGTATTATATCCAGGAGCAAAACTGTACTATATGCTATAAGAGCAAAATTCTATTTTTGTTAACATAAATAAGGCAGCTCAAGCTATCACATTAGACACAAACTTAATTTTGATGTTTTGCACTTACAGTAATTCACCAGCTTTAAATATGACCTAGTCATTTAAAAACAATGCGAACCTGTTCTCTGAATCTGGGAAAGTCTCCGTTGTGAATGAAAAAAACATGCAGTCTGGATCTCTGGTGCATTGCTTCTGGCAGTCATCATAAGTATTTACAGTCAACTGGAGATAGTCTGATCCTGTGAAATCTACATCCTGAAATACAGACGACAGACAGGCATCTGAGGAAACAAAAATAATTAGATTTTTGATTTATGTACAGTCACACGAGAGATGTTTCATTAACATAGAGGCTTTGTTGTAAAAATCACAACAGGACTCACAAACCAACATAATTTTGAGGGGAAAAAAAAGTTTCGTTTTGACTTGCCTGTTTTGTACCCAGTGCTGAGTGAGAACCCAGAGGTCACACCTTTCAAATATTCAATTTTAAATGGCACTCCAGAGGCTGTGTACTTCAGGTAGCAGTAGTATTTCCTTTAAAGGTATGTACAGCATATACTCGTGAGACTAATTAAGTACATTTTCATTTAAATAATAAGGCAATTACTACATTGTCCTTAATTTAGAATCCACATTAAAACCATGCAGGATGTCACTGTGTATGTGACAAATAAAATTTGAATTTGAATTTTATATTTTTCATTGATTGTTACATGAGAGCTCATAAAAGGTCATTCTAAAATTACTTAATATCCCCAAATTTAGTGTGAAATATTAGTTAAATATGAGTGCAGTAAGCTTACAGCCCTACTCATTGTTGCTATGGAGGGTTAAATCCAAAATAATAGTTTAAATGTTTAAATTAAATACAAACATTTTAAACATTAGTAACACCAATATAAACCTGAATAAAATTCCAGAACTATTTGGAAAAATGCTTTCCCGAAATATCATATCAGTAAATTTCAAAGTAATTTTTGTTGTCAATAGATAAGTTTGAAAAAGTTAGTTTGAATTCATGATTTTAAAAGTTTACCAAGAAATAAATAGATAAAAAGCACACAAGTGTAACATCAATGACTAGAGAGAGTGAGGCTGCATGTGTATATGTCTTAATGAAACTTAAGGTAAAAGGTAAACTTTGCTTAAGGTAAAAATTACAGTACCATGTAGATGAAAAGCAAGAACCAATGCAGAAGACAAACATAAGGTTTCATCTGGATAAAAACTGTACTACAAACTGGGGCAAAGATTTCACTTCTCTACCTGCAACACTCTGAAGTACTGAAATGTATTAAAGTACATTTATAGCTCCAATTTACATTAAGGAAGTTACAGCATATTTAGAAAGATTTCAGAACAATGGCTGAATACAGACTAAACCTTTTGCAAAATCAAAAGATTTTTGGTTTTATAAAGTTCTATCTGGCTGTTGGAATTAAGCAATCTCCTAATCTGTTTCATACTTGATCATAGATATTCTAAGCCTATTAAAACAACAATATGTTTACGCTGAACCTTTCTCACTGTATTCTCTAAGATCTAAACAATACTATATATATTTTTTTAATAATTATTTTTTTTCTTCTTCTATTGTCATCTAATTTTACACGGTGTCACGTTTTTTTGTATTCTTGATTCTGGGATTATACATCATCCCAATCTTCATTACCAACGTGATGGAAATTTCGGAATCAACTCTTTTCTGAACCAACCAGACGTCCTTGGCCTAATCTAAAGGCCCCGGAAGTGATGCGGGAGGCGTGGCTTCATTTCTTTCTTTACTGTTGGTATGTGACATGGTTTGTCAAGCTGTCTACTTTTTCAATTTGTTGCAATTATAATATGGTAGTTTGTACCCATGCTCCATGTTCTTTATATGTTGTTCCTTCTTAATTGTAGATTGTTGGGCTTATTTCTGACTCAATGTGTCGAGACATTACATTACGTTACGTTCCTGCATCATACACTTTTTATTACTCTTATAGAGATCAAACCAAGGATTTGCAATATTAGAATGTCTGACATCAGCATTTACAGCACTAAAAAGTTATGCACAGCCTAAGACATCATCTACTTGCAGTAGATAGACTACAGGTCAGGCAGCTCAGTCCAAGTGGTGTGTGATCAGTGGAGCATACCATTCGGACTGACCTGTAGTCTATCTATCTGCAGATCCTGTTTCCAAACCAGGCTGTGATTCTTCCTGTCAGGATGCTTATGATGGTGAAGTATAAAAGTTCCTTAGCACGTTTGAGGGCAGTTTAAAGTCACTTAAGTGTCTAAGGTGATAAAGTCACAGGCAGGCCTTCTTCATCAGCATGCTAATGTGAAAAGACCATGACAAGCCTTGCGTGATGTGAACACCAAGGTAATAAAAACTGTACACACACTCCACAGGGGTCCAGTTGATCTTAAGTGGGTGGCAGCTTCTCTTCTGCTTTGTATTGAAGTCAACTAATACCTTTATCTTTCTGACATGTTCAGGAAGAGGTTTTTCTCCTAGCACCAGTTCTCTGGACTTTTAAATGTCCTTCAGGTAACCCTTCGATTCATTATGAGAAGTCAGGGCCACCAGAACAGTAGCTACAAACCATGGGGATAGAGTAAATTACTATAAGTTCAGCTGGGGTTCAAGGTATCTTTAGGACAGGAAAAAATGGTATGTTTAAGGCATATGAGGATTCCTGTCTATGCCAGGAAGAGTTTTAATGAGATGGTCAGCGAAGGCGGTCAGCGAAGAACCCAGCCTGTGCTTTCACCTGGGACTGCTGCCCTCCTGGTGTTCACTCTCCAGTAAGATATCTTCATATTGTGTTCAGAGAAGATGAAAGCATTCTCTCTCTCTCACTCTGTCGCTAACATTTTTGACATGCATGCTGCTATTAGCACTGATAGCAATGTGAGCAATGATAGTACTATTAGCATTAGTCCTTGCCATTTTATGACTCATTTCGCATTACATTGTAGCATCACAGTCAATCTGCTTCCGCAGACAGATATTTTGGGAGAAATGAAGGAGAAATTAACTATGCCTGAATCCATGCCACGCTCTTCCAGACAAATTCTGCGATTTCCCCATATCCTTGAAGACATCCTGTATGTACCACTTGCTGGTTTGGAAGACAATTGGATGATTGGGGGTCTACGTTATGGTTTTCATGACTCCTACATGTTCACCATTAGTTCTGTAGCACTCATAACATCAGTATGAAAACTATCATTAGTGCAATTCAGTAGGCTAACCTGTTGTCTTTGGTCCAATCAGCTCGAAGAAATGTGAAGAATAAACAGGAATGGTGTTGTGTGCAGGCAAGCTGACAGTGCTGGGGGTCTGGGGAGTAAATCTGCAGAACATCATCTCCAGGAAAGTCAAAATCCACCCTCAGCTCTTGGACTGCGGAAGCGCAACAATGCAGAATATTTCACACTATTTGTAACTAACATAACTATTTGTAATTCTATAATAATTCATAATTCATTATCATTTTGCAATAAGTACAATCAGTTTAATCTATTCACTCTACAAATAACAGTGTGCAACATCACAGATATAACACCAAATAATGCTTTAATTATAACCTTACCTTTACTAAAGGAATCTGGGAGAAAAGACAACAGCACAATCAATAAATATGCCCTCATATTCTTTAGCATTTGCTGCTGCTGCATTACATGTAATGAGCCACAGTTAAAATGGAGTTTGGAGTTTCAGGCATACCGAGTACAAAGTGCCATGATAAAATAAATACACCACTCAACTTTTGGCACAAGAATCAATGAACTATATAATAATTAAACCATTTCCATTCCAGTTGCAGGCTTCCTAATCATGCACCACTTCCACATAGTTTTCTGGCATGTATGTGAGTCTTCTTTTTGATTTGGAGACTCTAAGAAAAAAATCTATGTTCAGATGAAATAATAGAGTTTTCTGTATAGAAATAGCATGCTTCATTGAAATATAATCTAAAGCCCTGGTGTTAGGATACAGGGACTCCATAAAATAACGAGGAAAAAAAAGAAAAAAAGAGAAATTGCTCTGCTAAGAAGTCGTTGTTGGAAATTCCAGCAGAACAGTGACCCAAAACCTACAAATCCATAATATCTCCCGTGTCAATATCAAGCTTGACATGGCCGTCTCGTCCCCTGCCTTAAACCATACTGCAAACATATGAGATTAGGTGAAAAGTCTACCACAAAGGACATATGACCCTGGTAGATCTGAGCAGATTCTGTGTTAAGGAGTTATCTCAGATTCCTAAGGCTTTATTCTCCAACTTGAAACTGATTTAATTTTGAGCATTATGATTTGGTCATTTTCAGTAGTCCTTGATTTGGATTGGTTTTAAAGCTATTGTTTTGTGAGTGTTTAGAAATATCAAGAGTTTTCTTTCTCTTACTGTTTCTGAGTTAGATTTGTGGTGTGTGCACACAGTTTGGTTAATTAATCACCGTTGTTTTGCCCAGTTCATCTCTATAATGGCTGATTATAAATCATTTATTTACTTACTGGCATGCAGCTTCTGGTTTGAACTGTTAAAATGCACTGGTGAGTTATAACCTCAGTAGGTTAAGTATTAAGTATAATGCCTTGATAATACAAAGCACAATACCATAATTGTTAGCACTGTGGCCATGCACCTCCTCGGGTCTGTGTGCATGGAGTTTGCATGTTCTCCCCATGCTTAGTGGGTTTCCTCCTGGTACTCCAGTTTCCTCCCACAGTCCAAAGACATGCACATTAGATTAATTGGTGTTCCCAAATTGCCTGTGTGTTTGCGCCCTGCAATGGATTGTCAGGCTGTCCATTTTTTTCTGCCTGCATTCAGCATCTTCACCTACAATCCTTTACATCAAGTACTAAAAACCTACGTGTCTGGTCTTAGTTCAACATGCCATATTAAAATAAATATGTCAATCTCAATCTGACAACGGTAAATCAATGAACTGTAAAAAATAATCATTAAACCCATTCCAAAGTTGCTGGCTTTCCTTAAGCAAACATTGTTCTTGGAATGGAGGTGGGTCTGGAGGAAAAAAACCCAAAACTGAGCAACACTGAGGAGTTTAGTATGAACGTGTAGAACCGACGATGTTCTCCCATTTTAGTTACAAATTTATTATTCTGGCTATATAAGATTTTCATTGTACATAACTTCCACCCTGGCAAACTGAGTGCCTTAAAACCCGTTGTAAACATGTGAATTGAGGTGAAACATCCATCAAAGAAGACTTACTTCTTAGTCTCATTGCACATTACAGTAGACTAGAATGTGGTAATGCTGTCAAAAGATTGCTGATACAAAGACACTTTAATAAGTCACTTTAATAAGACACTTTTTATGCATATTTGCACATCCTCAGTCTTTTTTTACACCAAATTTCTAAATTTTTATAATTCACATTTTTTCTCTATATTTTCTGTATTTCCTATATTGTAAATGTTCTATTGTACAGTATATTTCTATTTTTATGTACAGTATATTTCTATTTTTATTTCCATTTTTATCCTAGTTACATTTAATTTTCTATCATATTTCTTTTATTCATATTTATTTCTTATCTATAAGCTTTAATTCTCTTTTTTAAGGTCACTGGCGGTCATATAAGCATTTCACTGCATATCATACTATGACTGTGTATGTGACAAATAAAATTTGAATTTGAATATGAACTGAATGCAGGGGTGCCAATAATTGACATTTCAATTTGTTAAAAAAAAAAGTTTCTTGGAATAAAATTGCCTAAATGTTAGTTTGTTTTTTCTGTTTAAGCTAATTAACCATGAATACTTTTTCCATGATTTCTTTAAAAACTAATTTATACAGTCTCTCTCTGTAGTTTCCCCAACAAAATACAAATGCGGCAACACAAAGTTCAAAATGTGCAAACAAATGTGCCACCCACTGGATTGGCAAATAGGAGCTACGTAATGATGATTAAAAGAAACTGTCACTACATGAAACTAAATACACAATTTCTTTTGAAAGTTACAAACAACAGTACATTTTCTTTTGTGATTTAATATAAACAGTAAAACTCATATATTTCAGATTCCTTACACCTATAGTGAAATATCTCAACCCTTCTTCTTTATTTACAGCACATGAAAACCAAAGTCAAAAATCTAATGGGCTACAAGAATTGCATTTCTAGTATAAAGCCACTCTTGAACCATCAAGTCTTTGATCAGTGGTCCAGTCAGTTCAGGTGAAATTAAATTTTGCATTTCCGTTGTAAACCAATGTCCCAGAGTCTTGAAGAAAAGTGGAGAGACACAGAATCCAAATTACTCCAAGTCCAATCTGAAGTTTTTAGTTGGTGATGACTTGCGGTGCCATGCCATCTGCTGGTGTTGGTTCACTGTGTTCTATCAAGTCCAAAGTCGACTGAGCCATCTACAAGGAGATTTTAGAGTACCTCATGCTTTCGTCTGCTGACCACCTTCATGGAGATGCTAACTTTGCTTTTCTAGCAGGAAGTACTTAGTGCCTGCCCAGTGCCAAAACTCAATTAACCTGAACCCTGTGTAGAATTCATGCCACACTGCACTGATGCAGTAATTTGTGCTAAAAGAGCCTGACCAAGTATTGAGTAGATAAATTTGCAGATTTTTCCCCAGAATTTCTGTGTTGTAAATCCTTTTTTTTGCTGCTCTTTAAAAATAGTCAAATTTTTTGAGGTTCTGCATTTTTTGTTTTCAAGAGCTGTAACTCGTGTATATACCGTATAAAATTGTCATAATAATTTCCTATCTGCTAAAGCATCTTTTTTAACCTTCAGTCCTTAACATCAGATATTTAAATTACCACTGGTATAACCTGAACCAAACCAAAAGAGGAATCAAGAATATGTACTGTACACACAATCGAGTTGTTTCAATAAATTCAAACATGACATCAAGTTCATGAGGTATTATATACTGGATTTATTGGAGTCATAAGGGAAATGCAGACAGAAGTGGATCTTGAAAGCGTTCAACACTGCTTCCTGTTTTCATATATAGAGCTGAGGCCTGAAATATCATAGCTTTAAGTCTTCCTATGCTCAGAGCATTTCAGCACACGTCTTCTAAACCTATCCCAGGGAAATTTGCCGCTGACCTTATAAAAAGCATTGCTGTAAATGATATGATTTCCAGGACATACTGTACCTTTGGCTTCAAAGAGACAGGGAGAAAACTGTGGCTCATCCACCAGAAAGCGGCATTTTCATTTGATTCTAAATCCATTACAGTTACATGTTTAATACTGCATTAGCTTATTAAAGTAATAATGGTGCTCATAGCAAAAATAATAATAATAATTATTATTATTACAAAATTAAAAATGAACAATTTAGAGCCCAAACACCAGTCATAGATCACAATAGCTTAAATGACTGAGTATATAGAGGCTTTAAGTAGTGGTTAAATATAAAAAGATTGAAAAGTCATGACCCTGCACTATTACGGCTAGATCACACAGAAAAACATTTAGCTTTGCTTATTAAAGATTGAAAGGGAAAAGAGAGACATATAAACAACGATGCATGATGTGTACATGAGACATGACATATGAAATCACAATACCCAAGACTTCATTTTCGAAGTGATATTAGCAATAGTGAGTGAATATGGGGCTGCTTCTCGATCAATTCTCTAATGTAGCTTTACCTGAGTTAATGGTGGCATTCAGGTTCCAGTCTCGATTGAGAACTATTGCATATGGCTAAGGAAATCTCAACACATCCTTCTTGCATTCACACAAGCACCATAAAGTTAGTGCACCCTGTCGTCACACCCAAACACCTGTCCTGCAGGTTTCCTCACACCCCTTACTCCTGTTTGCATGAGGTTTCTATTTTCAAACTGTTACACTTGAGAATGGTGAGAAGATGAGGGAAAGGCTTTAGCATGAGGTGAAAGGTTACCATTCTGCACCATAATTGTCTTTTCCTCTTAAAAGATGCATTAAGACTTCTTGGAATGCACAATACAGTGTATAGAGATAAATATTGCCATTACTACAAGCGTGATTACTGTAGATACATACTGTACGATTGCCTCTCTAGCACTAGAGGCAATTTGTTATCTTGCCGTACACACATCCTCCCCCGAGATCTCTAAAAAAAAGGGACAGTAAGCGGCACAATTTCAAGCCTCTGAAATATTAAGTAGGCTGCCTCTTCGCTTACTCCTCATCAGCGGCCTCTCTTTTTGATTCATCCATCCTCTGATCCACATGTTGAGAAGCAGGGCTTGGAAGAGGCACTACTTCCACTGCAGGCAGTGTTGCTCCATCTGGCTCAGTCACTTTTCTCTGAGCAAGCTCTTCCTGAGCACAGAAAAATACATTATTCACTTTTGTTTTTTAATAGGCGACCACAAATAATTTTTTTGTATTTGTGGTTGTATTTTTTATCCAATTTAATTAATTGAATCCAGAGTATTATTTGCATACACCGTGTTCCCAAATGTTTGTCATTATTTCCATATTTCAGCACCCTCTCTTAGTACAAAAATGACATCAAACTGCTTATTTTTTCTGACTTCAGTGCTTTTGCAGTGCTGTGTGTTGTGTTTACTAGGGGTGTACAATTCTCTGCATAAGTACTAATTATTACATAAAATGTACATATTTTATTTTATCAACTAAATAAACTTGGTAAATATGTGGCAAAAACAAAATTTTTATATACGGTGGGGCAAAAAAAGTGTTTAGTCAGCCACCAATTGTGCAAGTTCTCCCACTTAAAAAGATGAGAGAGGCCTGTAATTTTCCTCATAGGTATACCTCAACTATGAGAGACAAAATCACATTTTAGGATTTTTAAAGAATTTATTTGCAAATTATGGTGAAAATAAGTACTTTGTCAATAATATACTGTAATTTCATCTCAATACCCTATTATATACAATTTGTTGGCAATGACAGAGGTCAAACGTTTTCTGTAAGTCTTCACAAGGTTTTCACACACTGTTGCTGGTACTCCTCCATGCAGATCTCCTCTGGAGCAGTGATGTTTTGGGGCTGTCGCTGAGCAACACAGACTTTCAACTCCCTCCAAAGATTTTCTATGGGGTTGAGATCTGGAGACTGGCTAGGCCACTCCAGGACCTTGAAATGCTTTTTATGAAGCCACTCCTTCGATGCCCGGGTGGTGTGTTTGGGATCATTGTCATGCTGAAAGACCCAGCCACGTTTCATCTTCAATGCCCTTGCTGATCGAAGGAGGTTTTCACTCAAAACCTCACGATACATGGCCCCATTCATTCTTTCAGTCATTCTGGGCCCTTTGCAGAAAAACAGCCCCAAAGCATGATGTTTCCACCCCCATGCTTCACAGTAGGTATGGTGTTCGTTGGATACAACTCAGCATTCTTTCTCCTCAAACACGACACAACAAGTTGAGTTTTTACTCAACTTACCAAAATGTTTTTGTTTTATCTGGCCATATGACATTCTCCCAATCCTCTTCTGGATCATCCAAATGCTCTCTAGCAAACTTCAGACGGGCCTGGACATGTACTGGCTTAAGCAGTTAGACACATATCATCTGGCGTTGCAGGATTTGAGTTCCTGGCGGCACAGCATGTTACTGATGGTAGCCTTTGTTACTTTGGTCCCAGCTCTCTAAAGGCCATTCACTAGGTCCCCTGTGTGGTTCTGGGATTTTTGCTCACAGATCTTGTGATCATTTTGACCCCACGGGGTGAGATCTTGCATGGAGCCCCAGATCGAGGGAGATTATCAGTGGTCTCATATATCTTTCATTTTCTAATAATTGCTCCCACAGTTGATTTCTTCACACCACGCGGCTTACCTATTGCAGATTCAGTCTTCCCAGCCTGGTGCAGGTCTACAATTTTGTTTCTGGTGTCCTTTGACTGCTTTGGGGTTTGGAGTTTGGAGTGTTACTTTTTGAGGTTGTGGACATGTGTCTTTTATACTGATAACGAGTTCAAACAGATGCCACTGATACAGGTAACGAGTGGAGGACAGAGGAGCATCTTAAAGAAGAAGTTACAGGTCTGTGAGAGCCAGAAATCTTGCTT
>JAQQZT010000023.1:27018494-27038559 GCA_030068275.1 Clarias platycephalus
GCCAAGTTGTAGTGCGGACTGGATATTCCGCTGTGGCGACCCCTTGTCGGGAGCAGCCGAAAGAACAACAACAACATACAAATAAGATCTTACCTATAATGTGCTACATTGTCGGTGCATGTATTTTGTGTCCACTAGTGGGCATAAAATACATGCTATGACAATGTCACACATTATAGGCAATATCTTATTCGCTTAGAGAGCATGAGACATTGTCAAAACATGCATTTAGTGGGTCCTCAGTAAAAAACTTCTGCACTGTGTCCTGTACACAGCAACAATAAGGCCAGCTTAGACAAAGCTGGAGTCTAAATGAACAAATTATGTGATATGTTCAAAGTATAACTACCCCAGTGACAGACAAGCATTTAGGCAGGTGATTTGTATCAAGCATCAAAGGATACAGTATGCTGATATTATTTCTTTTTTTTTTTTTAATCCTGTGTTCAAATCTCTGCAACTGTCATCTACCCTGTAGTGCAAAGCCTCTTTGTAAATATCTCACCTCTCCATGATTGACTGGCACTCTTTCCTCCAGGTGAAACGGCTGCCCCTTCTTAGTCTGAAAGGCCCGCCCACTGCTGCCCTGTCACCGGGGCAACCGGAAACCCTCCAGTCAGGTTCCTCTTTGACCATTGAGCGCATGGACAGAGTAGCACCTTCACACACATGACAAGGACAAACATTTTGCTCTTTCTGACGTCTACTGTGAGACAGATATTACATATGGATGATGCATTTTATAGTATGATAAATAGTTTTATGAAAAAATGTAAAAGGAGTGCTGTCTGGGTCATGCATTGCCTATCGTAACTACAGCAGCTGGGTTCATGGCGGTTACCTGACTGGGCCTGCTGAGCAGAGTACCAAGGGAGAAGGTGCATCAGTAGTTCTCTCTGTTTACTCCAGGGGGTGTCAGTCCTGCTCCTGGGGCCCTGAGCATGCTGGTTTTCAGTCCATCTGAACCCTTTAAGCCGTTTGGGCAATCAGAAAACTGGATGTTAACTAAGCTTGCTTCCAGACTCCAACAACGTCTCATTCATAGACTAACACAACCATATCACTCAGTTAAACCCTGTAGAGGAAACTGGCGGTCTACCAATTTTTATCAGAGTTGCATTAAGATGTCTATAATGTAGGGGATTAAATGTGCAGAGACATGCACAGTACCGCAGAACTGCAGAGGATTACAAAGCGGCATGCTCAGAGCTCTGTTAGTAGAGTTAGGTGGCATATGGACAAGACGAAAACCAGCAAGTTCAAGACCCAGGATCAGGACTAAGAGGTACAATCATCTGTCTAGTTCTGGGGTTGTACAGGAAGTTAAGGAGAGCTAAACGTCCTGGATAGTTTCATCCAAACTTTGCATTACTTCGTCAGCCCTTTAACCTCCGTCACATTAACTGCATTAATGTAAGTAGATGACTGTTTTGGCTGTGTGACAGGCTCTTAAGTTCATTTCCTAAACAGTATGCACATCTATAGGCTTTGCCAAACCCAACATTAACTCAATAATATAAATGATGGCAAATGAAATCAGCTGGTTTCATTTCAATCCATAATTGAAAAGACTTTTTATAGGTTCATAAGGCCTGTTTTAGAAACCAGACTGAATTACAAGCCCTTGAGGACCATGTGGAAAGGAAGTGTAAGAGAAAGTGGATGGTAAGTGGATGAACACAGATCTAATGCAATGAATGTTTCCTCCAGAAATACTTTCACCCCATGCTAACGACGACATGGATCTAAGACTTAGAGGCTGTGCTCACCTGGACTGTTCCGCTCCAGCAGATACCAGCGATAAAAAGCCCTGCGCTTGGAGTCGCTCATCTCCAGGCCTTGCTGCAGCAACCACTGGGAGATGTAGCTTTGACTGATACCTACAAATAGCATGTGTAAATAAAAAATTTAAAAAACACAGCTCTAACAGACTTTTAAAGACAGTCTCCCTACCTCATAAAACATAAATATCCCAAGGTCAAGTGTGATTTCACAAGAGTAGGCAGGCAAATGCACAGTATTTTTCACACGTGTCAGTGGTACGGCATCTGAGACACCCAGGCTATTTAAGGAAAATCCCTGACAGGATGGTAGAGTTTAATCTACTGTATCATGCTGCTACCTTTCTAATAGCAAGCAACCTTCATCAAGAACCTTCCATGGAATTAGCCAATAAGCTGGAGATAAATTATTCAGGCTATTTTAACACTACAGAACATAACTACTCTTTGAGCTGAAGCATTACTATAAAGTACTGCAGAATATTATTTTGGTATTGTTGAAGTATTAGCAAATTATAGGGGACGTTATAGCTGTTCCTATTTGTATTTAATGACAAAGTGCAGCACAAAATTTAGGACACATAAATAAAAAGGGGTTTATGGGTGTATATTGGTTAAAAAAAAAAAAAAAAAACGTTTTCCATTATTGTACATACATGCAGTATATAAACTATATAACCCTGTCCTGCCTTTTCATACGCTCAGCCAGCTTTTTCATATTTAACACTGAGAAGTAATGTCTGAAGAAAAACACTAACATTGTTAGAATTTTTTAAGTGACCTTGGGTTAAAGGAAATCACTACAATACATAGACACAATTTACATAAAACAAATCAATCCAGTTTGACTGGTAAGACCGAGGTGCATGTGCTAACGCTGGTTTTACGCTGATTTTAATAGACACAAAAATGTGTCTGGAGCATAGTGCAAGAATGTCCTGATGACTTACATTTTTCATAGTCATGAACTTCTTTTTCAAGCAAATCATATTTACAATATTGGCCCTTATTCATCAAATTAGAGAATGGACAAATCTGATTGTAAAACAAGCACACACATTCCACTGTCAGTTTCATTATTCATCAACTTAATCTTTTCGTGTATTTGTACAACCAAATTTATGTCAGGTCAATTTCTAATTTAAAACTACAGCACAATGGATGCAATTTTATACGTTATGGCTCAATTTGATTCTTTCAGCATTTTGTTGAAATAAGGATTTGTTTATCTCATCAGGATTTAAACTTTCCTCAGCTACAATCAATGACAATTAAAGCTTTATAAATATTCAGCTTCAAAGCAGCCTTCTAATAAGTACTAATGTGAATAAAAAGGTTGCAATGGCGTTTACAAAACCATCTGCAGGTTAAGATGAAAAATTATTGCTTTTTATTTTTTATTATTAGTTTTCTACCTAAATATATACAGCTTTATAGAAACACAGCACACTTCCACAACTATCTATATTCACCTAAATAACAGGGCCGGGAATCAACACCTGATATGATACTATCACGATACCAAGGGGTATAAATATCACATTCCGATATTGCTTAATAATAACGATTTGGTACAATTTTAAACAAACTTGGAAGCTGTGCTTCCAGCCAATGTGTGAATAGTTTAAAGCGCACCACTTGTTAGATTATAAAGGGACTGCAAAACTTTACCACCTCAAATGCAAATAAATATTTGATATTATAGATTTTGAAGTCAGTGTGATGATGCATTGGCACACAAAAGAATTTCAATATTTAACTGAATCGATTTTCTTCCCTGTATCTACTAGATAATGCTTAGAGAGAGCCGATTGGCACAGGTCAGGGGTGGGGTAGGGGTAGGATCCTCCCTGGTGGTGCTTGTAGCCTCGGTGGAAGAGTACCTTAATGTCGGGAGTCGGCTATGACTAAATTAGGGGAGAAAATCCAAAAACTAAACACCTCAGAAAAACAAGCTAATAGATGAACATTTCCTCTATTAACAGTTTATTTCAGCATCACTGTAATTAATATTTCTCTGCCTCATTTATTTCTTCTCTTGAAGCCCAGATGGCTATAATCTGCTGCATGTTTCCCTGTTATTGGCTTACTGCTATAACAGCTGTTTTATGTAAATGGCATTGATTTAAAGGTAACATTGGGTTGTTATACTGTATGTATGATGCATATAAAGGGCTAGTGGGAGAAAGTTTGCATCCCCACAGTAAACGCTGATTTATCATTTGTGCTAAAGTTTTAATGTTTTATGAAAGTTGCAGGAATTAGATCCGGATTTGTTCATATGTTTTCCCAGGAGTTGAAATTGGCAGTAAATTCTACTCATCTTTGATGAATAAGGTATGCGGTTGCACTGGGTACCTGTAACTTGGCCGACGATAGCCTGAGAGATCCTCCTGTTATTGAGGAAAGTCTTGATCTCCTCCTTTACCAGGTTACTGTCCCTCCTAAAACCCATACACATGCATCACATGGATGTAAAGTACATGTATTTTTATATCATAATGTTTCGTTTTAACATGCTACATTCTTACAGAAAAAGAGAAAATGTCCTATAATGAACCAATTAAACGCCTGACTGTCTGCTGTGGCGACAGCGTACACAGAGAAAATGCACAAACACAGACTGGAGCCTAAATAACACATTATTTATACAAATAAGATAATGTATCATAAAGTAAAACTGTAATAAGGGAGGTGCTATTCTAGGAAAATGATCAAAAACAGGGTGGTATGTAGTAAAATGTAAATTATTTACCTAGAATAAAATTTCTTTATATCATAGCCATTTAAAAATTATTAGACTACAATTTCCGTTTATTAAACATGTCCTACTTTCTATTCCTTTAAAATTACATTTTCATTTACAAATCAGCCCTGATGATCACTTTCGTTATAGAAGCTATAAACAGTCATTCCTTTAATTGGTAGTTGTTAAAGACTACAAAAATTATTTAAAGCGCTTGACACTTGAGACTCCTTCCAAAAATGTTAAACATCTTACAGAATGGGTTACCAGACCAATGATCATGCGTGACCATTGAAATGCATTTTTACAGGCTAAATAATGTGTGTAGTACGTTACAGAAAGGATATTACAACCCGCAAATTACAGTATTATAAACGTGATTTGGTTACAGCTGGTACTGTGGGGTGGTATAAGACTATATAATAAAAAATTTGCACTAATTAGCATTTTTAAAGACCTTAAGGAAGACCCCTTGCAATGGGTTTTTAACGGTTGCTACAATTTCTACACTCAGAAATGACCACTAAAACAAGCAGTACACACAAATAGTACTAATGTGGTAAAAAGGGAACGAAGACAAACACTGTTTACTTTCTCACTATAAACTATTAATATAGCTGGAAATTTATCCTACATACCAAAGGAAACAGCACCACCCAAAAAACATTTACAGAACGTTAAAACTTTTTATTAAAGCCAGCTGTCTCCCTTCCACTCCACCTGACCCACTTACTAAAAGCTTACAACTTTCTGAAAATTACACTCCTGCTCCAGGGACATTCCCTGCCTTCGACTCTGGTTCTCTGGTTATATTAATCACCCGCTCCTGCTAGCCTCCTTACAAAAACAAGGTAATACCAGCAAAACAAGATCTACTGTAATACGGACCTCATGTACTCCTCCACCTTCTCTTCTAGATCCCAATCCTCTTCCGCCAGGTCATAAGCGAACGCCCTCTGAACTCCGCCAGGTGGGTACAGGGGTGGGGACGAGGCATCATAACTGTTGCTGGGGGACAGTGCAGCGTCTATAACCGGAGTTTGTGTGGTTGCTGAGGTGAGAGAGGAAGATGAGGAGGATGAGGAAGAGGGTGCAGCCGGAGCTGCAGAGGTAGGAGCCCTGGGTTGGGCTGAGTGATTGTCACAGAAAGTTGAGCGGTGCTCTGGATCCAGTCTCTCTAGCGACTCTAGGGCCTGGAGGATCTGAATTTTGGTCAAGCCAGACAGCCTGAGGCGCTGAAGCAGGTCGATCTGCTCAATGGTGTAGCGTGGCTCCACATCACAGCACTCCATCCTGGCATCTGTGAGAAGAGCTCAGTTAATCTGCAGCTATAATCAAATTTATGAGCATAAGTACACAGTACACAGCTAATAGAAAGGAAAGGTATCTGCATTCTAATACCCTCAAAAATGTGCTTTTTTCTGTGTGTGCGCTTATAAAATAATTTCTTAAAACCTGGGACACACCACTGACTTAAGTGTGAAGTGTGAGATATTTACACAAGAACAGCTCTGGTAGAGCATTCCCTCATTTTAAGTGCAAGTGTATGCCATATAAATGGGCTAGGTGTTGCATGGTTTTATTTTTGCCATACATATCAGATTGTTTGCTGTTCACTAACAATAAAATTATTAAAAGTACTGTAATATAATTTAACATACCACTAATAAATATAAATAACAGGTAATAAATATAAAGTATTCACAACCTTAACACTAGCTGTCATTTGTTCAAACTGTTAGATTTTAAGTCTGAATTTAATTTACATTTATTTGATTTTGTTTATTGACGGAACTCAACAAAGATTAAGCAAAAAAAAATGCATTAGTATTCATACAGGTGGATCTCTAAGTGTGGTTTGTGAGGCATAACCAGTGGGTTTATGGGTTTTCCCCTGCATGAAAGCATCACTTTTTTCAAGCTATATATTTATTAACATGATCTTATAGTTACGAAAATGTTTGACTGATAACTGTAACTAATTAGATTCAATTGATTTGGAAATAAGTTAGCCTATAAATAAGCTTGACTTGAATTATATGTTTTCTTGTTGGAAGAAGTTTCAGGAATTGCAATCATGTGTAAAAGTTTCGAAGTTTGGGGAAAAACATTGTAAAAAACATCTGATCATAGCGGATCTCAGGATTAGCCAAATAACAACCTCAGACAAAAAACAACATTTAACTTTTTTCACTGTTCTATTATTTTTTAACAAAAATGAAACCAGAAAGAAGAAAAAAAACATGAGGGTAATACCAAGTACCCCTTACTTCTTCCAAAGGATTTAAGAGGGTAAAGCTAGGTGCTGCTAATCATCAGCCCTTGATTAATTAATCATCAGCAGGTTTGCAGACCTCTATTAGAGCAGACTTTATGGCAGTTTGCTGATCTGAAGCATTCAGGTGTTTGCATCACAATGCCAAGAGGGAAAGACATACAGTAAGTAATGGTCTTAGAGAAGCAATTGTTGCCGCACATAAATCTGGAAAGGGTTATAAAACCATTTCCAAACAACTTGGAGTTCCCACATTCTACAGTGATAAATATTATTCAAAAGTGGCCAACCTTCCCAGGAGTTGACGTCCTAGGACATTCACCCTAAGATCAGATACTGCAATGCTCAGAATAATACAACATCTCAGACCTCACAGGCCTCACTGAGCAAGTTAAATGTTAAAGTCCATGGTAGCACAATTAAAGGAAGGCTGAATAAGTACAATTTGTTTGGAAGGGTTGCAGGAGAAAGCCTCTTCTGTTTAAAAAGGAACAGAAATGCACTACTAAGGTTTGCAAAACTGCATCTAAACAAAACTTCTGGAACAATGTCCTATGGACAGATGAGACCAAAGTAAAGTTGTCTGGCCCTAATGCCCCATGCCATGTTTGGCAAATACCAAACAGCATTTCAGGACAAGCATACCTACTGTCAAGCACTGTGGTGGAGGTGTGATGATTTGGGCTTAGGAATTGAGCGACTTGCAGTCATTGAGTTGACTCTGAACTCCTCTGTATACACGAGTATTCTAGAGGCAAATGTGAGGCCATCTGTCTGACAGCTAAAGCTTGGTTAAAATTGGGTCATGTAGTAATTATCCAAAGCACACTGGTACACCTACATCAAAATGGCTGAAGAAAATGAATAAAAAATAAAGCCAATTAACCCAAAGACGGAAAATTCAAAACACTCTGGATAGGAGCGTGTGCCAAACACCTAAATGTAAATGGATCTACAGGCTATTGAATCATAGGGGGTTATTTTTATTTTCTTTCTTGTTTTCATTTTTGTTAAATAAATAATAGCATGATGGGGGAAAAAAAGTTATTCGTCTGAGGTTGTATTTGCAAAATACTGAGATCTGCTACTATCAGATGATTTTATTACCCAAACAGTAAAAGTAAAAGTAACTTTTACACATGATTATAAATAAGCCAGAATATGACTGTACATACAGTATGACACAGTGACTAATAATATAAACACAGAAGGCTGACCTCAACTCCAACAATTTGGGGATGAACTGGACTGCCAACTGCATGTGAGGCGCTCTTGTTCAAGATCAAGTTCAAGTTGTTTAAGTCTTGTTGACGGACCTGAATAATGCTTTTTTAAGGATGAACGATCAAAGATCTCAATAACTATGCTTATTACTATTCAATAACTATCCGAAATCTGGAAGAAAGCCTACCCAGAAAAAAAAAAAAAAAAGAAAGAAAAACTGCAGGTTATTAAAACAGTAAAAGAATGGGCGACTCAATATTAATGCCATGTCTTTTTTGGAACAAAATGTTCAACAAACACATCAATTTAAGGTGTTGGACTACTGATGTCCCAGGTTCAAGCCCCCTGTACCACCAAGTTGCCACTATTGGGTCCCTGAGCAAGGGCTTTAACTGCTTAAATGTATAATGGGATAAAATGCAAGTCGCTTGTGGATAAGGGCGACATAATGTAAATGTATATGTGGGGGTCTACATACTTTTGGAGAAATTTTTACTTTCATAATATTTTTTATGAGATTGCACTTTCCAGTTAAAGAGATCCCTGGCTTCAAAAGGTGTGTGAAGCTCTGATTTGTGGTCAAAGCCGCCATGTTGCGCAATAACCGCTTAGTGGAATGGAAGTACAGTAAGTCAGATGCACTGTGCGGTGTTTTTTCTTTCTTTTTTTTTACCTGAGAGTTGCGGTGACACGCGGCCCGTGGGGAGCGGCTCGGCGCGCGGAGCCACAGCGCGGAGACTCCACTGGCGCATGATTCGCTCAGCACCGGGACTCGGGGGAAACGCCTCGCCTGCAAACATCACCGTGCTCGGTCAGCCTGGACAACACCACTACTGAGCTATCTTAAGCTATGAGAGATGAAGCAACGTGAAATGTCCGGTACATAAGAATACACCGCAGTCATGGCGTGTGTTCGCGCGGCTCGTGCGTGCTCGTGCTGCAGCTGTGCAAGCGAATGATTAGCTTTAGCACGGGAGCTGGAATGTTTTCGCTGTTTATAGTTAATAAGTGCATGTAAATAACTCAATAACACACAAGCAGCAGAGATGACAAAACTTATATGTACAAATTACCGTCGAAGCCACGGAGAGAAACAAACCGCCAAAAAAAATTAAAAAACACAAACAGGAAAAGAAAAAAAAAACAAGGATTGCAGACGCCCGCACGCGAAATGGCAGCAAAGCTCCGGTGAATAGCTGCAGAAGTGCCCTAACTGTTGTAGTAAGCGTTAGCAATGCGAGCTAACGCCGCGCACACTCACCTCGCCGTGTTGCCGCGTCTCGTCTCTGCAGCCGGGACTGAGGAGCTCCGCTCTCCCGCCGGGTTTCAGCTCGGCCCAGCTGCACTCGGCTAATGAAGGTGATCCGGGAAGGGTCACATTGTCCCGGGATGCTGCAGTGGTGTGTGGCTCGGTGCACGAGCCGTCTCAGCGTTTACTGACCTCTCACCCGCTGCGAACTTCATACAGGAAGTGCTTGTGATTCCTCCAGGAGGACAGGGGAACTTTCGTTACACAGTTTTAGCACTAACTCCAAAATAAGACAATGATCATGTAACAGATTCCTGTCACACACATATATTTGTATCTGTTTATAGCGTTTATTTAAAAATAGTGATAAATATACAGATCAGCCATAACATTATGACCACCTGCCTAACATTGAGACGGTCTCCCCTTTTGCCACCATGAAAGTGATGCACTGTGTCTTCTGACACGTTTCTATCACAACCAGCATTTTTTTTTTCCCGTTAATTTGATCTATACTAGCTTCTATATTGGATCGGACTATACGGGCCAGCATTCACTCCCCATGTGCATCAGTAAGCCTTGGACACCCATGACATTTCACCCTGTCGGGTTTCCTTCCTTGGATCACTTTTGTAATGTCCTGACCACTGCAAAACAGGAGCATTTCACAAGAGCTGCAGTTTTGAAGTTGCTATGACCTAAGTCTTCTAGCTATCACAATTTGGCCTCTGTTAAAGTCACTAAGTTCTTATGCTTGCCCATTTCTGCCTTGATATATCCCACCCTTCCGGGCGCCACAAGATATTGAAAATGTTGCTATTGTAAGAAGATGGTTAGAAAACTGGGTCAGAGCAAAGTTCCGAAGCTGGAGTTTTCCAAAAGTGCAGGTCTGGTGGGATGTTCCCGGTCTGCAGTGGTCAGGACATACTAAAAGTGAACCAAGGAAGGAAAACTTGCAACAGGGTCATGGGTGGTCAAAGATCATGATGCACATTGGGAGGGAAGGCTGGCTCATGTACTCCAATCCAACTACATTGGGGAGGGGAAGGGGGGAATGGGGGCAATGTTATGGCTGATCCGTGTATGTTTGACTTAACTGTTCACATTTTTTGTCACTAGTATTTCCTGTAACCACCAGTCATGTACTTTCCTGTACATCTTAATACATTTAGTACATAAATATAACAATAATGTGCATACTGTATAAAGTAATGGATGGATGGATCGTGCACATTCCCTGGTGGAAGATACACGTGAGGATGTGCTGTCATTCCTACACACCATATCTTTATTATTTTATACTATTTTTACATTCCGCACATCCTTTATTAATTTTTTTTGTATATATTTCTATTTAAATTATATTTACAAATTAAAAATTTTAAACCTTAATTTTTTCTTAGTGCAATTATTTTTTGTTATTACAGTAAAATCTCTCTATCTTCCTTTTCTATCCTATCCTTCCATTTTTTGGTTGTGAAAAGTCGTATAAGTTTTCCACTGCATATTATACTGTGCATGATATGCAATGGAACGTGACAAAGAAAATAGAAATTTGTATTTACCACCCTGTAGTGACAAAAAACAGTAAAATATACTGTAGTACCTTAATTTCTGAGAAATTCTGAGAGGAAATGTGAAAGTAGTGTATTTTCAAACATGATATTAGGATACAAAATCTGATCTTAAATATCACTTCTGTATTTTTTGTCGGCTTAGAGCACCCAACTTAAATTAAATTAAAATTAAAGTTGTTGTTACATAGACATTTAAGCATGCGAGTGCTGTTGTCCTGAAGCAAGAGCACTATGGGCATTAGAATTATTTTGGAGCAATGAGAACCAGAGTGATAGAATAGTGAAATGTATCAGTGTTTGAATTTGCTTATTGTCCAGCCAAATTAGTAGATTGGAATTTCTTGTTATATAGAAAAATATAAAACAAAGCACAATTATGTTACATCGGCATGATTTGCAAATTTACAGTGATTCAGTGTTTGTATCAATCTACTTATAATAAGACGTGATGGTTGTTTTATCAACAAGACAATATTGTAAACCTACAGTAATTTTAATGCATTTTAACAAATTCTCTAGCATTGCTTTATATATTATTTTTATCAATGCAATGCTTATTAATGTGTTATAAGGGCTATGTAGATACCGATAGAAATATGTAGATGCCGTTTATATACTGTAGCTACTGTAGCACAGCTCTCCTGTGTTCTAAGTACAATATGTAGATACCCTACAAATAGCCAGCACAGCTCTCCTTTTATGATACAGTACATGGTGCACTATGAATGAAACTGAAAATGTTTCAGTAGTAACATGCTGGCATTTTCTGTAAACACATTTATTTACTAATTGTGGGAGGCGCCTCCACTGTTCAGGTGTTATGTAACATGTCTGAATGCTTTCCCAATTTCAGCATCTCTGTTACATGACAACCTTCATTTGTTCCCCATGGGAATTTTTAACTATGGTAAACAGTAATACATACAATAATGTACCATAGTATTACCATAAAACTTCAGACATTACAATGGTAGGCACTATAGGAGTTTATAGGGTACCAGGTTAGGAATTAGGTTACTCATTGGATACCACAGTGGCTACCAAAGTTCAGCAGCTACATCTATATACTATATACCACTATATTAGATCTGTTAACACATACTACTGATATAGTACAGTACATACAGCATCATATTATTGTAATAATATGAATATCATAACCCACTAGGGTATTAATTAATGTCACATAGACAAATGGAAACATTTTTATTAATATTACCATTAGGGTCCATAAACATTCATAACATATTTTTGTTTGGTTACATAACCATGTACCATACTATAAAACATGTACAGTTGTACTAAAGTGTGTACCATAGTAGAACCATGTACCATAGTGTGGATCTTGTGCAATATCAGTATATAAGTATTATGGTTTTCTATAATGTGCCAAAAGTTAACCGAAGTCAGCCTCACCTTGCGTACTGTAGTACACTATCTTCAATGATCCTTTAATCTGATAACAAAAACCTTATGTCTGGAAAAAATGCCCAAGCCCTGACTCTTGGCACGAGTTAGCAGGGCAGCCCAGCGTTTGCTTGTTATCTAGGTAGCCTTTTACTCTCTTTTCCACACACTCACACTCTTGTATTTATTTACTCCACTGGGTTGGTCACACTTTGTCCACATAATAGGTGCAGTGTGTGACACACCTCAGGCAGTTGGAGCAAGTGTTAGAAGCCAACCACACAATCACCTTGTGTCCTCTAGCGTGAAAATGAACTGGGCTTTTCTTCAGGGCCTCGTCAGTGGCGTCAATAAGTACTCGACAGCTTTTGGTCGCATATGGCTGTCTGTGGTGTTCATCTTCCGTCTGCTGGTGCTGCTGGTGGCTGCTGAGAAAGTGTGGGGTGACGAGCAAAAGGAGTTTGATTGCAACACCAGAGAGCCAGGCTGCCACAATGTCTGTTACGACCATTTCTTTCCCATATCTCCGTCTCGTCTGTGGGCGCTCCAGCTCATCTTCGTCACTTGCCCTTCGCTCCTGGTGGTTCTACACGTGGCATACAGGGACGACCGTGAACGTAAACACCAGATGAAGTATGGTGAAGGCTGTGAACATCTCTACATAGACACCAGCAAGAAGCGAGGAGGGCTGTGGTGGACGTATCTCTTCAGCCTCGTCTTTAAGATGGGAGTGGACGGCGTGTTCATATTTCTCGTCTTCTACATCTATGAAGCCACCTTCTTTCCTTTGCTGGTGAGATGTCAGGAGGCTCCCTGTCCTCAAGTGACTGACTGCTTCATCAGTCGCTCTACAGAGAAGCGCATATTCACCATCTTTCTACTGGTTGTCAGCTTGGTCTGTATTTTTCTGACGCTTTGTGAGATACTATACCTCATTTGTAAGCGCTGCAATGAATGTGCTGTCTCACACAAACTCAACAAACGCGAACGACGAATCGCAACAATCTCTTCTCAGGCTAACAAACATAATCAGGACAATATGGCGGATGCGGCATTGTTCGAGAACACTGACAAACATCCTCCAAATAAAGAAATGAGTGCTCCTGCATACAGCTTAGCCATCTCATAAATGATCGAGACAGATGAACTCTTATGTGGTTTATTGAATATTATATCATCAATTGTATCAGCAGCAATTTCTAAAAAAAATTTTTTATTGTCTTCTGTAATGTAGAGGATAAATATGAAGTTGTACTTCTATCCCTTTTTTTGAGCTTGCTTTATTTTTTAAGTTATAATTTGTTTTATTAAAGAAGACTAAATAAATGAGTCCTGATAAATGAGTCTTTGCATTTGATTTATTCTTACAGTATATATTATACTATTTATGAAACCACTATAATAAAAACTGAGCTCAGGGTTTTGTCCTCACTGCTCAGGTTCATGTTCTTTTTTCCCCCTCAAGTTTTTGTCCAAAAACCTGCCAGTAGGTGGATATGCTAAAACTGCTCTTAGGTGTGACTGGGTGTGTGCATGGGGCACTGTAATGGACATCCAATGACATCCAATCTGGGCAGAAAGTTTCTGCTCCATACACTGGACACTGAATAGGATTAAAGAGTTAGTGAAGACACATAAATGAAATAATGCAACAAAATGAAACTATGCAGATTGATACTGTATGTTTGGCCAGAACTAAGAAAATCTAATTCATTCAAAAACATTTAAAAGCATCATTGCCAATAGGCTAGTACTGCTGGAGATCAGTACATCAAAACTCATTTCTGTTAACCGCTTAAATTATTATTCATATAAAACATGTTAATCAAACTAAGACAAACTAAATAAATAAGACAATGACCATTTACTAATCATCCGAAAACCTGAATTGCACTGAGCATTGGATGTGTAGCAGTGCATGCACAGAGCTATGTGTACATGTGTGAATTATTATTTTTTGTTTGTTTTATTTAAAAAGTGCAATCGAGAAGCCAACACCTAGATCATTCAGATATCAGATCATTTAGCAATAGCTGGAGTTTTAAAGAAACTCCCTGAAAACCAAACAACCTGATTAATCAGCACATTGTGTTCTGTTCCGTCCTGCATTATTCATATGTAATTCAAAATTAATAGCCCATTAGCTTTCGGAAACACGGTACACGTAACTACGCTCAGACTTTTTGTTTGGTTTTTGAGGAGATAAAGAAACCATATCTGTCAATCCTATTCATGTTTGAGTCATAAGTATTTGAAGAAGGTTTAGTGGAGTGGCCAGGCTCCAAAATCAAGGCAAATATTATTTAACAGTTCTGGACTCAAAGCTCCATGTCTGAACAGTCACACAGGATGTGATAACATCTATGATAAGGTTTTTCCAAATTTTGGATATGAACCATGAAATAAAATAAGTTTCCAAGCTAATTCACTGTAAAGAAGTGCATTTTATTTTTTAAAACATCCTGAAGAGATGCCGCCATATAAAAGTCTGTTATAAGACATACTGTACTGTATGTTTTTATAAATGGGTATTAGAATTTTACGTATATGATTGGTAAATCTGCCTGAATTAGTAATAGTAAAGTTAATACTGTACATGGCGTTCTAGTCTTTTTTATCCAAAACTGCACTGAAGTGGACCTGGTCACTTTCCTCCCATATCAAGCCAATGTCAAGATAAAGTTTTAAAGTGCCACACCTCTTTCGGAAACATAGGACAAAACCTGTGGACGCACGAAGTGCTACTACTCAATGTACAGTAAGAGTGCACAGATGTTTGAATAGAAGGTGGTGAGCAGGTCATCAGAATTAAATCTATGGATCAGACAACATTATAGGTATGAGATTTTCACTATATTTCTTGGTTGCATCTAACTGGATTCTTTAATTGTCTTATTACCAAGTCATGTAATCAACAGCTTTCCAATTATGGTGCTGGAGTACACCTGGAGACCTTGACATTTTAGTGTTTTCTGCTCTTACAAACCTAATTCAACTCAGGTTAGTCTGTGAATTAGCGGATTAGTTGAATTAGGTTTCAAGAAACACTGTTGAGGAAAACACTCAAATGTGCAGGACATACTGTAAGTACTCTGGAATCAGAGTGGATATTTAATAATGTTGCCTCATTATGATGATGATGATGATGATGATGATGATGATTATTATTATTAGTAGTAGTAGTATTATGCTCCTACTAGTAGTGATTTAAAAAAAATATTTTAAGTTGAAATTGATACAGCGCTGTGCAGGAAGTCTTGAGTCACCCCATCTATCGCAGTGCAGACATAGACACACACGCCCATTCGCACACTACAGGCAATTTGGGATCTTTGGACTGTGGGAGGAAACCCACTATGTACAGGGAGAACATGCAAACTCCACACACAGATCCAAGATGGGAATCAAAATCCGGAACCTGGAGGTGCAAGGCGACAGTGCTAACTATTAAGCCACCGTGCCGCCTACATTTGTCCATATTAAATTGAATTCAATTATGTAGATTCAATTAAAGTAAATGGGAATAATATGGTTTACTGTTACCAGCTGAAAAGTGCCAAAGGATACATTTAAAAAATTAGTTGTTAATGTAACAACCTGAGCAAGCCCCCTTTGTTTGTTCCAACCACTCAGCACTCAGCATCATCAGTATGCTAATAACTGAACTGATCATCTGTCATCATCTGCACCCGTTTCTCATGCCTTAAATTATTGTGATCTTCATGTGGTTTAACAAGCAAAAACATTCCTCTAAAACTGGTCTGAAACAGGGATTGACCTGAAAACGAAAGCCAAAAATTCCTTCAGGAAGCCTGTAGAACAAGACGATGTAAAAATACAAGGACGTTCGGCTCTTTGAAAGCAAAATCTAAGAAATTTACAGGTAGCTCGAGACTTCTGCACAGTACTGTATTTTACTAAATATTTTGATATCAAAATTGTTTGAAAATATGATTAAACCATTTTGTACTTTGGCAAAGGTTTCCTATGACTGCTGTCAATCAGTTGCACCATCTGAAGACAACTTCTACAGCTTCGTTGATTTTCTGAAAAACAGTCAAATCTTGGACTTTACCCTCTCAAAAAACTTTTCTAACCAACTTTAGACGAAACTTGGGTTGATATGGATTGGAAGACTCTTGAATCCCTCCTCAGTGGGGTGAATAAATACTCCACGGTTTTCGGACGCATCTGGCTGACCCTAGTGTTCATGTTCCGCGTCATGGTGTTTGTGGTGGCTGCCGAACGTGTGTGGGTCGATGACCAAAAAGAATTTGACTGCGACACCAAAAGACCTGGTTGCCCCAATGCCTGCTACAACTACTTCTTCCCCATTTTACACACAAGGCTGTGGGCCTTACAGCTCATCTTTGTCACCTGCCCTTCCTTTTTAGTTGTAATGCATGTGTGGTACCGTGAAGATCGTGAGCGCAAATATCGCCTCATGCACGGTGACGGGGCAAAGCTCTACGACAACCCTGGGCAGAAACATGGAGGTCTGTGGTGGACATATCTCATTAGCCTGTTTGTCAAGACAGGTGTAGAGGTGGGATTCCTCTACCTGTTGCATATGATCTACCACAACTTTGACATGCCTCGCAGCGTGGTGTGTGATGTCGAACCCTGCAGACAGGTGACATGCTACATAGCGCGGCCCACAGAGAAACGGGTCTTCACATACTTTATGGTAGGGGCCTCAGCCATCTGCATAATCCTGAACGTGACAGAGATCTTCTACTTGTTCGCCATGCGCATTTTACATCTCACCCACAAAGGAAGCCACGTCACCCGACGCAGAAGGTGCGGAGAGCCAGGATGTGACGAGTGTAACATTCCAATGAACACGATTGACTATAAGTTCACTCATCCTGAGAAGGTAGAAAAGCAATCTTAAAATGACAGTCTCAGGCTAAATATAACATTTTAATACATGGAATTGTCATTTGAAGTTCAGTTGTATTTCCTTGATGTCATATCTAAAACAGAACTATTGTTTAAAATGTAAAAGAGTAGTTTATTCCAATGCTATTCTTATCATGCTAAAGCGAATGTATTGGTTAGAATTCATTATGACTTCTGCTTTTTGTAATGACATTCCTAAAATCTGTGGTCCAGACTGTTCCATAATTATAAGATAAAATGTACTTATTTATTATAATGTATTCTAAAGTCTTGGCTGTTCTTTAATCTTTAAAGCTTTCACAACACTTACTACTCCTACTACTAATTATAATAATAATAATAATAATACATTTATATATTTAAATTTTGCCTGTAAAAATGTATTGTTTTAAAAACTACCACGGCAGGATAATAATAGACACTTTTTGTAATATGCATGAAATAATAAATAAATAAAAGTGAACAATCTTTCGAGTCTTTTCCTGTTTTATAGCAAAAAAAAATCAAGAATCTGTTAAAATAGGAAAGGGCGCCTTCTAGCGTTAAGCATGCTGCATAACTAATTAATTCATTTGTTTTTAGAATTTTATTCATTTATTAGAAAGAAACTGATAATTTGATAATTTTCTTTGTTAGTGGTGAATTTGTGTTTTTTCCCCTTTGGGATCCAGTAATGTTCACTTGAGAAGGAATGTGCAGGAGGACCTGCTGGAAATTAATTTTAAGATGCATCGTGTCAAATCATGTAGACTGAATAACTGGAGCAGTGGTACTCATTTGGGATTCACTCAGTTTAGCATTAGCACAGTCGTTTAAAATTTATTAAGACACAACTCGTACTCCTACACAGAATCATCATCATCATAATTATCATAATTATCATAATAATAATAATAATAATAATAATAATAATAATAATAATAATAAATTTTATTTATAATGCACTTTATATTCGAAGCAAATCTCAAAGTGTGTTTAACCTGAGTATAATGAAGTCATGACTATGGAGAGGAAAATAATAATAATAAACCCAACCTTCAGTAGAAATGAACTGAAAAATCCAAAATGACACTTTTATCAATGTCCAAAATAACTGTGAATGATCAATTCTGGACAAATCCCTAAATTATAGTAGCCTGCTCACTGTATTAAATCTCACCTTATCACACACTTTTTATATACTATTTATTTATTTATTTATTTATTTTTTAGCTGTTATATCTTTTTTTTTTTTTTTTTTAATCTTTGTTGTTTTAACGAAACAGCAACACACAATCCAAAACCATGTATCCAGGGAGGATTAAAGGGGAAAATAATAAATAATATTTAAAATAATAATAATATTTATTGTTTATTATTATTAATAATAAATTATTATTTATTAATAATAATAAATAATAATAAATTATTTAAATTTTATTTAAAATAATAATAATATTAAATAAAATTACATTAAATAATAATAATAATAATAATAATAATAATAACTGTACAGGAGTACCGGAAGTAAAAACTAAAATTCTATCCCATATGACTCACGCCTTGGAGTTGTTGTTTCTTAACTTCTCCTTCCTGTAGTCAAAAAAGGAGCTCTTTAAAGAAAAACATAAGTCAGGAAACAAACTTTGGATAAAAATAAGTACATCCGACCCAGTTAATGTCTTTACAAACTACAAGTTCAAAACAAATGTACAGTTTCTACATCACCAATCAACGGAACGCTCGAGCGCTCTGACGTTAAATAAAATGAGCCTTTCAGCGCATGCGCGCTCTTTAGTACCAGCTGTGCGTGCGCGTGCCATTCAGGTCTATTCTGCGTGTCAGGTGTAGAGACTCACATGTGAAGGTCTGTGTACATTTCTGTCGCCGTGCAGGAAGTTTGTTTATAACTTTATTTATCATGACTTAAGCTATTGAAGACCCAGGAGAAGATGGATCATTCAGGTGAGCACTGGATACATACAGTACATGTAAAAGACTGATTACTCAGTGATGTAGTTACTGTTAAACCAAGACTGCACTTAGTGTGTTCAATAGGTTACTACGGCTAATCAACACAAATACAGTTCTGGGACAGATTTTTAAACAGAAGTAGCTTCTGCAAATCAAACTTTCTTCACTTTATTGTGTGCTTGGTTTTATTCCATAGTGCAGAACCTGCATTTGTTTCTCTCATTCATTTGCTACACTTATTTTCTCTCCTAATGTATTAAATAATTATTAGCACTGTTCTTGTTTCCTATCATAGTCATTGAATCACCTTCCGAAATGTGAACATTTTCAGTCAAGGCTGACGACCGCACTGTTTCATTGAGATAATGATTAATAGAGATGACATTTTTGATGCAGTAGGTTTCACCCTGACCTCAGTGTACGATCAATACTTCACTTACTGTTTTAACTTCATTGTGACTTTGGACTGAAAATAATTCACGCTCATATACCTAGCTCATAAAGCGCATAAAGTTTTAAACTAAAGTGAAAATTAAATGTCCAAGTTAAGACGCTGGGGTCAGAGCACAGACAGGGTTAAAAAGCTTGCTCAAAGGCTCAACAGAGAACGCCTGGCAGTGCTGGGACTTAAACTCTGACCTCTTGATGAGTAACCTAGGAACTAGCCTTATCCGTCTGGGCCACCAAATTGCACTAATAAGCACTAACTACATTGCTAGACTTCGGCTTATTCTTCAAAATGTGAGAGTATAATACTTCTAACATTACTACTAGCTAGGAACAGGTAGTATGAGAATTATATATACAGTATGTTTATATATACTCAGCAAAAAAAGAAACGTCCTCTGACTTTCAACTGTTTTTACTTTCAGTCAACTTAATGTGTAAATATTTGTATGAACACTAAAAGAGTCAACACCATAAGACATAAACTAAAAATGTTTCACAATG
>JAQQZT010000023.1:27040718-27052749 GCA_030068275.1 Clarias platycephalus
GATCAGAAACATTTTGTGTGACAAACATGCAAAAGAATAAGAAATCAGGAGGGGGGCAAATAGTTTTTCCACACCACTGTATCTAAGGAACAGATAGGTCTTTGCTCGTTTGGTTGGAATTCTTGTGTGTGAACTGACCATACATTACTGATGGAATAGATAAGAATGAAGCTAAGACTGCTGCAGCAACCATTTGAATTTCTGTCAGATTGTAGCAGGTAACAGGCTGTGCATGTGTTTTCTGTCTCAGGAGTGTCCTGTGCCAGTATGCAGGAGCCCAAGTCTCTAATGAAGATGGGCCTCTGTATGGTGTTGGTGGGTCATATGAATTTCCTGTTGGCGGCCCTGGTCCATGGCACAGTGTTGAGGCATATCAGCCTTGACACCCAGACCCTGGAGTATGCCATCTCCAACATTTTGGCTCTAACAGCCGGCCTTGTGGTGAGACATGCCAGAGCAAACCTTGATGGATTGATTTTGCCCCGAAATACTTATCCATATTAATTAAGCTGGATGTCTTGTATGTGGTCACAGTAACAGTTTTTTCTATGTATTAACATTTTCCATCCTGGGTAACATCAATGTAAATGCTTTGGTATTTATGTCTTTTAAACATCACCATACTCACTGAGTTATGCATAACAATCACCATGTTACCATTATCGCATGGATGAAGGCAGATTTAGTTACCTTAGAAAACAAGTTCAAAGTTGACAATACAATATATTGTATTCTTTATTCTTTTTGTGCTACTCCTAATGTTTCCACAGGGAGTCTTGGTTGGAATATTTACCATAGTCCTTTCTAAAAACCAGAAGAACCGAGTCCTGGTAAGACTGAATCTGTTGTTTTTCATTTAATTGTTCAAGCTGTAGTTTGTAACTGAAAGCGAATTCTATGATCTCCATTCCTTTCCTTCTTTATTTTAAAAGCTCATGCTCACATCTCGGCACATGGTGTCTCAGTGGATAGCACTGCTGCCTTACACTTTCAGGGTTGCGGGGGTTTAATTAACCCCATGTCAGTGTGTATGGAGTTTGATGCTCTCTTTGTGATTTGTGAGTTTCGTCTGGGTACTCTAATGTCTTCGACAGTCCAAATGCATGCGCTGTAGGCTGATTGTTTCCAAATTTCCCATTGTGTATAGTTAAGTGTGTACATGTACAGTATATGTTTGTGCCTTGTAGTGAGTTGGCACCTACCCAGGGTATCCCCAAGCTCCCTGTGAGTCACAGGATAAGTGGTATGGAAGATTAACACCTGATATATCCTTATCAGGGATATATCCTTATCCCTTATTCCAGCTGTTGCAAATGTTAATAGAAAAGATATAAAATAAAAAGCTGGCACGGTGGCACGATCTAATAAACGTAATTTAATAATGAAATTCTAATATTTTGTAACGTGTGATCTAACAACAGGATTTTTAAATTGGTTTGGTACTACTGTCAGAATATACGTATTTAAGTTAAATTTACATTTTCAATCTTTCCTATGAAGTATCAGAATGCTGCCCCACTGATCCTTGTACCTAATGCCTCTTGTTTGTTCAGACATGGTGTGTGTGCATGCTGAGTGCAGTAGGGGGCGTGCTGGCTGCTGCTTCAGTCGTCGGGCTGCTGGTCGCTTTGGTTTGGACCTTAATTTATGGCACTAAGGGCCTTCTGCAACACTGCAACTTGCCCGCTGACATGAGCTACTTCAGCATCACTTTTGAGTGTCCCTATGACCCCACACGCATTTATGTGAGTCACTGGTCAGACAGTCAATAGTCTGGCGTTACAGTAGATCTCTATGGGAATATGTCCTGTTTTACATTAAGTCATTTGATTCCTTAAAAAGGCAACAGCATAAAATTACATTATATTGCACTTTATCTTTCTTTCTAATAGATTTGAGGTAAATAAGTAATTATTCTTTACATAATATGGTTATAGTGAGTGTAAAGTGTGAGCTAATTTGACTAAAGTAGGCCTTGGGGTGCACTGGGTGTTCTCAGCAGGAGGTAAACATGTTGGCTAATGGTTTGGGGAATGGGAAATAGAGTGGGGATGTACGTACTGTTTATACTGATGTAATGATTTTGTCAGCTTTTCTTTCAGCAAAAAGAGTGGGGGGGGGGGGGGGATTTTATATATATAAAATATATAGTTTGCTTTGAAATAACATTATGCATATGTACAGTAGACCTCGGATTTTTCCCCCCCAAAATTATACTGTTTTCAATATTATTATAAACTACTACTTATCATTTTTTAAACATTCATTATTACACTATTTTTTAACTATTGTTTCATACTAATAATATTTTATATAAATAGAAATATGAACATGGCGATTTTATTTTATGGCTAAAAAACACATTTGATTATAATTTGATTCGCTCCGAGATGTGTGTATATTTTTTGTACGAGAGACAGAAGCTGTTTATCTGCACATGCCGGGTATTGTATATAACAACATACAGTATAAGTAGCAAAGAGTTTTGGTAGTGTTTTTATTCGAGTTAAACTGTTCCATGATATGCATATTTAAACTCTGATTCATTTTCAGCAACATTACGTTTAGACAGTGAGCCAGCTGAAAACAATCACACATCCCAATTCTTAATGGTTAGTCCAATTAAACATGTATTTAAAAAAAAAAAAAAACTTTAAAACTTACGGTTTTACGATACAGTACATTGCTTAACTATCATTATATGTCAAGGTTTCAGCGTGTTAATCAATAATTATATCATTAGCACATTTCGTCAGTAAATTAAATTTGAATCTTTTTAATATTGATTTATTTCACCCCCTAGTGGAATAACCGACTCCCTTTTACATTTTCAGTTCAATTATGATCCACATGACAATTAAACTGAAAATGTAAAAGATTGAATGATAAAATGATTTACTATTTTTATTTATTAATTTATTTGACTGTAGTAAATTAATCAAGGTGGTACTAATGATATGTTCGACCTTCCTATTTGAACTACTTAAATATTACCCGTTCATCTTGTGCATAATTTTGATAAATGGTGCCACTATGTCTGGAGAATTATGTTAAATCTAAAGCCATATCCAGGTTTCAGTTAAGCTGCTTCGTTACATGTCTATTGTTAAAAATGCTGTATGAGTAATTGGATTGCAGACACGATGCTGCTTGTGGATTATTCATGTTCGTCAAATTGCTTATAATCCTTAAACAAAACGATGCATCTACTGCAACAGTGCAGCCTCATCCTCGCCCCTTTAATCTCACCTCTTCCTTCCTCTTACAAAAAATGTTTCCAAACAAATTGCTTATATGTCTGTGCATGCTCTGACAGCAGCTCTTTCCCACAATAATTGACCAGCTCTTGTTTCTGCTGCCTCTTTTTCATCACTGTGAAATGACACCCTCTTCTCTTGTTTACTTCATATTGGCTGATTGCTAGCACAATGGCTGAAATTGCTGCTAGCACATATCGGTCAGTCTTCATCAAACCTTGCTGCCTTGTGTGGGCATGCACGGAGTACGCAGTATCCTCTCTCTGTTTGCTTTCAGGGTACCACTCTGATCCTGTGGGTGCCGCTGATCGTGATGAGTGCCGTGGAGCTGGTGATCTCAGGGCGCTGCTGTGCAGCGTCGGCCTCTTTCATCTGCCGCAAAACAAGGATACACTGGGAGACCAGCTCGGTGTGTAACACTATCTAATTTGTGTTTTACTTACTTGTGTAACCGGCTCATGATGCTTCATATGTGCCTGCGTGGTTAAGTAATTTACCTTTACTACATGATAGAAGGCATATAACACTTTGTTTTATTCATTGTTATAATCAGGCAAAAATTAAAAAAGCTTTTTAAGTGGTCAAAGTTGCCCACTTGAAAAAAATGCCTTGAAGATTAATTTAAAAGATTAATTTTAAAAACAAACTTTGGCACCTTTTTGTCAGTATTGTAATACAGGCCAATTTAATACAACAATGACAATTTATGCATATTTTATGCATTTACAGAAATAATTCTCTGTACACCTGACAGCCATTGGAGGGAGAAATTTTGTTGTTGCAAATTGTGACCCCATACTGTACAGTATATACGGGAACAATTAAGAAAGTTTTTAAAAATTTTTACTTTTGTGTCATATTTAAAATGCATTTATGGGAAATTTTATCTTGCATCTCGGTTAGAATTGTATGCATAGGGAAGATTTTTATTACAGAAACCTTGGTTTCAGGTTCTGAATGCAGATAGTACCTTTTGCAGTCTAGGTTTTTTATTTTTTTTTTGGAAAAAAGCAGAAATGTTTAGTTCGAATAAAAAAAGGAGAATATAAATTAGAATATTCTTTATCAGAACTCCTTATTTGGATCAGTTGGGCTCCAACTGGCACACACATGCAATATTGGTGCACATACACAACATTTTATTAGAGTTTTTGGCTACAGAAACATTTTAGAGAGAAACTGAAGTTGTAGAGAGTATTTCCCATCATCATGATTGCTTTGTTGGATGCCAGAGTTGGCGGTATCCCCGTATCCCAGGGTATTTAAAACTAGCAAGGGTATTTCTGTAATTAACTTAATGAAAAATAATCTGCTGCGTAATGTACGCTGGTTATAATAGGGTTCGCTTGGTTAAGGAAATAGTCCTGGGAAAAAAAATTAGAGTTTGTTGTAATCTGTTCAGTTAGAGGTCTGTGTGCAGCGGATATGTTGTAGACGTAAGTGTTCTAGTGTCTCTGTATAGAATGGTATAATAGTATGGATGCTAACAGAAAAACAGCCTGTGACCCTCCTCAGATTGAGTTTAAACAGCCGCTTTACCCGAGAGTAGGTTAATTTAAAGTGACACAGAGGTTTTTTTAGTGTTTTAAACACTTACAGCACTGATGAAGAGCAAAGGTCCACATGTTCCTACACAAGCATGCCTGTCTCTACTAGGCAGACGGTATACTGGGGTGTAATCTGGCGAAGGTGGAAAGGTATCAGAAATTGGATAGTGCTCAACCCTACTGGATGCATCACTGTTCTTGGCCCAACCTGCCTGCAGTTTCCCTGAACTGATGCAAACAGCAACCATGGGTTTTTCAAATGCCACTGAGGATGGCGACTGCCAACAAACATTATGCTAATTAAACTGGTTTACATTCTGTGAAATAGGATTTGTGAAGCACATGTGGTAATATTACACATTACAGCGAAAAGGTTCTCTTTTTTTTTTTTTTTTTTTTAGGGGATTCTTTGAAGCGATGTCGATTGTGGGCGATGTCTATGTAATAAATCAGTGACATGAACATGGTGACCACAAACCTCTGAGATTTTATTAAGATGAATCACTTGCACTTATTTGTACCACAACCCAATGTGAATTTAATTAATCTCAATTTAATAATATGTATGACACCTTTCAATTTAATGAGCAAAAACCAATTAAGTGTTTTGTGTAATATTGATAAATGACCTGCCTGCTTTGACCCCATATAGCACACTGTGATTTATTATTATATATATTTTTTTAATCCACGTGCAATCCTCCTAAGTGTATATCTGGGGGTGTGTATGAGAGAGAAATTGGGCATGTACGCTACCATTGATGTATGACTCATGCTGCAGCAGTACAGTAAGGCTGTGTTTTCTTCCAGGTGAAGACCCTCAGCGTAGCTGTGCCCCCAGTGCTCCCCTGCCGTGTCCCACCACCCCAGCGTTACCATAGAGACTGTGTGCTGGCGCGCCCCCCAGAACAGCACGAGCTGCTGCGAGCATCACGGCCCTACAGCTCGAGCCGCTCGGCGCAGATCAGAGCAACCTCATCTCAATTCAACAGAGCCTCACTCAACAGGGCCAGCTTCTGGATCTAATTAAGGCTTGGTATTACATTGACCAAATCCAGCTCCTTCTTACAAGCGGCGTTAGAAAGGAAATGAAACTGGCGCGTGTGTCTGTACTCAAGAGGTGCATTCCATAAGACTTTACCCGTAACGTGTACGGTCCATGTTTGAATTGAAAATGAACCGTTCAAATGCTTTTCTTTAAGAAAAATGTGGGATGCTGTCTGGCACATTTGTGTGTACACGCAGATAAAATAGTTGTGAATTACAACATATAATTAAAAGGGGGGGGGGGGGGGGAAGCCCGTTAGTCTCCTTTTTATAAAATATAATTGTGTGTTAAATAATGTGCAAAAATGACATGCTGAAAAGATTAAATTATTTGTTTTGGCTGAATACATTTTGCTTTTGATGATGATATTAATAAACTTTTTCATATTTATGAACTGTCTGTTCCATAAAAATGCATCATTAAATAATACACCGATCAGCCATAACATTAATATATTAGCATTGATTAATAATTATATACCAGTAAACTGGTGATGGGATCACAGGCACCCGATGCTCATTTATGCCTGTGGGGAGGAAAGGCCAGCTTGGCTGGTTCGAGCCCACAGAAAATCCAATGCAGTACAAATCGCACAAATAAGTCCATGCTGGCTACGATAAATGCACCAGAACACCCACGGCGCACCACGTATGGGGCCCAGCAGGCAAAGAGCCAAAGGTTGTCAACCCAGCCTCCAAACTCCCCAGATACCAATCCAATCGAGCACTTATTGGAAGGTGCTTTAAAAACAAGTCCCTATGATGATACCAAATAGTTATCAGATCAACACTGACATTGCTTAAAGTCTTCTGTTTTTTTTTTTTTTGTATTCATCACAGAATAAAAATGTCCAGACAAAGTTTTAAACACGTATGTATATTTGTCATCAATTTCAGCAAAGGGGAAGGGAACAATCATGGTGTCTTCACATGAGTTTTTCATGCAACATAAAAGAGAAATTGCAATAAGGATCCCGAGGCATGTACACAGTCTCAGTGCAAAGTTTGGAAGCAATGAGTTGAAGCGCTAGACAAAAGCTGGGAGTGAAGTGAGACGAGCAACCGAAGCTCCATCACCATACACGAAAACATAGGAGGCGGATTGAAATGTGGCCGAGAGGGGGGAGGGAGGGGATGACTTTATTCTTCTCTGCTCAGTTGTTGTGACACCAAGTAGAGGAATAAAAGGAGTGATATTTTCATATACCCCTTAAATTAAGAGTGGAAGTAAGCCCTTAGAGCTTGCGCTCACTGTGATAAACTCTCTGTTTTTATTAAGAAAAAACATATATATAATATTTTAAGAGTGTGGTGTGATCATAAATCATTGCGCATTCTTTTCCGCATTCATGTTTGCTGTATATTGTAGTAAAAAATCTGTGCACAAAGACGGGCACAAAATATATTGGTGTGGTTGAGAGGGAAAGAAAGATAAAGAAAACGAAAGTGTTTGAGTTAGTACTGTAGTATCTTCGGCAAATTGAAATATCCAGCAGTGAATACAAAAGTGTTGGCAACAAATCTTTATAAAGGATAGACGTCACGTGTAGTTAATTCATTGCAGTTGCGATTGATTTCGGAATATTTGCAAATTTGTGGATTATACAGTAGATTTCAAGTTGGATGTACATAGTAGTGAAATTAAACCTAAGACGTACAGAAGGTAGGGGAATTTGCCACTTAAAGTTGAGGTTCAAAAGCACAGTATTACCTCAAAAACATACCGTATTTTACGACACGAAGTGATAATATAAATTTAGCACACACACATGCACAGGAATCATGCGCACATCACACTCTCACACACACACGCGCGCGCACGGAAAGCCTCGAATCGCATGTGCTACAAGCGTCGGAAACTCCAAACACCATGGAATGTTTCCCCTGATGCAAATCATGACCTTAGTAAAATAAAGATTCGGGTCTGGATGGCAGATTACAATCTTATCGTACTTCTGTCATGTAATATTTCTTCGAAACTCGTGACAATGACGCCACAAGGACCTCGGATCAGCGGTTAAAAACAATCTTGCTATAAAGTAAGATCACCAGTGGTTTACTGCTGCAGACCTGAAGACAAAGACGACACTGATGATTTCACAGAGATGAAATCTAGATTTCACAATGTGATAAACCACCACATGCAAAAAACAAAAACAAACTCAGAATAAATTAATTTGAGGAAACAATACATATGTACAAAACCAAAGGATAAATCAAGCAAAGACCATGAGATCTGCAGCCGTCTTGTAGTGAATGAAAAGGCATAAGCAAACAAATCCTAACATCCAGTCCTTCAGTCCACTGCGTCTACTGGAGTTTGTTTTTACGGACTTGGATTCTTACATGAGCTACATAATACTGTCTGCGTAAAAAGGCATCTACACTAGCCTCCTAATATGTTTTATATGTGTCTATACCGTGTGTGCGTGTGTGTATATGTATATATATATATATATATATATATATATATATATATATATACACACACACACATCTACACAAAATCAAAAACAAAATAAAAACAGGACACTGGGAGGAGTGAGAGCAGAGGACAGGGAGGAGTGGGAGTGCATGCACAATATCCAGGGAATGGTCCTTCCCGTAACCACGAGCCTGGAGTGTGGTGGCTAGCCGAGTGCTCCACGGGCCTCAGAGACACGGACAGACGAAGCGCAGCAGACAGAAGACGTCTTCGCGGGTGTTGTCTTTGTTCTTCAGATGAAAGTGTGTCCCTTCTCAAATGAACTAAAAGTAAAACGGATGCACTTTTTCTCTTTCTTTTTTTTTTCTCTTAAAACTCTTCCATCTGGAACACAAATAACAATGAAAGACGAGAACCTTCATGCACGGAGCGCTGTTTGAAAAAGAACTCAAAACTGAGAGGCACTGCTGGGGTCACACTGCAGCAGTCGCACGATGGACGGATCGCTCTTGGCACCTTTTATGAACTCCTCCAAAGAGAGCTTACCTGCGTGGGGAGACCAAGAAGTGAAGATACATGAGGGTTATGCAAAAAAAAAAAAAAAAAGACAAAAAAAAGAAATAAGGCGACAGTATAGCCAAGCAGAGCTTCATACTGTATCTCACCATCATTGTTCAAGTCCATTTGTCTAAAGATCTTGTCTGTCCTCTTCTCTGGTGTGGACTCATCTTCAGGCATCTTCATCACAGAGGACACCATTTTATAGATGGCCTGCAACATGATACATAAAGATAATAACAATGACAAGAGCAAGAACATCACTAGTATTTGGTTTGTCATGTGCTACTGTAGTGCTGGTTTCGGTTTTTGTTCTCCATCCCACCAATCAAAACTCATGTTACGTCCTTCCATTATATACTGTATCACTGCATTTACATTCCTATGCAGGCTGTAGTAATAACTATCCACTGCTTTTTAAAACACGTTTTAACATTATAAAATGTTATTAACATGGTGTGTGCACAAAACCATATATTAACAATCTAAAGCACCTTTAATACATACAGGAGTCCAACAAGAAATCTCATAGAGAGAGAGAGAGAGAGAGAGTTTGATGAGAAAATTGAGATGGAGATGTCCTTGAACTACTGGGCACTTTTAGGGCTCTCTTCAAAATCCCCAAGCCTCTCTTCAATCTCGCCAATCTTGCCAAAAATCTACCCAATTACCGGACATGTCATTTCTTCCTGTAGAAGTTTCACAAGGAAAAAAATGATACATTTCTCTCCTAGACTCACTCCTGAGGCACTCCCAAAGTCGCTGGGCTCTCCTGGTTCTCACCGATTTCATGCCGACGAGATTGAGGAGTGACTGAAGAGATTAAGAAGTAATCAAAGAGAAGTCCTATGAAATTTAGCGAGAACATGTTTTCTACTTAGCAAGATTGAAGAGATCTAGGAGAGCGTTGGCGAATGATCTACGTAATCCAAGAGAGAGTTGGTGAAATCGAGGAGAGCATCGAGACGAGAATTCCCACTAGGGACTGCATGACGCTAGCATCATTCTCTCACTCCTTGCTCGTGACACTCGCTAAGCTCTTCTCGTAGTCACGGGCCCCTCATCAAGCACCTTGGCTCCTTGGTTCGAGTATAAGCATTTCTCATTCTCTGGATATATATCCAGCAGTCTCAGTACACAATATTGGCCAAAAAGTATTCGCTCACCTGCCCATATGAACTTGAGTAACATCCAATTCTTAATCCATAGGGTTTAATATGATTTTGGTCCACTCTTTCCAGCTATAACAGCTTCAAATCATCCGGGAAAGGCTTTCCACAAGGTTTAGGAGTGTGTTCATGGGAATTTTTGACCATTCTTCCAGAAGCACATTTGTGAGGTCAGACACTGATGCTGGACGAGACGGCCTGGCTCCAATTCATCCCAAAGGTGTTCTATCAGGTTGAGTTCAGGACTCTGGTCAGGCCGGTCAAGTTCTTGCCCATACATGTCTCTTTATGGACATTATTTTATGCACTGGTGTGTCATATTGGAAATGCTGTGGGGGTTGTTTTTCAGGAGTTGGGCTCGACCCCTTACTTCCAGTGGATGGAACTCTTAATGCTTCAGCATACCAAGACATTTTGGACAATTCCATGCTCCCAACTTTGGGGGGAGAGTTTGGAGACGGCCCCCTTTTGTTCCAACATGATTGCGCACCAGTGTACAAAGCAATGTCCATAATGACATGATATGCATGTGAAGGCAGGTAAGCGAATACTTTACTTTTGGCAATATAGTGTATAAAATGAGAATTTCTAAAATAATCTTGAGCAGAAATCCTGTTTGGAGCATTAAGTGGAACATACTTTCATGATTTTTCAAAAATTATTCTAAATGTTCACTTGCATGTGTGTGCGTGTGCGTGTGTGTGTGTGTGTGTGTGTAATTTTGTGACTAATGGCAAAGTAATCACCTGAACATAATGAACATAATGGCATTTGTGCTTTTATCATTGGCTAAGAAGTAAATATGTTTGTTACATTTTTTACTAATTGCCTTAAAAGCCTTGTCAGGTAAAATTCGAGACCAAACTAGAGAGAACATTCCTTTTAATAAAATTATCATCACCAGAGTCACTGTGGATCCTGAGCCAATCTCAGATACACTGGTAAAGGTGCGGACACCCTAAACAGGTCTTCAGTTTTCAGGTCTTCAAAAAAAATTAAAAAATCGAACACGGGACTGTGGAGCATTGAAGTGGAAACACTACTCGCTCTCTGTGTTACCATGCAAACCACAAAGAGATCATTACTACTGCATGCTATAAATGACTGACAGGACCCAGAGAAATTCCATCATTCCCACTCAGAGAGCAGGGCGAGTTCTGCTCCTGGTCACGGACAGCTGTGGCATCTTCATGATTCAAACTCATGATCGGCACGCTCCGCTGTTTTTATGATTTAGTAGAGTGGAGTGCTTCTCCAACCCTTCTCCACTATAAAGCAGTGCTAATGATAAAACAAATAAGACAGCTCTGCGATTACTGTGCACTAGCCGACTGTAACGGCCACCAACCTACAGATAATCCCGCCATTGTACAGACAGGGATAAATCCTTGTTAAATTTAATCGTCTAATCCGTAAAGGAACAGCATAAGAGCTGCTGCTGCTGCTGCTGCTGCTACCATTACCATCCCCCACTACATCAACATAAATCTCTTCACTGGGGTCACTTGCTACAGGGTTGTATTTACTACAGAACACTGGCTAGTTTGACTGCAGCTGAGTACAAGCTGTGCACGTTGAACACATACTAATAGAACTCAGTGCTGCAGACACTCGGTGCTGCCGGCAATGGCTCCTGAACTCCCACTACAAATGAGTGTGTGGAATAACGAGCCGAACAAGCTCAACACCTGAGTGCACTCGCGAAAGCAGACTCAGCATACAGAGTAAAAGATAATATACAGTTAGACTTGCCTGACATCCTTTATTAGACGCATGTCAAGCCACTCTGACTACATGAAGTCTAATTATAGACAGTTGAGTTTTTTGGTGGTACTGTAGCTCTAATTTATTGAGTCACATGGCTTTGTGCCAGGCAACAATTAGTAAAACAATCCTGATGATACATATTTATACTGTATATACTGGATACACAGCCGCTCGCGCAATGGCAGTTACAGAAGCGTCTGCAGGAAAAAGCGCGCGCCCCAAGTCCTCCAAGGTACGGGAGCAATTTACATTAAACGCCTC
>JAQQZT010000023.1:27067060-27078329 GCA_030068275.1 Clarias platycephalus
AGAAATTGAGGTCGGGAATTTACATCATTAAAAGAAAAAAAAGTATGTCTATTTAATGTTCGCGGGTGCGGGGCGGGTTGTAAAAATAGATACAGTGATGCGGGGCGAGCTGGGGCCGGCCAAATAATTTCATAAAAGCGGGACCCGCGGGTTGGAAAAATACCCGACCATCACTAGCGAGAACGGACCCCTCAACCACTCAATATGCTTAATTGCTGATAGGAGTGAATGCATGTGTGCACAGTGCCCTCCAATGGACCGGCATGCCAGATGGTGTGAATTGATCTGATGTGCCGTGTTACTTGGGTAGGTTCTGGATCTACCACCATCCGGACCAGGATAAAACAGTTACTGAAGATGAAGGAACCAATAGTAGATGTAATGTTACTTGACCTTCAGCAGCATTTTATCAGATGCTGTCAGGAAGTGCTTCTTGACCATAACCCTCCCAAAGAGCTTGTGATTACAGCTGTGTCATTTAATGTTTTTTTTTTTTTTTCTGTGCCACTCTCTCGTCTGCTTTGCTCATCGAGAATCTAAAGCTACATCCAGATTTCTGTGAAGCTGCTTTGTGCCAAAATCTACTATTAAGTCGAAGATGCAAATAAAACAGAATTAATATGGAATTAAATTAATAGCTGGATTTGGAACATGACAGCTCCGGAAATGATAATTACTGTACAAATGTGAAATTGTGATATATTTTTTTGGGACTGTTTATGTGTGTTTGAGTTTTTGTTTCCTATTTCTGGCAAATTTCCAAAAAAAATAATTTAATATGGTGCTTTATTTTAATACTCACTAATTAAGTTATGAATCATCTCTCTCATCGCTCTCATTTTTTGTTCTGTTTTGACTCTCCCCATAGTGATCGATGATAAGGAGGTTTTATATGTGTGTGACCTCATTTAATCAAAGGAAGCAGCTTCTAGAGTTTCTAGAGACCGGGCAATTTATAAAAAAAAAAAAAATAAATAAAACAATAAATTTAAGTATTTTTCAGACTGCCAATATTTTTTCACACGTTTTTGATAAAAAGTCTATTACTGAAGAAATGATGTTCTTATAATGCACTTTTAATAGAAGAAAATTTGTAATGTCGATTTAATACATTTTACCATTTCGCTCATTCTTTATAAGGACGGCAATAATTATGGAGCCGAGTTTAATAGTGTGAGTGTGTATATGCTTTTCTGTGTGTGTGTGTCCCTTAATAAAGTAATTACATCTTCTTTCACTAACTCAAAAACATCCATGTATCTTTTTTTTTTTTTTTTTTTAAATAAAGATTTTTTTTAAAATCATCAAAATAAAAGGCAAGATGGAAGAAAAGCTGTTTGAGTTAAATTTTTTTCATGGCATGTTTTGAGAACACAGTCGCAACTCAAGAGCCAAGAATCTGTAGTAATTAATAACACAGTCGCCCACGCTGCCTCTGTATCCAGACGTGCCAGGAGGAGAGCCATGAGAAAGAAACGCTAGATGTGCAAGGAGGAGTGATTCACAAATAAACATCCGGACACTTCCATCATAATGCATTGGCCACATGGAGGCTTTTAAATGCAGCCCTGATGATTAGCTAAAGACAGGATTGTGAAGCTAAAATAAGCGGAACGGCGGAGCTGAGGTCGTCGGACGAGGGACGACTCTGACCTAGTCAGAGTATGACATCACAGAGAAACTGAAGGGAGTAACAAGTGAGACGGGGACGTGCACCGGCTGCCGATCATCTCAGGGAGACTGATGGTATGATAATACCACGCTTTAATTATATGATAATTATATGAAGGACTGATTATCACTTGGATCAGTGTTATTTAATTACTCTATAGTTCACCGAAGGATTGTTGTCTAACCTGCCAAGCTGTCAAATACAAGAGCTAAATAGTGATTCTGGAATTGTTCCCTGTGTCCTCCGTAGTTGGCTAATGGTTTTTTCGAGTTAGTAGCAGAAGTTGATGTGCAAATTACCAGATAACTCATCAGTCGATAACCACTTGAAGCAGTGTGGACAGAGATCAACAGCTCAGTAAAGTCCAGAGACAAGGTGCTCCTGACACAAGTTAAGAGGATAACATCCAAGCAAAACGGTCGATCAACTGAAAAAGGAGAGAACTTCTGCAAACCCAAGTTCAGTGGTAATAACAGGGACTTCTACCGCTGGAAAAGGGACTAGGAATACCTCCAGAGACAAGGGGAACCCACAGGGTCCCCTAAGGTTAAAAAGATTCAGCTGGTAGAGAGCATTGATGACAAGATTGCTAAAGAGCTCAGGCTATTCTCTTACAACACTGCTGCTGACATCTTCAGGGTGTTGGAGAGCCGTTATGGAAACAAAACCACAATTGCCATGAAAATTGTAAGGATTCCTGCTGTGAGAGGGAATCAGCCAAGAAGGACTTTAGAGTTAATCCAAATGGTAAAAAAAAAAAAGCCCTGGCTCCGGAACTTGGAAATACTGGAAATACTCAACGCAATAAAGAACCCACTCGTAACAAAGTCAATTGAGAGCAAGTTACCCGAGTTTATGAAAAGGGAATGGTTGGTCTAACATAATGGATCCTGCAAATGGCATCACACTAGAGAAGCACTTCGATGCACTATTAAAGTTCCTAAAGAAACAAGAAGAAATGATTGAAAAGCTTGAACAGCTCAAAAAAGGCAGAAAAGCCGAGAGGTATACATTCACCAGAATGACAAAGAAAGTTTCTACAGAAAGTGGTTGCGTCGTGTGTGGAGCAGAGAAGCATAGAGACAAAATGTTCTACTGCAAAAAGTTCAAAGAACTAAAACTAGCAGAGAGGAAATCCATTGTAAAAGAACTGGGTGCGTGTAAAAAGTGCTTGGGATGTCACGAAGATGGTGACAGGTGCAATGACAACTACCTTTGCAGGAAGACTGTAAAAAGTGGAGACCCGTCAGGCCACCATTACTTCCTTTGTCCAAAAGGGAACTCAAGAACATGGCAGACTGACAGATGAGCCAAGTGTAAAGTCCAACCAAGTGAGCGTCACAGACAGAAGGTCATCAAAAAATTGAGGAACGGAATTCCTGCAACCATTCTTTATAGAGATGTTAGACAATTAGTTCTCTTGGTTAGTTTCCATCTATCCACAAGAAATGTAACATAATGGCCTGTATCACATGTTTGCTTAAACAGTTCATGAAAAAGACATGTCATGCTCGAATAAGAAGAGAAATGTAAATAGAGGCAATGGTACAGGTATGTGTTAATCTCATTTAAACTGCATTTTGTTGTTGCATTTGTTCATGCATTTCCTCAGAAGTAGTGGTGCATCTTTTTCTTTGTTTTTTTGTTCATTTACGGTTATCGACCACAAGTTGAATCCACTTTGAGCCAAACTGAACGACTGTTGTCTAGCCTGCCAAGCTGTTAAATAAAGAGCTAAAAAGTGATTTTTCCCTGTGTCCCCTGTAGTTGGCTAATGGTTTTTTCCCCACTGAGTTAGAAGCAGAAGTTGATGTGCAAATTCCCAAATAACTTGACAAGGATAAAGATAGCATTAATGCTGCTGAGCGCTCAAAACTGCAAATCTGATTAGTCAGAAGATGTTTAATTAATTGAATCCTTTGATAATAGTTGTGGATTCAATGAAAGTCAAAGACAGACAGACAGACAGACAGACAGACAGACAGACAGACAGATAGATAGATAGATAGATAGATAGATAGATAGATATTTTATTACCAAAAATATGCATGTTCTCATCTGTTATTGTTTTAATAGTAACACTCACTGCAATTCCACATCCAGTTTTTGGAAACTAAGCAACCTCAATCTCTGCTTCCTATTGGGCCACACATCACACCACCCTACTGTTGATGATTTTCCTATAATCCAAAGACTCCATACTTTTATAATCCATTGCCTTTGTTTTTAATATGATCATTTTTATATGACTATGATTACGATTATAATTATAGCTTGTCCTATATCAGTTCCCCTCCTCGTGGCCTCTAGAGAGATTTATAAAAAGCTCTCTCAGTCCACTATGCTCGGAGGATTTCCAGCTCTTACGCAACGACTCTCATAAACCACAGAAGCTTGTTATTAACTCGTGCTTTCTATCTCAGATCTTTGACCCCCGTTTGGTGAGCTGAATATTGGATTTCCCATAAATGCAGATTTAGTAGACGTCATGTCCGCTGTCATTATTAACTCCTTCAGAACTCTTGACTTTGGTGATAGATTTAGATTTAAGGAGCAAAGCTGCAAGACGGAGGGAATGTGGGAAAACACGACATCACTAACAACAAACAGAAAGCGGAGGCAGCTTACTCTGGAGTCAGGCCTAGTGCTTATGTCGGAGAGCTCAGTACACAAGCTACTGCTTTAATCACCCAGATCGATGATTTTACTCTTTTTAAATTCTCTTCTTTGCAAATAGCAAAAAAAAAAAGGTTCAGTTTGAAATTGTCTTTAAATAAAATACATTTAGAGATATCAAAAAAATACAAAAGCTTTTTCAAATGAGGTTGCATAACATGTTTTTCAATCGCACAGCACAGGAGATCTGCCTAACACACTCTGAAGTGCAGCACTCCACACTGCCTTAATGTTATCACTCATATCCCCAGGTGTCATCCAAGTGTTATCAGCCCAAGTCATATTTATTGCTTAATGCCTTTAGAAGGGGTGCTTTATGCAATTCCGAATCATGCCTGAAATACAGCCAGTCACAAAAGAGAAAGCAGGATGTTTTCTTCCCTCTCAAATGCTCTCTCTGTTGTAAAATCATCAACAAAATTCCAAGCAGATATCACTGTTTACTTGTAACCCACGTTATAAAAAGCTCATCTCATGAAACCTTCTAAGAAAATATCAGCGAGCATGCAGGAGTGGAAATTCAATTCAAATCTACTCTTTGGGTCTGGCTTTCTTCTTAAATATATCCAACCTTCAATTTTCTGTACCAGGCAACAGGCGTAACAAGCAATCTTCCTCTCCAACCAAAGTCTTCCACATGCACTGAGCGAATGTCCAGCCTGTTCATCACCCAGGACAAGCTTTCTATCCGATCCTACTGTATCTCAGGCACAGCTGTAACAGGGCTGCTAATCCAGCTGTGTGAGGGGGTATAAGGGGGTATATACAGTAATATTGTAATGACGCTGCGGACAGATTGGATTCGACAGGCAGCTGAAGGGGTGTCGACGTTTACGAAGGACAAAGTGAAGTTCGAGCTGACAGCTTCATGGAGCTGAAAAGAACTGAACCAGACAAACAGAGAAATTAGAAAAACTATGTGTTTAGTTGAATATAACAAGAGCTACACTTTTTTACCCTACGTAAGCTTTTTAGTTTAAATTGATTAAGAATGGATACCACCTGACTGCATACACCCAGTTTAAAATTCATAAAAGAATTCTAACAGGTCGAAAGCTAAATTCTTCAACCTTGAAACAACATACAGTACTATTCCTGTTTATTTCCCCTGAATTATTTCAAATGATTTACTAAATCAAATGCTCTACGTTAAATAAACAGTAAGCCAAATCAGTTCTCAAATCTGAATGTGTGTTATTATATTCCATGTAACATGTGTGTGGTTTCCTCCCACAGTCCAAAGACCTGTGGATTAGGCTAATTTCCCGGCGTTCCCAAATTGCCCATAGTGTGTGTGTATGTGTGTGTGCCCTGCGATGGATTGGCACCCTGTCCAGGATGTACCCCGCCTCATGCCATACGTTTCCTGGGATAGGCTCCAGGCTGTAACGACCTTGAATACACGATAGAGAGGTGCAGACGATGAGTGAGTGAGAGAGAGTAACATGTATGTTCCAGCTGTAACATATAGGAACTGTTTCTATGGCAACAGTTTGAGATTACAATTGTCATTTTATTCAAAATTTATTTATAATAAAACATTATCATTGTTTATTAACTTTTACATTTTCTCCAAAAAGTTCCAGGACTTTCGCCAGGTTACTACATAGCATGTTTCTATACAAATAAAATCCAACTTTGAAATGAAAATTTCAGTTGCATCTTTTTAAACTGTTGCATATTCACTGTTGTGATTGGGAACAAAGCACAGATTCGCATGATCGCCTGATGCCATAAATCACAATCTTCTCCCTAGCTGTAGCAGGATGCAAACTCACGGTCTCTGGATAATACAGCAAATGCTTTTTAGGTGCACCACGCAGAAGCATGTGCATGAGCAGAACATAATAGGTTATATCTGAGAGGTATGGGTCAATCATCGTTCATGGCTGATTAAGCTAACAAACACGTGATTCCCGTAACTGGCTGATCAATCAGTGCATCTTTAGTAACAGCGCAGACACAAGGACCTGTAAAGTAGATGTTAAACATAATCTAAGGCTAATGATGAAAAAGAATCAGGTTTCATAGAGGGAAATGTTGAATCGATAACGTGGTAGATTGCTTTTGTATCAGTGATTTATAGAAGTTGTCTCCAGTATCACACACCCTGAGGAGTTTGCACAGGGTCAGTTGTTACAGTCTAAGCAACAACAGGAATTCACTTCCCATGCAGACGTTCCCTAAAATGAAATATAATTTCAGAGTGGTAAAAGCATGACATATCGATCACGTGTACATTTGAAAGGAATGGCACTGTGGTCTAAGTGAAATGAAACATTTTGGACTTCCCATCAGGCTGCATCACATTACCCTGGCATGGATTATTTTCATAGAACAGCACAGCATGTGTAATATTCCTTACTTAATGCAGAGCATCTGGCCAGTGTAAATATTTAAAAATGAATAAACATGACTCACCAATTCGGTCATCATGAAATCTGAAATCTTAAGGATGATGTAAAACGATGCGTATTTGAGACATTCTTCCGTCATTCTGCATATGTTTTACATATATACTGATATACTGTATATATATATATATATATATATATATATATATATATATATATATACACCCACGTTTATTTTACTATACTAAACTTTTAGTAATTTACAGTGTATTCTGTCTGGTGTCATACCCTGCTGTAAAATGCCACGCATCGCATGAAAGCCCGCTGTAGCTCTCTACTACAATTAGTGCTACACCACTACTATCATTATTACCCAGAGACTCTTCTACAGTACATAGTGCAGTACATGCAGGGAACGCGCAGGGATCCATTTTGGATTCGGCTCGCTTCTGCTTCTGTGTTTGTTGCCCTGAACAAAAACCCTTGTCTGTCAAGTACAGCAGCGTAAGGAAAAAGCTCGGGTATTGATCAAATCTTTTCAGCAGTTCAGACAATATCGATTCGGTGTGATGTGCTACATGGATGGACAGATGGATAGATGAATGAAGAGCTCTGCATGCTAGGAAGAAAAACAAGATGCCAGTCTACGTGCTGAGCCTGAGCCTGAGCCTGAGAGTGCCACTGTAGACCAACAAATCAGAGTATTAGGACAAGGGTACAGAAACGCTTGGGATAAAAACGCTTCCCACAGAGAGAGGATCTTATTGCAGCGACTATAAAAAGGCAGGGAAAAGAAGACAGAATTGATTTTTTTTTTCCCATCCCTCATCAATTTTAGAGAAACATAAGAAATTAGACAAGCAATTTGATCCCTGACTTTTGGGTCCCTCTGTGTCTCATTTTTTCCTCTAACCTCTATTTCATTGTTTGTCCTTGGACTGTTTTATGTTTAGCTTTTTTTTTCTTCCCCATTTCCTCTGGCTTTCTCTTTAATGGCCACTACTTTGAATATTCACTCTCTTTTAATCAAATGCTGTTGATCTTCCATATCTTTCTTTTCTTCTCTCAACATCTGTCTATCTGACATTCGCCCTCCAGCTACCCTGCAGGCTGTACTCATGCATGGACACACACGTTTGTCTTACGTTCACATTTGCAGCTAATTAATGTCATGCCTACACCTTAATCAAACTCGAATCTTAAACTGTCTCAAAAAAAAACTGTTGTCCTCATGGGGACAATTCAAATTTCCCCACAACTGTCAGCTATTACTATCCTGGTGGGAATAAATAGATAAGAAATATGAAAACATGCACCCACACATTCATGCATTCATACATACTCATACACACACACACACTCCCTAAGCTGACATCCAATATAACAGTATTACAGGGTATTTGATCCCTCAAAAGCTAAAGAAGCCTCACCCTCCCTGCAAATCCCCTGTTGACATCCCCTGCGCATCAAACAGCAGTGTTTGCTAAAGCAATGGGCAGTCTGCCTGTCCTGCTCTTCGTAGGTGTGGCAGAATATGCTGCAGTAATGCACATTCAATCATGCACATTCAACAACGCTGTCAGGACATCATAGTTTCAAACGTATGCTAAACTGTATCTTTTGGGGTAACACGTTAGTTACTGCGTTGGTAGAAAAGGTCCTTTCTATTCCCCATAAACTGGGAACTTGACTAAACAGAAGACCTTCATATAAAATGTTCATATAATGTAAAACCAAAGTAACTTTAAGAACTAAGTACACGGTGCCACTGGCTTTCAGAAATTCCTGGAAATAATAAGATGAAACTCACACTCAGGAAGGATAATGCAAGAAAAGAGAAATCAGAAGACTTATTCGCGTATTGTGCGAATTCTTGAGCTTTTCTACACGTTTTGCTTCAAAAGAGCAAGACATTCTTGTATTTTTTTTATGTAGACTTGAGGAATCATTCTCCAGCGCTTCCTTTGCCTCTCTTTCTCAGTCCAGGTTCTGTATCTGCGCAGTTTTATAGAAATGATTTTTTGTTTGTTAAGCCACACAATGAACTATGAGTCTTTCAAGCATGAAAAACATCTAACTGGAGGCATGAACCAGTGAGAAACAGGTGCAGATGATGACAGATGATCAGGCCGGTGATTAGTGTACTGGTGCTGATGCTGAACGCTGAGTGGTTGGAACAGGTGAGAGGGGAAATTATGTTGGTTTGTAAACAACCAAGTTTTAACTTGTATCTTTAGGCACTTTGAAGCCGTTCACAGTAACACATTTGCTCCCATTAATTTAATTGAATTTACATAATTTAATTGAATTTAATATGAAGAAACGAGGGGTGGCTTAAGACTTTTGCACAGTGCTGCACTTAACGACGTCATTACATTTTCAAGGCACTGCTGTGATCAAACCTGATAGAGCATGCTGTAATAGGAAAATAATCAATGACGTGATTATGTGATGCAGCCTGACTTTGTGGCCACTATTAGAGATGCATTTACACCACTGGAGAACCTTTTTCTCCCTGACAGTGTACGATGTTAAAGCGGCCCAGGATCACTGTGCTGTTCCAGTCTCGACACTGCCAGCAGGTACAGCTATTAATGAAGCCAGGACGGGTCAAGCCCCGACCTAAATCACTGAGGCATTTATTTCACAGACGGCTCATATGGGAGGGTAGGAGAGGAGGAGGAGTTGGTAAAGATAGGCAGCGATGAGGGAATGATGGAGACGGAAGGAGATGAAGGGAGAAGGAATAGTAATGAAGGCGGTTAAAATAAGAATGAGGCTGTGTCCTCGGTGGGTGAGTCCCTCCGGTCAGGGTGAGAATAACAGCTCACTTTGCAGTCTTCATTTAATTTGTCAGCTGGGATTTCTGCCAAACTTAGCTGTCCATTTGTCAAAAGGATAACAACGTGGGGAAACTCTGCTGAGCTGAAGGATTCTAACAGTTTTTGTTTAACATGCACTGGATAGAAATGACCTGCAAGGGTTAGACAGGGTGCAAAAACAGGGGTGTGTGATCATCCCTCAGTCTCGTTACACTGGGGAGCAAATGATTGAATGTGAATTAAGGAATATTACTGAGAGAGAGAGAGAGAGAGAGAGTGTGAGAGACATGTGTGGGTGTAAATGTTCCAAATGTAGGCTGATGGATGGAAGTGCAGCTGTATGCCGTGAACACCCCACGCCGCCCGCCCCTTCAGGTTCATGCATCTACAAACACATCAGTCACAGTGCTCTATTATCAAACCAGCTCAGTTCAGCTCTCACAGGGAAACAGAAAAATACTGATTGTTATAATCATGACCTGTCTTCACACAACACGAACACAATATTTATCATTATGACGGGGTTACTGCACCCTGCACCGCGTATGGAAAACTGATAATCGGAGAGCTGCTCTGCCTGGAGGCTGTTTGACCTCTGATGCACAGCGTGTTGGTGTGTGTCATGGCTAAAAGCAGGATGGGGGATTAGCAGGAGAGCGCGGTAGATAACTGCAGCTGCCGGTAATCATTTGGAGAAATAATGATTAGGCGTGTTGCCAGAGTGGTCTCTTTAAATTGGGTCCAATCCTTTGAAATTAAGATTCTGATTAAAAGCTGCCAGGCATGTATTAAAACCTCAGAATGATAAGGTCCTATCTGACGACTTTGATGTTTTGATGTAATATTCTGACCTTCAATTTTAATCATTATCATACCGTAAAGCATTTTTGTGTAAACCCCTTACCTGTACATATCCATTGCCATGTAATCAGTCTATTTATAACACTAACTTGTTTTAGAAGAATAAAGGCAGGTATAACCTCATCGGGGCAACCCCCCAAAAAATACAGACAGAACTTTTCTCATAATTGGTGCAGGTATCATTTAGACAGAGCTTTTGAAGAAAGCAAAATAAATGGGTCACATGAAAACATGCTTCTGTTGAGGAACTTTTTAAAAGGTCCTTTCTATTTCCATGTGGGTCAAGCAAAGAGGGAATGGTGACCTCCATTCAGCACCAAATCAGAGAAAGAGACAAGCACCACTTCATGGAGCTAAATCAACCCAAATTATATATTTAAAGATAAAATGCCCTACTAATTTTCTACTATTGCCATTCGAATATCTGAGTCGAGAGAGAAAATATTAGCTAATAATAATTAATTCACCTTCTATACCATCACCCTGTGCAGGGTCATGGGTGGACTGGAGCCTATCCCAGGAGACTTTCGTACACCTTGGACAGGGTGCCAATCCATCGCAGGAAACACAAATACACTACACACACCACTGGCAATTTGAGAACGCTACTTTATCTAATCTGCATGTCTATGGACTGGGGAAGGAAACCAGAGTACCCGGAGAAAACCCACCAAGCACGGGGAGAACACGCGAACTTCACACACACACGGACCCTAGGCAGGAATCAAACCCTCGACTCTAGAGGTGAGAGGTCACAGCGCTAATCACTAGGCCACTGTGCCACCCTATTAATGATAATACTTATTGTTCATTCATTCATCTTCTGTACCGCTTTATCCTGTTCAGGGTCGCGGGGACCTGGAGCCTATCCCAGGAGACTCGGG
>JAQQZT010000023.1:27084410-27096788 GCA_030068275.1 Clarias platycephalus
GCAACGTCACGTGATCTCAATCGCGATTAAGACGATAGACCAAAATCTCTATCGGTTGACAAATTTCTACCGGTTAACCATGTATACCGGTATATCGCCCACCCCTATATTATATTATATTATATTATAATAGCACTTGTTTGTCATAATATATTTTCTGCAAATACCCAAGGTGGAAAAAAAAATTTAATCACTACACAAAAATTATACAAGATAATATAATAAGGATAAGGATTTTATTTAATTTTTTTTTTGACCACAACATATTAGATAGCTGCTCAGGAATTTTGCAGTTCTTTTCAGGAGAAAACCAAAGCCTCACAGAGAAAGTCATAAGAGCTACTTGTGAGCTAGGTGTACGTAGCTTTTTTCCGTGTTTATAGTACTGTAGTCAGGTTGCTAACATAAGGTATAAGCAATGCCTTAAATCTGTGGTAAGGCCAACCTACCATCTTACATTAGCTAATCATATTAATAATTAATAATATTAAAGCATTTGAATAATAAATAGGTACTAATATTAATAATTTGTAAAAATCACTATATACTAGCTTACATAAGCTAAAGGCATAATCTTCACTAGCATTAAGGTAGCTAACTAACCTGATAGGATTTGTAAAAGAAGCTTTTAAGTGTTAATAAATGTTCGTCTTCACTCTACCCGAGTAACTAAATTAAGCTAACATGATTTCTAAGTTAGCATCATAAACATTTCGAATTTAGGATCTTCAGTCCGAACATCAGCCTAGTTTATAATCTGTACAAAAGCTAGCCATGTAGACAAGGAAGTAACATGATAACGTTGTGACAGAATTTCCAAACAGTTTTCTGATATAGTTTTCTTAGCTAAACTGTGCTAAGCTGACAGGAAATCTGAGATTAATTCTCTCTAGTTATCTGATTTGGAGTTTTGCAGGTGTGAATTTCACTGATTAGTATTTAGCTAACAGCTCTAATGTAGGAGCTTGCAATTAGGACATAATTAGCATTCTGCAGCAATGTTGATCTTATTAGAGAAGCAGCTGATCAAGTTTATTGGCAACCAGCATGCAAATCCATCTGCATATCAATAGCAGAAAAACAACAATGGTTTACTTCGTTGTGGCAGTAGTAATAGATGTGCAGGTAATCCCAGGTCTTCTGCATAAGCTTCATTTGCTCTCCTGAGTATGACAACACAACACATCTGTGGCAGTTATTTATCATCAATAAGCCTTTTTAATTTAATTATTAACTTATTCCATGTAGAGCTGAATAGGGAAGCTCTGGGACAGGGTGAGCTGTTCTGACTCACCACTATTTCAGTCAGAACAATTTATCAGTAAAGAGCAGTCCAATTGATTTTTCAAGCCCAGTGCTGCATTACTCAGCCTGGGATGACATGACTGAACTTTTTCTGACATATGTTTCAGGGGAGCAAAAAATTTTTTTTGCCGGTGTCGGTCTGCTATGTTTAAATCCAACTTGTTAACTTCTGTTGAGCTTTAGATCCAATCAACAGCCACCACAATCACAGCATCTAATCTCGACTGTGAAATCTAGCTCAGCTTATTTTCATTCTCCAATTCTCCACAATAAGGGCTTGGAGACTCAAATGACTCTCTAGCAGACCTCACGTGCTAGGGGAAAGCAGTATAGAGGTCAAGGACAGCAGTGTTCTCACAGTGGCCTAGGCTCACTCCGGTCAGATATAGCATCACCGATTTAACATAATTTTTAAACAGCTGATCCTTTAATTCTAATAAGCTGCAAGACTTGTTTGTTCACCACAGTTTATAGATGCTCAACTGACTGTATTATCATGATGAAAGAGTCCAGTGCCATTAGAGAATACATGTGCCATGAAGGGGTGCACTTGGTATGAAACGTCTAGGTAGGTGGTAAGTACTAAAGTAAGAACCACATGAATGTCAGGATCCAAGGTTTCCCAGCAAAACAATGCCCAAAGCATCACACTGCCTCTGCCGGCATGCCTTCTTCACATCAGGATGCCATCTCTTCCCCAGTAAAGTCATGCACCATATGATGTAAAAAATAACATGATTCATTAGACCAGACCACCTTTTTCCATTGCTTTATGCTCCAGTTCTGATGCCCATGGTAAGTGCTTTTGGCAGTGGACCTACAGTAGTTCCAATGTGAAGAGAAAGAGTGGTGGATATTAACTGTGATATTGGAATGTGAGCGGGGTGATGCCATGCGCCACAGGGACAAAGATGGGCGGACTGTACACCGCCATTTAATCCTAGGGGAAAGGGACGTTGACTAAAGGATTGCACGAGCTGCCCCAGCAATTTTAGTTTCAGGCAAGAGCCATCGCCTGTGCAATCCAGTCACTGAAGAGGAAAAGGCCACTTTATCAATGTTAAGGCCGTTCTTCCTTGCCGGGATCACCGCAGCAGTTCCGAGAGGAGTGACAGCAGACGTTGGCTCCATTGTCTTTAACTCCTGTCTGAGTCAAGAAAAACTGACTGAGACTGTGGAAGCTGTGTTGTGGAGCCTGCAGGAGCCGCTCTCCCACCGCCACTCACCAGCCGTGCCAGCTGGGCACTGCATCTGGACCTCCCCTTCTTTCCTTCCTCCTGCCTTAAAACCCTTTTTTTCCCCCTTTTCCCAATAAAATCACCCTTTTCCAGTAACACCTTGCCTCATGTCTGTGTGTCTGTGGTGCCCTCTGAGTTACATTCTTCTTTTGGATCAGACCAGATGACTTAGCCTTTGATCCTTCATGTGCCTCAATGGGCCTCTGGTACCCACCACTTCAGTTGTTGTCCTCACTGAGGCCACATTTGGTGGGTAGTAACACCCCATAAGACCTGTCATTTTGGAGATGCTCAGACCCAGTCGCCTAGGCAACACGATTTGCTCTTGTCAAAGTCACTCAGATCCTTTTGCTTGTTCATGCTCATGACTGTTTACTTGCTGCCTAATACATCCTCACCTCTTGACTAGTGCCATTGTAATGAGATAATCCATTGTTTTCCATTTCACCTAATTTAAGCATGTACCTGCCAGTGAATGTACTAATTAATATTTTTATAACATGCTTCTTACAATAATGCAGTTTACATTAATGCCTTTAGTTATTATCATGTCTATAGTAAAGGCTAATTCACACAGAATTATATGATGGCACTACACATGATTACTAATAATACTAATACTAATAATAAACACAAAATACGCTGTTAATAATAAAAGAAAAAAATTAGAATTGTTTATACGGGTAAGTGTTCTGGAGAAATAAGTTTATATAATATTTTTGTATGAGTCGTTAGTGGCAACACTTGCCATTTTCTGCCATGTGAAAAAAGGAGACTGAATGTGCTCTTTCTGGCTTCTCGGCAACATGACAATCTACAGTATGTTATTTTATCCAAGAAGAGAAAGAAAAAAACGAGCCTGGTGAAAGAATAACTGTTTATAAATACAATAGCATTAAGTGATAACCGAAACACACTTATTTTGCAAATCATAAACAACATTAAATACCTAGAAACTGATGAAAAATAACATGCTGTATTATTTTAAACTGCATGTCATTAATGGACATTTACAGTACATCACTGAATATTATGCTATAACAGGATGCTATGCGTTTTATTCCTTACTTGTTCTATGCCGGGTAATAAAAAAAAAAATGAACAACAATATTAATTTAAAGATTGGTCCAAAGAGACAGAGAGCATAGACTGTTTATAATACTTTTTTGTTCTGTTTTAAATACAAAAGTTTGAGTTTGAGACAATTTAGAAATCATTTGGAAAGCTTGCAACATGATGCAATATAAATGCAAAGTGCGTAAAAATCCAATAAAGGATGTACAAATCAAATAATCCGTCTCACATAGAGCATTTCTCACCCACTGCAGCACAAATCTGAAGCAGTGTTTTTTTTTCCCCGCCCGCTGGCATATACAGCTGATTACTTCCTGTCCGCCTGTAACTCCATCCTCCTTAAAAGGCGCACTCAGGCAGCTATTTTAACATTTGAAACATCTTGTTCTGTTTTCGATCATGGTTCTGAAGAACAGCAAGCAAATTGCGCAGCAAGTGCTGATATCGGAACTAGCTTAATGACAAACAATTCTGCAGTCGATAAGAGGACGGCCAAGAGAGAGGGAGAGAGAGAGTAGCTGAGTAATTCAGGACCATAATAACATGCCTACTTTTGGGAAATAATTGTCAATAATGTGTTTTTTTACAATATGATGGAAGACACATTCATTACTCGTCATTAAATTGAGCACATAAAATAAAAATGTCAGCTACCTTGAATATATTACAAAAAGTAACAAGTGTTTTGATACAAGTAGTTTTTTTTTTTTTTTATCCTTTTATGATACATAACTGGGTATTATAGTATCTTATGACTGGAGAAAAGTAATATTTCCACCTAACTTAAATTCATATGTTTGTGAGAGTCAAATGCTATTATAATAGTGCCTGTCGTGTTCCTGATGTGTACATAAGTGTAAACCCTGCAAACTCAAGAGCTTAGGAAACTGCATGCAACACTGGGGAAAGGAAAATATTTGAGAAAGTATGTTATATGAAACATTACAGAGCCTGCATCCCATTTCCTGTCTGGATGAGAAATGTTCTAAAAATACACATCCTTTTCATTAAAATACAGATTGCCCTCTCAGCAAGATATTCCCCTTTAACTGTTATTGTTTGGTAAAGTACTGTAACTTCTGTCCAGGAAGGCTCTCTCTTAAGCCCCATGCCTGAGATCACATGTTTCATGTCACAATTACTTTGATCCACTTTTAGTGTGTACAGTAGAATGCACTCTTTTACACCATTAATATTTTTATTCTCTGGTTTTATTGCACGGATTATGTCTTTTGTAGTTTCATTTATTTAACCTCATTTCTGGCTACCAATGTAGTGTACTAACTAAAGAGAAGTGTACTAACCAGTGTACTAACCAGTCACGTTATCTACAACAAAATCTGCAACCATACAAAAGATACAGTACAACTAATTCAGTAGCTACTCAGATTCTGAATGAAACGATGAGAAAATACTTTATAAACATGTGTTACTGAAACAAAGATGATGGCTCAATGAGTTCTAAAAATATTTAGACAGTGGAATCAAAGTTGATTAATTTGGATTTTTTCGGGGAATACCAGTTCAGAGTGGAAATAATTAGTTGTTTGCATGTTTATCAACAATAAATGGACCTATAAACTGACATTACATAATTAATAAAATAAGTTGAAATTACCAAACTGTTGTGGTATAAGAGAAATAAATTTTAAAAAATAGATTATTTTTCTATAACTACACTTTTTGCTGTACCTACAGTATTCCTTGTCATGTCTCTTCTTGAATTGTGTGCTTTTTTAAATGATAAGTTTGATCAGTCATTCCTAAGGACTGATTCTGGGTCAAAAAGTACCTCTACATCCTACAGTACATAAGAAACAGAACATCTTATGAAAAAACATGACAATATGTATTTGTTCAACTTCAGTAAGAGCTTTATTAATTGATTGGTTAGGATCAAAATTAAGTAAGAGTGTAGAACACACCCTAAATGGAACACCAGTCCATGGCAGGGTGCCATGCACTCACACACACACACACACACACACATTCACAACCAGGGGAAATCCACAAGCGCATGGGGAGAATGCATAAATACTCCACACAGACTCCACACAGTTCCTGGTGCTCTGGGGTAGCAACACTACCCACTGTTCCACCATGCCATTATCCTTGGTTTAGTTTGTGCTAAATAATTTGACATCTTACTGAGGCCTCATTTTTATTTCAATATTTTTTCTTGCATTAAGATCTTGCATTATCATTTTTTCGACTGCAGAAACTGTCATAACACCATTGATATGCATGGTCAGGTGTGATAATCAATATTATTTTCCTCATTTTTCTTAATCACTGGGAAAGGCCAAGACTGACTTTAAGAACATTTTGCATTGTCGATTTATGCCTTTTCCATTTGGAAAATGGCTCGGCACACCAATAAATTGATTTCCATTCTGTGTAAGGGTTTTAAAAAATCTCTTCTGAAACTTTTGCATAATTTATAGCAGCATTAGTTTTTCTAAACTTTCCCCAGCTCATTATTACCCTAGTTTCACTTCCCGCTGGTCAAACCAGTCCTGAAATCACCTTCCTCTGGTCAAGCGTGAGAGGTGCTCTTAATCCCTCGTGTGCCTGTGAAATGCCCTTCAAACAAACAGAAAGCAGGCCATCTGACTCACTAGAATCCAATGCAGAACAACTAATGCCTGAACACCGTCATGTGAATGATATGCTGCTAGCTCAAACAGTACAACCTGCTTAGCACGAATTGAAGCTGACCTATTGAGCCAGAAGACCCTCGACATATCCTTAGGAGCAACCGGTAATTCGAGGACTGAGGAGAAAAAATATTATCTCATTTGAAAAAAGAATCCACTACTCATGCAAATAATCACAGAATGGCAGTATCGGTCACCGAGATGAGCCAGACAAATAAGCCCCACCCCACAACCCAGAGCACCCAAAGGATCTTGGTGCCAGACAGCAAAGCATGCCCCCAAGGTGCCCCCAAGGTGCTGTGAGGCCACACCCTGAGGAGCCATTCTGGTGGCACAAAGGGGGATCTCAAAACCTAGCTGGTTTTAATGTTAATGGCTGTAATGTTATGGCTGATCAGTGTACTCCACTATACTGTATGAGAAATAATCAGCTGCATGCCATATAAGCATACGTTATACTGCTGAACATGCATGCTGCCTAAATGCATTAATGTTAAAATATTCAATTGTATTCAAATATTGAGCACACTCAAAATCTTGGAGTTGTTTTCAGTCCTGATTTAAATTTTTGTTCCTAAAGCAAAACAAAAGGGTGAAAAAAAATCTTATTTTTCTTTCATTTTCAAATCTGGATATTTTTTTGTTATTGCAACATGGAGAGATCATTAGAATAAACCACAGGCACAGAGAATAATTGCCTCCCTGTCAGGACTCTCTAATGGATGGCTGAGACCAGTGTTATGGAGTCTCTCGAGTGGGCACGTGAGAGGATCTCGGTTGGTGGTTAAGCCCACATCCACTCTTAATGCTGTCTCCAAGTACACAACACAATCACATCCCATAATACGAAACACATCCGCAATCACGGTTGAGAGGAACACGGTGGTTCCGTAAGAGACTGATTGCTTGGAGGGTTGAAATGCATGAAGCAGTAACAGGGGTAGAATGCGAACATCAAATCATCTATTGATGCCTTTTTCATTTCATAGTCCCTCAAAACCAGAATTTGACTAAACAAACACAGAAATAAGCAACCTGACCATCAGGGTGTTTAATTTCAGGTTGTCTAAAGTGTAATAAGTGGTTCGTGCCCATAATAAAGCCCTAAATACTCCGAACACATGCCAGAACGACAATTTTGTGTTGTGCACATTATAACAAAGATGTTAAAAAGGTATCAAAAGGGCAATTAGTACGAATGAGTGCAGTGAGACTGAAGCTAAGTCTGAACGGGAGAGTCATGCCACATGGAGCAAGTGCTTCATGCATTTACTGCACGGATCATGTAATGTAAAATGATGCTGTTGATGGGCTCGGTGCCAACACTGCAACCCCAAATTACCGTCATCTTCAATTTGCTCCACCTTCACTTCACTTGACTGACTTTCAAAAGGAAAACATGCAGGCAGATAAAATGCACAAAGTACAAATTAATATTGCGACAACAAACAATTATTACATCATCATGATTTTCAAATACCAAATGATTTGACCTCCAACAGCCTCAGAAGCACTGCTTACACAGCTCATGAAGTTGTTGTTTTTATTCCATAAAGTACACCCCAGCCACTTTATTAGGAACTTGCGCATTCGTGCAGCATGCACTTACATAACCGGTTAATACTGTGGTAGCAGTGTGATGCATAAAATCATTCAGCTTATGATTTCATCTCTCCACAGTGGGGGAGATGTGATCCCAGTGACTGTGATCATGGCACTGATGTAGGATATATAAAGATAATTATATAAAATGGAGTGGGGGAAATAAGAGCTAGTGATCAGCAGTTACCTTGTAGGTATGAGAGGCTGAGATATGAGGTATGAGAATGACCATGTTTATTTGAGCCAACAGAGACGCTACAGTAACTCTAATAACTACTCTTTATAGCTGTGGTGACCAGAACAGGCGTCTACAGTAAAGCTACAGAGGGCATTAACAGTTACCAGATGAAGACTGGAAATGTCAGTTGTTCTGTTGATGTGCAAATAGTAGAGTGAGACATTTGGATCAAATACACAAATCTATGTTTTCTTGGCACACATTGGTCATCTCAATATTTGAGATGGAAGAAAAAAAAATCGATTCAGTTACACATCACAATTCTTTTGTGTTGCGTATTCATGTTCTGCCCTACTGACTCCAGAATAGTTTTTTTTTATTATTTATTTAAAACTTTAAAAGTCTACAATTGAAGTGGTAGAATGTTGCTGTTGCTTTATGATCCTACAGGTGGTGCACACTAAACTATTCACACAGACCAAGTTTCTTTAGAATTGTAACAATAATAATAATAATAATATTTACAAAATAAACAAACTGAATTGGCACTTGGGTATCCTGAAGTCCCTGTTGATTCACATTCCCACTAAATTCATCTCAAAACATGGAGTTTGTTTTTTTAAAGAAATTTGGACAAACAAAATGTAGCAAATTATCGAAGACGCTTGGAAAAACCTACCATACAATATTTTACAATTTCTGTAAAATACTACCTAAGAAAATGCATAGAAACTTTTAATTACATTTACAATTTAATTACAAAATGTCTAAAAAGAGTACCGCTTACACAGCTATAGATAAGACTCACATTTTTGGAATATGCATTCAAAAAAACAACTTATATTGAATCATGTAGACAGGAAAATTTATGATCACAACATTAGTTTGGCAGTTATTTAGCAATATAGCATGACTAATGAATTACCAGTAATATTATTCTGCCATGTTTATGAAAAGTTACAAAGATTAGGGTTAAAACCAGAGTTATTACCTTTTGTGATTTAACATGAAAGTAAATAATATCCAACCACATCGCCGTTGCTCATTTATCCTATAATACATCTGCAATCCATGATGGTTCTGTCAAAGACAGGCAAAAGTCTGATAGCTTAAATTATCTGAATGCAGGAAGCAGTAACTAGGGTGGAGGTCTGCAGCATTCTGCCTTTAAATTGGGCGCTGATGGTTTTTCCACAGTTACTCAAAATTGGTTTGGCTAAGATACAGACAAGCAACCAAATGTAGAGTATTTTGTGTAAGGTCATTAGGCTATTCAGTTCCTAGCAAAATACATGCCGTGTCTTGTTTTTCAAAATGGACTTAATATAACCATAATTTTAAGAGACTAACGAATGTAAGGGTTTGTATGAGAAAAGCCATTAGCATCCATACATTCTGTATAAATTTGATCAAAACCCTTTTACATTGCATTTGATTAAACCTGATAATTTTTTTGGTTACTTTGTTTTTTCATTAGATTAAGTTATATGTTGTTACTGCTTGTGTTCTCCAATAAGGATGATAATCAGATAATAATACTTTTAAACATTTTAATAATCAGCCTTTAGAAATGGTCAGTGTTTTTTAATACAATATCAGAAGGGTAATTTGTGCACTGGATGTTGCCTTTCAGTCACCTTGCTGTCTGCCGACCTGGTGTAAGACCAAGTGAGCACGCTGGTGCAGGGCAGCTAGGAGTGGGTGGACATGACAGTGAGAAGTAATAATGATTGTGTTTGCAAAAAGAAAAGTAATCAGCAGAGACAGTGTACAATGTATTTTAGCCTGGAGATTCTCAGGCTTTTTGCACCCAGAGACCTTTAACTGTAAAATAAATGATTTGATACACTTAGTATGAATTCATGTCATGAACAATAAATGTGCACAATAAAAATTACTAACATTCTATTGACAAAAGCAAAGATTATTTATTCGTTTAATTACATAAGTTTGGATTAACCCAATTCTATTCAAGTGGCAAATCAAACATGATAAGAACAAAAAAACCTTTTTTTTTTTTTTTTTTTTTTTTTACAGCTTTTGTGCCAGCTGAACCCTTTTGTGCCCTAACTGATGCACCTCTCCCCAGTTTAATCTGGGCTTGGGACCAGCACCAGAAGTGCACTCACTCACACCTTAAAGGCTGGGGTTGGTTGCTGCATGATATCTACTCACTCACTGGAGTCGGACGTTGCATGCTCTCCACTCACTCACCCACTCACTTATCGTCTATACAGTTTTAACAGGGTCGTAGTGGGCGTCGAGCCTATCCTAGGAGACTTAGGCCATGAGGCGGGGTACACCCTGGGCAGGGTGCCAATCCATCCCATAACCTGCATGTCTTTGGAATGTGGGAGAAAACCGGGGGCGGTATTCAAACCCGAACCCTGGAGATGCCACAACGCTATCTACTATTTAACAATAATAACTTTGACAGGGGTAGATTGTGATTTCTACCAGTGTATCAAAATAAAAGTAATCCCAGATCAAACGACTATGTTTCTTCAACCCCACTTTGAGAGTCATTTCTGTTCGCCGCATTGTCATATTGTATACAATGCTGGGAAATCTTAAATTTATTTCTAGAATAAATCATTTGTTTCTGGGTTAGTTGTGTGTATTTGTACATGACCAATCAATTAATGATAACTCATTTCAAGTATCCTTATAAACCACAACCAGTATCCTTATAAATGTGTGTTAATTACGAAATAAACAACAAAAAATGGTTTTTCACTACTGATAACTTCTCCATTTAGTCCGCAACCCTTAAAGAACAGTCACATGTGCCTCACGTCTGAACGATCACATGATTTACAGTACATGGCAAATGTAGGTTGTAGACATGGTTCATACGTATGTTTTTCACATGTATATCATTTTAGGTTTGGTTTGTATGTGATTTTTACAGAACGTATTCACTTTCACACCTGATCACATAGTACTCAGGTGATGTCATGAAATCACATTTTCTATTTACACAACTTCTTTCTAGTAGAAATGTTCTATCGTGGTTATCTAGTTTCCTTCAAGCTTGCAAAGACACACACACACACATTCACACCTTGCTTAACCAGTCTGTCTATATACAGTATACTGTACAGTACGTGTGTGTGTGTGTGTGTGTGTGTGTGTGTGTGTGTGTGTTTGGTAGTATGTGATGGTATGGAACTCCCTTCCAGGTTGTATTCATGCCATGCATGAATTGTGTACAGTGATCCCGGGATAGACTGGAGATCAACAACAACTCTCAGCAGAATAAAGTCATCTTACTGAAGATGAATGAATGAATGAATGAATGAATGACATTTAGGGTATTACATTACATTACATCAAACTTGCCTTCTCTTTTGTTATTATTCATAGCATATGAAAAACATATGACATGCATGTCATTTTTACGTAAGGGAATGTTTCATTCACAAACTAGTGGTCAGCAGGACCTACAGTACATCCAGTCGCTTAATCTCCTTATCCGAGGCTACAACGAGGCTTTCACACTGGTGCAACATCGGTGGGACGTTTTATGTATTTACATGCCTTTATTTATTTATTTATTTCACTAAGATTGCTGAATTAGACCAGAATAACACTTATCCATCCCGCTAGGCTGGTTATAGTAGAGCTACAGTGTGACGTTTTACTCGAAACAACACAGAAAACCAACGCGACGCGAAAGCATCGGACCAGAAGCAGCGTCGTTAACAATTTAACACCGATATCAATACTGCAGATGAAGAGGAAGCCGCGCGGCTCACTTCCTTACCGCGTCCGAAAACGGCTGGATTCCTCCTCGGCGTGGATTTAAAAAATATATATATATATTGTTGTTGTAGTCGTTGTGTCTTTATGCAGTGGCTCAGTGCCGCCCTGATCCTCGCACCATGTTACTACCGGGACCAGCCGCTTGTACCGGAGAGGAGAGGAGAGAAGAGGAGAGCTGGAGAGGAGAGAAAGCGCTCGGCTGAACACATGCTACTGGACGAGCGCATTTTAAAGCGGGGGTGGAGGGGGGAGGGGGGATGGGGCAGGACTACACACACAGGCCCCTGTTATAGCATGTCCAGTTTAACAATAACTGTAAACTCCCAACCCGGGTTTAAAGCCATGATAAGGCAAAAGAGGCCTATATGTTATGTATAAAGAAATAAAAATCAGGAACGATCATGGAGTTAGAAAGTGACCCCAAACTTTTGAACGGTAGTGTATATATACTGTATACTACATTGTAAAGGAATGCTGAAGGTGTCCAAAAAATGCATTAATCTCCTTTGAGCAGTTGATATTGAGATGTTTCTGCTACTTCTGCTCTGTAAAGACTTCA